>WOVY01005031.1:0-358463 GCA_013436015.1 Rhipicephalus annulatus
TTGGGCGAACCTGTGCCCGGTAAACGGAAAGTCCAATTACAGCAGCAGTCTTGCCCAGATAGCAGTCTCGGACTGATAGCGGCGAACGGAGCGTCGGCCTTCGATCAACAACTCACTAGCGACGAAACGCGTCGGCATTTATACTCTTGCCATCGAATGTTCTAGCGTTATCGCTGGCGATGGCGTAGGTTCCAGAACAATCTGTACCACTCGAACAGTGGGCTTGATCTTATCGAAATGACCTACTACAGCCCGGAACCTCCTCGAAAACTGCAGGCGCGGTTTGCGCTGAGAATCATGTGGTGTTTTGGGGACGATAACAAAAACTTGGGAAACGTGGCAATATCTTAGTTGAAATCAAGAAGAGGAAATGAACATGGGCCGGGCATGTAGCGCGTGGACAGGATAACCGCTGGTCAATAAGGCTAACTAACTGGATTCCTAGAGAAGGCAAGCGGGTTAGGAAAGACAGGAGGTTAGGTGGGCAGATGAGATTAAGAAGTTTGCGGGTATAAAATGGCAGCAGCAAGCACAAGAACGGGTTGATTGGCGGAACATGGGAGATGCCTTTGTCCTGCAGTAGACGTAGTCAGGCTGATGAGGATGATGATGATGATGTGTGCCAAAAAGCAAAAGTCGAGGGATCCCTTTTAAGGCGAAACCTTTAATGTCGTATGCTCTCGTTGATCCGGTTCATCCATCATGCACTGAGATTGTGCATGGTGGCCGTGGGGGTGTGCCAACGGAAATTATTCGCGTTGGCGATGCCGTAGTAAAACACTCGAGCTTTGCTTGCACAATGTGGCTATGCCCCGCGTGTGCAATAGTGGCCAGCGTCCAATCATCCAAGCTGGGAGGCACGCGCATAACGTTTCATTCCGACCGAACGCCACCTCGAGAGACACAAGTGATCGCCAAACACGACTTGGAATTTAGAAAGCATCCTTCAGTTTTAAATGCGAAGCATTTTTAGCGAACTATGGCGACCTTGAGCTTATCCATCTATCTTTCAAGCGTCATGTAATATATCTATCTATGCGTCATGTAATCATGACTGCATGCTACGCTCATAGGACGCTCGTGGCTGTTTCGCTAGCTCAACATATACCACTCTTGGTATTGCTTGACGTGAATAGACGACGATGGTAAGTGACACATGCAAACATGATAATCATGACTTGGAAGTCATGTACGGCATAATTTACCTCCGCCTCGTAACATTGTTCGGTTTTTTAAACTGACATATGAAGCTTCCTCATTCGTGCTTCGCATATTATGGATTCCCACTGCACGTGGCATCTGCCACCTCTGTAATTTCGAAAACGTCCTGAAATCTCTTTCGCTTATGACGACTAGAATGCGAAGGCCGTCTACTTGCACGAGGCGAATGCTTCGGATGCTTGATCGAATGCAAAACTTCACCACGAATATTAGCATCGCCTACCGGAGTAATATAAAATATCACAATCACGCCTTCACGGGACCCGTGCATGAACTCCCTTACTGCAAACATATATGACATCTCTATGACGCAACTTGACATAATTTTACATAACGACGTCATCACTTGACGTCGTCGCTTTATCTAAGATAGCACAACCGCATATGCAGACTTCAAAACCGCCTTTGCTACACAAAGATGTCGAAGGTGGTTAGATGAGTGCACTTGCGTTAACGATTATCTGATGCAGTGTCCGTCCTATGAAAGCTTGTACGGCTTTGCCTTGATTAGCGTCCGCGCAGTCGCGCTCTTCTTGGAATGACAACAAACAGGTAGTGTGGGTGGCTGCCCTCGATTCCGCATGGTTTCAGCAGCGAAATTTTACGAATACTTTAAGTATTCGTTTGATTGAATGTGGCCGATTCTGGCGGCATCACAAAATAACATTGGGAACAGTAAGCTTGCGGAGGTAAAAGGGAGATAAAAAAATCAATTGAGAAGACAAGGCGAAATATAATAGCGACTTTGCGCTTCGAGTCGGATCATACTAATTCTTAAGAGATCACGTGAGATTGTTAAGTTTCAGCTACATACATCTTGCACGGTGACACAGGAAGGCAGCTGGCGCACTGCACCCGCGCAATTTCGTACTTTGTGGCCGAGTCAAACGAAGCTGCTGCACTCGTGATAAACGTGGAAGATTATTATTTACCGCTGTACATTACAGTTTCAACTGAACGGCTGAATAACCACCATTTACACTTTAAAGTTGTGGGTGGCTCTGCCACGGTGGTCTAGTGACTATTGCGCTCTACTACTTGAGTTTGAGTTTACAATGTATACGTGGTTTTTTGCGAAGGAAAAAAGAGCTGCATTTCACAGCTTGACTGGCCCCTTCACCCAGAAAAATATCAAAACTACAAATTTACAAAAAATTACAATTATTACAGGCAGCGGAAAGCGACAATACCAAAAGAATCACGCGTGTGGCCCATGACAGCAAATAATAGAATCACAACTCTAAAATACATACAAAAATATTCATAAACAAAACAATGCATGAAAGAATAAAAACTGAATAACCATTACAGAATCACCCAACATTCATTTACGACACAATCAGCACATCCGATTTAACATTTCAGTTTTAGACAATATACGCAGATGATCAGTTGTTAGTTTCCATTTGTTCATCACACTTGGAAGGCGGTAACGTAGTGTTTCAAATCTTAAGCCGAAGGTCGTGGGATCGAAGTCCGGCAGCTGCATTTTTGATTGACTCAGGCTTAGGTGCACCTTAAAAGACCTCAAGTGGTCATAATTTGCGGAGCCTTCCACTGCTGCCCATCTCAAAATGATATCGTGAATGTGGGACGTTAAACCGCTGATAATATTACTAGTAGTAGAACGAGTTAGTATTCGGTCCACCTTCCCACGAAGAACGCTATAGGTGTATATGCCAACATTAAATGGAGGGTTCGCTAATTGAATACCATAGGAGGAGTTAAACTCACCGAAACACATCCCGGGCACGCGCAGTGCTCCACAGCCCTCACCGCCCCAGCCAGGCACCCCACACGCACAGTTCTCCGGGCACCACGCCGAATCCGACCACCCCACTGCAATATGCAATTCTGAAGTGTACTGGACATTGCGTGGGTTGGCACTTTTTAAAGCTCAGTGCGAGCCACCCCAAGAGTGACTGCACAGCCCTTGGTGAAATTGGTCTCAACGCCTGACCGGGGGACATGGTTCCCGCTGCTTTTGTGACGACAGATGTTTTTGTGGCAGGGAAGAAAGTTGGCAGACACATGATGGTTTCAGGTGACAGAATTTTACGACTGCCGTCAGAGAATAACAGGGCAGGCACTCGGTTGATGACAAAGATACGGGCAATTACGGCCTCAGTGTTCGCGAATGTTCCATTTATTTTTAGTTGCGCGGGTACTGAGCGACAATCTTTTTCTTTCTCTCCCAAGCGTGACCAATTAGGCACTGGCTTAAAGAGCCGTAAACCACGAACAGGGTGATACAGCAGTTTCTACCTCACCCCCACTACTCTTCCTACAAGTGGTATCTTCTGCACGCCGCTGATTTTGTTTTCCAAAAACACGTGGAACATCAGCACGCATGTCACATTAACACTTGAGAAGCGAAGCGAAAATGCTATAGAAGCTGGAAAACCACGTCCGCGTGCGTCAAACACGTTCACATTGAATGTACCCTTTGTGCAAGCCAACACCACCACCGTTTTGCTACTTTGATAATCCATTCGATTTCGAGTGTGTTTTTATCATTAAACTTCACAATGAATTCTGGTTATTCACGTATAGTACTGAAAAAAAAGCAGCTCGCACCTTTTCAAATGTTGTTTCAGGAATCCAGCAGCATAATTGACACGAGTGAACGCAACGGCATGGTGGCGGTGGATTCACCGGGCCGTACAAAAACGAGGCACGATGGGCATGCCGACTCGCTGCTGTTGCACCGTCTACTTCCACTGTAGGCCCAGGATGAACGCGTCCACGTTGAGGCCGTGAAGTTTCGTCGGGCTGCACAGGGCACTTGCAATTTTAACCGATGCGAGCCACTGCCGCCACCTTCGCCGCCATATTGAATCTATGGCTGGCTGTTTAGATCACGTGGTTTTAGCTAGTGTGGTCAGGGCCGTGACGCGGAAAGACGATGTGCTTCTGCGTGTGGGAAAAATCGATTTTGGTACAATTTTTTTTTTACGTTGGCCTCATGGCGTGATTATCCGCCCGCTTGGGCAGCAAAGCGAGTGAACTTCCAGTGAGTTTTTTCCACTTTCACTCCCTTTGAGGTGAAGTGTGAACGCGCCTTCAACGTCTATTGCATCAGCTTTTGCACTGTTTAACTACACGCTGTTATCTTCACTCGCGCAGTCGCTAATGTAAGGAAAAAAAGGAGTGAAATCAGTTTATATGCACGGTTATCATGTGAGACCAAGAAGAACAGGCACGCAACTGCACGGCAATATGCAGCCCTCGACAATGACCTGCACATATATCTCCCGTACCGAACAATCGAGAGCTTATTTTGTCCTGACGTCACGCGAAGAACAGGGTGGCGTCACAATTGTACGTAGCGAAAGACAGGAAACCCTGGTGTAGAATTACGCACTCGTTCATCGTATTCTCAAATGTTTTTTTGGGCGCCCTTTAAAGTCATTCGATTATTGCGTATTAAGTCTCATGAGAACAAAATTGCTGCGAAATCTATATGTTTGGCTCTAGTTACGAAGTATAATTGATACATATGATACATCGGCAAAAGTTTAATTATTATAAAGGTTAGGTATGATATTTGGTGTTATACGTGTCGAAACCAAGATATGAGTATCAGGAACGCCGAAGTACACGGCTCCAAAAAAATTGACCATCTGGTGTTCTTTAACGTGCTCTCACATTGCACAGTGGCCGTTTCGCTTCCATCGTAATGCAGCCCCACCGCGTAAGGGATCGAAGCCACGACATTCTTTTCGGAATCCGAGAACCGCAGCCGGTACACCACCGCGGCGGACAATACACGGGTAAAATACTTGTCGAAATGATTAAAAAATATAAATTTTAGGCCTTCACTGGAAGATCGATAGGTTTTCTTTCGAGAAGTGGAGATTGCTACGACACCTCGTCAAAAAAACTACAGACTAGCGTTCCGTCCTGCGTTATCTTCGTGATGAATATCAGTGACGCGGGGAAACGCAGTGAATGAAAGTATTACACAAAGCCCGACGAAGACTGTGGTGCGAGGGCCGCTACCAAATACGGAAGGCAACGATTATGGACAGTGCCGAATTTCTTTCCACGCAGAGGGGAAGTGAAAGGGACGTCCGTTTGTTTGTATAGTTCTTAGCGGCTAAGACCAATAAAGCAAATATAAGCGTACTCACCCGCTTCCCTGTTTACTTTATTCCAATTGTCTCAGATTTTCTCGGTCGTGAAGTTCTTTCCAGCAGATTACTATCAATTCCAATAGTAGTCGAACTTATTAAAACAACTTGATATTGACTAGCGCCCCGTATGCCCTACCCTGCTTTCCTAAAACACATTTTTAGTGAAGCAGCGTAGGGCATTTGGGGTGGAATACTACTGACGCGAGATGTACCACTTTGTTCGGCAGTACGTCCGTTCATGTTCCTTGTGCCAACGCCGGAAGGGCTCCCTTCACACAACCAGTGGGCCACTCCAGCCACTGCCTCGTCTTTCTCGGCCTTTCAACCGCATCGGAATCGACTTGTATACGGTTCCCTAACATACACACCAAGTGGAAACCGCTGGGTCATCGTAGCCGTGGACCACCTTATGCACTACGCTGAAACTTTGGCGCTTTCCGAGGCCACTGCTTGTTTAGTAGGCTTGTTCATTCTGCCACACCACGTCCTTCGGCATGGTGGACCCCGCGAGCTTCTCAGTGACCATAGGCGTTTCTTCTTGTCCGAAGCTGTAGAAATCCTCCTCCGCGAATGCATCATCGTGCATAAAAAAACTGCCGCATATCACCCCCAAAGCAACGCGATGAAAGACAAACTTATTCACACGCTAGGTGACATGCTCTTTATGTATCTTTCCGATTACAACACGAATTTGGACTGAATACTTCCATTTGTTACTTATGCACACAACAGCGCCATTCAATCTAGAACTGGGTTCTCCCCGTTTTTCCTTTGTTATGATGCGGAGCCTTCCTCGTTCTTGGACATTATCTTTTCGTACCGCCCAAAACCTTCAGAATCGACGACTCCCGCCGAAGCCGCCACTTTCGCTGAAAGATGTCGGTATAGCTATAGCACGTTCGCTTACCACACACGATCAGGGGCCAGGAAGCCCTCTTATGACCGAAGCTCATCCCCTTCGTCATACGCCCTTAGAACAATCGAGTGGCTCCACGTGCCATCATCTGCCTCCGGCGTTCCCTCAAACTTTATACTACAGTGTACTAGAATAGGGGCAGTGTGCTCACAGGAGGCGGTGGGCGACTCACTTCGTGTCGACGCCGAGAGGCGGCGCAGTTCGCAGCGTCACCTGAAACTCCTTTGCGCGCCGTAGTAGAGAGCCACAGCGCAATTGTTGAAATGCCAGTAATCATGCAACGTTCGCGACATGCAATGCACGACACTTATTTTGGGGTATCTTATCAGTGTGCAGGGCGTGAAGCAACTGACGTCGTATTATTTTCCTGCCGTTTAAATGTTCAAAGTGGTTTCGCTTTGGGCCGGCAACGCACCGTGCAAGGAATCTCAGCCTTTGGGCAACACTTTTGGAAGCCCTGGAAGGTGTTCGTTGTACCCTTGACCTCCTTGTCAAGAGAGCCTTCCTGAAGTATTTGCAGCTTATGCACTGTCCACCTGAAAATAGAAATGTGCGGAAATTGTAGCAAATTCTGACTGGGACGTGAACAAGAAAGCACTGCCAGTACTTATAGGCGCCAGAATGCGCCAGCAAGTAATATATTATGTAACAAAGAACTGAACTACTTCATTCAAGTGAAAATCGGGTGACTCGTTACCCACCTTTGGTTGTTACTTTGCCGCTGCAGTTGATGCAGAAATACGTCGCATGCTTGATTTTGAGCTGCTTCTGGAGTCCTGCTGTTAAAAAAGCAGGTGTCATAATCTTTGGCATTCAGAGCAACAATACAGAGTTTGGTAGCTTCCACGCTTTCCAGCACGCTTTCCGCTTCTTCCTGACATTTAATGATGTGCCCCTCAATCAGCCGCCCCCTCACAAACACATTGCAGTAGCCATCGGGAGGTTTATCGCAGAGGAACAACACAGCTTTTTCGGACGTGAGAACGGCTTCTTCAAGGTAAGTCGACGAGCAATACATCACTCCGTTAAGGTCAGGATGGTGAAGCATACTCCTGTACTTCGAAGGAGTCTTTAAACAATAACAAAACGACAAGCAATGCTCGGGCTCCGCTGGAACGTCATCGTGTGTCAAGTCGCAGCCCTCCCCTGAATCACCAACAGCAGCCCGTGGAAATTCAGTGCAGTCAGTCTCGAGAGCACTTCGGCTCTTTTTCTTTGCGGCTGCATGGTCATTTTCGCACATCTTCCTTTTAGCTCTCGGTTTTGGCATCTTCTTCGTGAGGTACTGTGGCAAATTTGGAAGAATCGTGGGGACGGCGTTTTCCGACAGCATCGGTTTATCACGAGGAATGCGTACCTGTTTGCCATCTATATGGTGCACGAACTCCTTGATAACGAACCTCGGTTGGAAATGCAATTCGCAGACTGCAGAAAACTCATCCAGTTTCTTATCTGCACGGTGGAGATTTCTTTCCCACCCCTTCCGCCGTTCTTCATCACGCGGGACGCTGAACAAAGACGCCTGTGGTGCATCCTGCACACGACTGTACCCAGTTCGACAACCGGGCGCAAAACTGTAATTTCGACGGCGGTTAGGCATCTTCACGACCACATACTACACAATGATCCAAGCATAAAGCACCGAACACGCACACGGGGTACCCACGATGATCCAATCGAACCGATCGAAGTGAACTGAGCGAACCAGCCCCGTCCGCCAACACCGCCAACACGAACCAAGAGAAGTTTTTCAGGTGCATCAAGCGTCAGCGCCCCTGGTGGGCATCGTGGAAGTCGACACAGAGTGCGCTATGGCGGAGCGCCACAAGGATAGGGCAGTGAGCACACTGCCCCTATTCTAGTACACTGTACTTTATACCTAAGTAGGACGCTCCGTATACCGGGTCCTGAGTGGCTTTGTGGCTTTATTGTAGGACACAACGTGGCTTTGTAATAGAACACCTGCTTGCCACGCGAATGGCCCGGATTCGATCCTCACTGGGATTGAAAAATTTATTACTTGTTTTAGATGCTTCTGTCTCAATTTTTCGCTCACGCATGACTTTTCCCTCACAACCAACGATGCCGACGCCTACGGCGGAATTTCTGTGACACAAGCTTTCTAACGCTATCGCGTTAATACGGGCACTTGCTGGAGGAACGACGAAGAAGACGTTTGTTGTGGCTGAGGCTCGAGCTGCTTCTTGTGAAACGATATATCCAATTCTTTGTCCGCCTTCTTCATTCTTGTTAATTTGTTTTATATATTCTGGTTTATCCAATCCTTCTGCACTTTTTCACGTTTTTCCAAAAGAACATTATCATTGTTGTTATCTAATTTCTGTGTTTTTAGCAAGCGTTGTACAAAAAATATCTATTATAAGGTACACCGTGTCCAATTCCCCTTGTGGGTATGAGCCAAGATCTCCTAGGCGACAAGACAAGACAACACTGGCGGCTGTCTCATTGCTTTTCGGCACATAGAACGGTTGGCTTACCTGGGCACATAAAGATATTCCTACATTATTTTACTGCTTTGGAGAATTATTCTTGCTTTCGGACACGCATCATCTCACTCAATTCCAGTAGGTCACACCTCAAACAAATGCAGAAACAGTCTCGCATTAAAATGCCTCCAAACAGCTAGTGAGCTTCAGATATTTGTATACTCACGCTATCAGTGGCATGTCAAGCCAAAGCAATTACCGACACTTGCAGCGGCTGAAGCATCGAAACTGTGATACATTTACATCGGCTTATGGAAATGACACCACGCTTCACGAGACCAGCAGAATAGGCTTAGCGTAGTAGCCGCTGCAAACAGAGTTAATAGTCTTCCACGCGTATCGCAATTTCATACTCGAAGTGCACGATGGCATAAGTGGCACAATGCGAGAAGGCGTGAAATGCGAGCCTATAGAATCATGCGTAATACACGTGCATGGAAGGAAAGAGTTCATATTTCACTCACTGCTCGCAAAAAGAGGCTCATTAGCACGCACCTAATTTGCATACAAATTGGATAACGTTTTCTTTACAAAACAATGGAATAACAATTTCTGGAGTATAACTTGCCAGAAGACTGCCATGGTGGTCAAGTGTTTACAGTATACTTGACTGCCCACCCGCAGTGGCAACTCCGCAGTGGTGTACAGTTGCCACTACAGAATGGGATGACTCCGAAATTATTCCAGATTATCGAAACCCAAGAATGAAATGGAATGACAATTGAATGGGCACAACGTTTTGAGGAAAAGCATGGGAATCGAATGAAGTTCCTTTTGCAGGAAACGTAATAGAAAGAAAAGAAGTCTTTCCCCGAAGATATATCATGTTTTCGTCTACGCGCAGTTTTTCAAGCTTGAAACTATAATAATTAGAGGTTTGAATTGGCCAATAAAGCAGTATCTATAAATATAGCTTGGCTGATTACTAGCACGGCACATTTATAGGCAATGCACCCAATACAATTCTGTCCTTATGCAGACTGTGTTGCTCCGAAGTTTGTTTCTTTTTCTCGTAACCGTGGTTCTGTACCATTGGTATCCATCCTACGGTATTATGGCGGTAGCATACCTCCCTTCCCCTTAAGGCCTTGTGATACTTCCTCTAGGGCGGCACCCCTGTCTCAACTTCTTTATTTTCGGTTTATTGCAGCATTATTTCAGCATTCGCAATAATTTTGCAATGATTATTGCAGCATATAAAATCAAGAGGACACCTAAGCAATTTTTTGTGATGTAGTGATTGCCAAATAACAATTGACCGATTGCCGCACTTGTTGTTGTTGTAACGAAATTTGCTTGAACCGATAAAAACTGAATAGAGGTGGGTGGCCACTTCTAAGTTGAAAACATGCCAGTGACCACTGCTACTCTGGCCCAGAGGTGAGGCGTTCCTGAGTCTCTAGCTGAGAACTTGTCAGCTCACAATTCAAGGTCTTGGGTGTGGATAATTTTATTATTATTACACATTTTTGCATTTTTTTTTTCGTTCTGGTACTACGACTGGGCGCATAGCAGTGTTTGTACTGCCATGTAATGAGGGCACCAGTGAAGCATGTATTTTGCTGCGCCTTTGATTGCAAATACTGTAATATTATGGTCATGGTAGTGATGCAGCCCTGAGTACAAGTTTCTTTAGAAGTCGAACGACACATCGCATTCCCTAGGTCCACGTTTAGTTAGCCAGAGCCAAGGGCAGGCACGGTGTAAAAGTGTGAGTGATCTCTCGATTTGTAAATCAGAAACCAAGGCATAACTTAGTGTACAAACAAATGCATTATCCCAGCAGGTATTGCAAGCAGAAACAAATTTTCCCTGTGCGCTCTTTCACATTGACACCACGATACGAATGTGTTGATTACTCCACCCACATCGATCTTTATCTCACGAGTAATTTAGTATTGGGCACACGTTAATGACCTTTGCGACAAAAAAGACATTGCATGTCTGCACACAGACGAACACAAGAAGCGCTCACCGTATCATATTTGACTGCGCAACGAGTTAGGTAAGGACAGAAGAGAAGGACTCTGACAGTATCGAACACGCTGCGCTGTCAATTATTTTTTCATGAATCTCCACCAACTCGCCCGACTAGCGATTATGCTATAGAAAGCTATCCTCGCCCGATATGTGCTTGCGAAACGCGTTTGACAAGCGTAAGAGCTGACGAGTGGTGCAGCTAATGCCAACAGGTCTGGTTGCTTCTGTACCATATTAACCAAATCGTAGTTTTGTCTATATTAACGACCACTTGATACACGTGGCAAAAGCACTAAGACTTCTTTGACACTGTTATTTTAATCCTTAAAATGCACTTTGTCATCATTTTAGCGTTAACACATATATATGTTCAAACAATAATAAAACATCATCATTCGACCAAACAAGCGGACCTTGCAAATACTATTGGTAATGGGAGAACTGTCATATGAAAATCAGTAGGGTGGTCGTCCTGCAAGATATATGTCGTCAAGGGGCTTTCCACCTATCTTAATAATGTGTTTTGTGTACTTTTCCAATTCCTAATAAATCAGTTAGCATCACCATTATAGGGCTATCATTATATTTCGATAAAACAATCAATATTCATTTTCTATGTTTAGGCATTACACGAATGGAATTGAGCTGCCCGGCCATTTTCTGAGTGGGAGTGGTCCAAGCTTTTTCATTCGAAAGAATAGAAAGGAATGAAATTGCAGCAAATTCTAATTCTGTGGAATGGAATCGGAATGAAATGGAAATCCCCATTCCACAACACTGGTCGCGAGATACTATCGTGAGTGCAGCAACTGCGTTTAGATGCAAGTGAAGTGTTGGAAGCTAACATCATTAGATTTATATGCGAGTTAAAGAACCCCAGATAGTGAATATTTCCGGAAACCTCCATTACGGTGCGTTTCGTAATCGTTGTGTGCTTTCACGCGTGTCATTTCAAATACTATTGTTACTTGCAGAACGGGTTTTTTCCACGTCTGACCTGATAATTCTACTCAATTAGGTGGAGAGTCCGTTCCTTGAAATTCTAATTACGCCTGTCAAACAGGAGCGCGTCACAAGCTTAGCTCATTTCGATTCCTTCCATGTCTACTGACAATAAATTAATGCTCCGTTTTCGTACCAGTCGTTTATGAAAGTGTGTAAAACTCGCAAAAATATAGAAAAAATATTCTACACATGGCGTGGTCTAATTTAGCACGGGCTTCGCCTGTCAAAATACCACATCGTCTCTACTGCTGACACTATCAAGCAGGAAATGGCTTTGCTAGTTAAGCTAGTTCGCTTCCGTGAGGCTCCCGTCAGTTGAGCTTTCCATTGTGCGAATCCTTTTGTCCGGGCGCTTTGTGATCCATCTTAGACATCACGTCACGTCTCGCTCAACTGCGTCGTGTTCATCATTTAAGGGTGGTGCAATCGGTTAGTAGTAGGGAACTGTACGTAATTAGATATTGCACATTTTAGCTAAGATCTAAACTATTATGACACCACTTTCGACGCTGTCAATGTCTTGAAACGTTTTGTGTGGGAAATGATGGAGCTGATGTCGCGCCTCTCCTGACAAAGAAGCCGAAAAGAGCTGCTTTTTTTCTGTAGTTGGAGCGATGATGTCTGTTAGTTTGTGTATTCGCAGGCTTTACTTTTATTATTGTTCGTACGAGAATATGCCAGGCACATTGAAGTTCCTATACACCTGCTGTATTCCCGTACGGAGCTTATTTGAAAAAAAAAAACGTGGGCAGTTTTGGGAGCATTGTTGTCAAAGCAACGCTTCGTCTGGCCAACGTGTTCACAGATATCGACTACCTTCTTCACGAAGGCTCACGAAAAGCATGAATTGTCTTACGAAATTGTAATCTGCCCCATAAATACACATATGGCTGCAAATTTTCAAAGGAAGGCTTTACTAAAATATCAGAAGAAAAATACCAAGATATGCTTGCTGTCTTGTACCATGCCCTAAATACATTATGAATAGAAATTGTTAATTTTTTTTTCATTTTTGCGCGTTTGCAAAGATGTGTACAAATCACCCATCTAATTCAGTGTATTCCTTGCACTCTGTAGTATTCTTAGTTTTTTTTAACTAACTTCTCCTGGGTTTCTTTTTTACATACTCTTATATTTGTTATCTTGTTTGTGGTAAATAGACGATGATTTATTAACAGGTAAACATGCTTGTTTAGATATACTTTCTCTTTTACGAACTTTTCTTTTCGTGTTTTTAAATAAAGAGAATCTCCGCATTTTTATGTTGCACTAAGTCACAAACATCTAGCAGTTTTACCCGCGCGCCACTAGCGCCTTTGTGTCTGGGGAGAAGCTTCTGGCAACAAACTACTCGACAACGGCGCCGGCGTGTCATCACTACACCTCCAAAAAAAAAGCAGGCGCGTCGTTTTCTAAAAAGAATGACCACATGGAGGGTTGAGTACGCCCCGAAGACATTTTCACTCCTTCGGCAGTTGACGTTCAACCAGCGAGAAGCGCGATCGCCAGCGTCGCGAGTCTCGCATATACGGCTAGCATGGAGTGTCCCGCGACACGTATTCGGACGGCTGAAACACCGAGCAGCCTCATAGTCGAGGGTGCTCGGTGTTGCACCCTCGACTACGAGGGTGCTACGAGGGACTAAGCTGGCGAGATCTTCAGCGGCCTCCCGTCAACTCCCCTACGTGTACCAAGAGCTGGACCGGTCCACATGGAACTTTTTTATTATCACCTTTTCAATTGTTTTTTTATTGTCTCCCGTTTTAAAATATTCAATTCCGTGCGCTGCGTCACGGGTAGGAATGCAAAAGTGCCAGCCCAACCATTTGGTGATTTGTTGTTTGGCTTTCCCTAGTATCGATCATGTCCAGTCCCTATTGTGTTTATTTGTACCTGTTGTGTTCCTTTGGAGATGCACAATATTTTGTCATAGAATAGATCGTTTTTGCCGACATAGAGTGAAAATGACCTCGACTAATGGTGTTCTCGCACACTCTGTCGGTCACTATTGGTTGAATCATAATGTGCTTAAAATAGCAGGTTGAATATAGTGAATATTCCTATCGAGTGTAATGCAATTGGGGGTTGATTGCCGTTTGAATAATTTAAGGTTGCAAAAGAACCATTTCTAAAACATCTCTAGGATTTCAGAGATAATTATTTTAATAAATTGTACACTAACTATAGCAAAAGAACGTTATCAATGCTTTCACCTGACACAAAATACCACAAAAGCGCGAACAAATGTACACTTATATACCGAAGTGAATGAGGCCTTTAAGTTTCTGAGTAACTGTAAGTTGATCTACAGCAGTCGTGTCCACATTCAAGTCCGTAAGTTGTTTACGCTTCATAACACCTTAAATGGTAACATGTTGAAAATTTCTCGTCAGAAAGTTCCTCTTTGTTATTGCTGATTTCTATTATGACTGCACTAAAAGTTAGCTAGAAGATGTTGGAAAAATATTTTCACCACATACATGGTAATCAGCGGAATGAAGTTTATTTCTCAACAATACATAAAAGAAGAAGAGCTACCTCCCGCCAGTAAAATTAAAAGACTTATAAACAAAACAGTTACCGACGCCACATCTTTCTTCACCTGCGTAGGCAAAGTAGCCTTGAGTTATTTCACTTTGGTAGCATCGGGCTCAGTAAAAATTTCTAAACGTGGAATAACGCGAGGTAGTTTCAATGGTGGGTACTCGCAATGTTCGCATCCGAGTTGTCATCAACATCAGCGGAGGAGCTACTCATTTACCATTGTTGTTGTCTTCACTTCCGGACACAAATTAAATATCTGTACTCGAATCATCATTACTGAAACAAGATGATAAAACCGAGTATACCCTCTTTTTCGTGCTTACGGGCCATCTATGAATGGGTCACCACCCCCGCACAGCCTTTTTTTCATACAAAATTGCGCTCCTGCCACAGCAAAAAACTAAATCTTCAAGAAAATGCTGCCATCTAGTAAACGACACGCAGTGTAACTCATAAATGCGTACTTCTTCGTGTGAACGCTAGGGGGTAGTACCTATTCTGCCATTAGGAGCTCTACTCGTCCAAACCAGTTTGGTGACAGTTTGGGCAGGACAAGCTCTGCTCGTCCGAAGCGGTTAAGGGGTTAAACAACGTTATTAGTGAGCCCTAAAAGCGAGACATTTTTTGATGAATCAATATCATTGTGTCTGATGATAATTATAATAGATTAGACATTTGCTTTGGTGAAACAGGACTTTTAGGGAAGAACTTTTACATTGAGGGAACAATATATTGTCATTGAGATTCATAGGTTCGGATTGCGTGCATTTTAGTTATGTGAAAGTTAAAGAAAACACATCAAACTTTGCTTTTCTAAAGTTTTTCACTTGATAGTCTTCCCATCAGCGCATATCGTTCGAAAAGTATTAAAGCATATGTGTATTTCCTATAATCAATACTTATTTGAAGCTCCGAATTGCAAATAAAGATTTTCAATTCATTACTTGAATTTTTAGATGCGAGCTGCTCTTTGACTAGCCTGTGTACCGCTGTCGTTCCACACCAGGGTGGTGACAAGTAGACCCCACCTTCCTTCGCAGTGAGCGCGCGTGACGTCACTCTCTCTAGCTTGTCGCCGCTCGCCGCGTGTCATCTCGCTCGCTTCACCCTCTCCACCACTCGACACGCTGGAGCCCACTCCTCACGTCAGCATCATCACATCTCCCGCGCCACCTCTCTCCATCTGTCGGCGAGATGAAGCCGCAGGTAGGCGCACTGCGCGTGCTTTCTCGCCATTATATAGCCCTGCCGTGGTCCCGCGGCACCGACAAAATGTGGACAGCGCGCCGCTGCTTGCCGTGCGATCACGCCGACAGGCGGAGCGCCAACGAAGATTGTTTCCCGCTAGCGTGCGCGTACATTTCCAAGCCGTCACCGGCGTTGCGGGTTAGCGAAGCTAATAGCGTTGGCGAATGACGACGTCGAGCCTGGAACACCGACGAGGTGCGAGTCAGTAAAGCTGAACGCAAGCGTCGGCATTGGAAGACCAACGACACTGACGAGGTGCGAGTCAAGAAGACCGATCACATTCGAGAATAGTGACGGCGCGATGGTAACACCGACGCTACACCAAGTTTCGCTTCAAACCATTCTTTCGGCACCCGCGTCAACGTCCTTTTCAACCGGGTCAATGCTGTGCGCACTACTGCTGCTTGACATCGTACCAGGGTTCGCATCGGGGAGATAGTCCATAGTTTTAAGAGCGAAGCTTCTTATAGGGGCACCATTTTGTCCCCCGCAGTCGTAGTCGTAGTGTGTAACAAGTGTTACATTTTGACCTCCAAGGTGGTGCCGGTGGGAGATTTCTCCTATGCGTTGTTGAAAAATAAAAAATTTCGCAGTGTGCGCGTTTACTAAAAGCCGAATGCTTCTGTCTCTCATTCCCCGTTAGCAGCCAATGGCATGTACATTGAGCACTATCAGACAGGAAAACGTTGCTACGTTATACTCGCTGGGTGTAACCCCCTTGGTTTAAAAAGATTTTAACGAGCGTTAGGCCACAGTGCCATGAATACAGTGAAATAGTATATACCATGAAGTTGAGGTGGATAAAGGTGGGAAGTAGACACGAAGCGCAGGCCGTAAGAAAGTGTGCGTGTGCCACCTCTTGTTTAGTCCTTGGAATGTCCGCTGGATGGCGGTGCTTCAATATGCGGAATACATGATGAAAACATGCGAGATGGTGGTACTTCAAGTGTTGAATAGATGGACGAACGGACACAAAGACAGATGCATGAATAGACGCATGAACGGACGCAGGGGCGGATGCATGGGCGAACGCAGGGATGGACACACGAATGGACGCACGCACGGACGGGCGGGTGGACGCATGGACGGTCCCACAAACGGACGCATGGACGGACGGAAGTGAGAACGAATGGACGGACGAATGCTTCACCCCACTCTTCATCATTCACTCCGTGGATATGCTGCCATTTTTTCAATAACATCGAGCTAATTGTTAGAAACGTTGCTATGCCTACCAATATTGTTGGGAAATGAAAGAGGAATAACTTTTTATCGCTAAGAAAAAGCCAACACATCATTTCAACACGGTCATATCAACCCTCAAATACCAAACATTCGCATTTCTCAAAATTTAGTCGGTAAAGATATATTTAAAATAAATAAAACATGCTATTCGCGGATGGTGTGGTAGCTCCAGTTCAGAAAAGTTGCTTTCGTGATATACGACTGCTTGTTATAACATACACAAGTGCACCGTTTTGTACAAAACGACTCATACAAAAACAATTCATTAAAGGTAGCAAAACGCAAAATCATATTCTTCATGTAACATGTTATTAGCGCAAAAGCAATATAAAGCTGTCTGCCATATACTCAGGGACACGGAAGTCTATTCGTTGGTACAGCAAGATCCATTTAGACAGCTTAGCTGGGCTCATAACTTCCATACTTGCTGTTTGTTGAAGATGAACGACTCGTTTGCTACTAAAAGTGGTAACCATCACAGCTTCTGTGTTCGGCCAGCGTCCCGAGGAAAGCTTTTGGTGCCTTTGTTGCAACTATTACCAACCTTTTCATTAAAACGAAACGTAAGAGTAGTTTTTTGTGAAACAAAAAGAATCATGAATGGTCATATGTAAAAAGAGTGAAAAAGATACGTTGAGGAACGTAAGAAGCCCAAGCAGTGGTGGTTTTTTTTTCCAAATTATGTGCTCAATAAAACGCGTTCAATTCAATGTCAGCTAATTTTAAATCTTTCTATCTGTGACCATACTTATGGCGAACGCGTGTTAGGTTTTTTCGTAGCTGAAACCTGGATCACTGTGTTTCTAGAAATAAAAACTATGCGTGACTTCAACTTTTATTCTAAACGTTCTTTCTTGTCTACTCAATTGTAATTACCTTTCCATACGTATATAGTGCATCACTGAAATTGTCGTATGTATAAAAACAATAATTTTCATGGTCCGTTACGTGCGTCGCAAAATTTGGGTATTTTCTCTATTGGTCCAGCAACAACCCACGAAGAGTATAGGTTCAAATAATACGTACGTATAAGATAGGTCAACGTATTACGTATCCATACTATAAAATCTGGGGCTTATTTTACTTTCGGGCATATTGTACTGGCAAAACATGTTGGCTGGACAAAATAAGGGACTTACCTGCACTCGCCAACATACTCTTGTGCCTGTTGCGCGTCCCGTGAGCTGAGTCATGAGATTTCCCAGATGCAGCCGGCCATTCGTGTTGTAAACGTCCCTTTGTCAAGGAAGAGGATGCCTCATAGACGATGCGCCACTTTTTTGGTACGTGCAGGCCGCAAAACTGGTATCGCATGCTGTGCAGTCATTAGGCCGTATGAAGAAACGAAACTGACCTTGAACTGCACTGCAAGGGAAACTTTGGCTAGTTGGTGGAATTTACTTGTGACGAGAAAAGCGCACAAAACAGACGAGGACTGAGGAAGACACGCCATAGGCGCTGACTTGCCGCTAAAGACATTTCGAAAGGACACACGCATATATCAAGCAGCTGACCTAGTCACGCGGCACTCCGGGGCCTGTTCGCAGCAAATAAAATCAAGGTGAAGATAAGAATAGCTAGTCTTGACAAAAGGCAACTTTTGTGTGAGCACCGAAAAAATGGTCAAACCAAGTACACGCAAGCATATACAGAACCGCCCTCGAAAATAGCCACTTCAAGGCTGCAGTGTTGAACCCAAGTAGAGAACTTCCTTTTCACTAAGGGCCACCGACGGTTTGCTCACGCACCTTTACCCCTTCCTGTCAATGTAAAACGCTGCCAGTACCTCTCTAGTGCGTTTGTTCCGATGGTCAAACAAACAAGTAATTCACTCTGCCATCAGCAGTCAGCCACTTTCTCAACAATTGGCTGACAAGTGCAAACCAGCGCAAACCAGGTGAGAAGAGCAATTCATAACATCACAGTTTCCGACAGTTCCACGAGAAGGTTTTGGTTTTCATTTGTTGTTGTTGCTTGTGGGTTGGGATTACTTCTTTATATTGCAATGAATGGTGGGCCGGCATGTACACCACGGCCAAGGAAACGAGACAAAATATACGGCTGGAGTTTTTACGCATAACGTAAAACACAAAAACAAGATTCTAGAACGACGAAATTTTTTACCTCACATAAACAGGCCCCTGAGTAACGCTTATACATCAGTAGAAGTACCACGTTCATTGGCCTGTGAAATGTGATTGATAACTAACAAAAAAATGGCACAAAGTTTCCGACTATTAGCGGAGGCAAGCAAGTCAGCATCCTGTCGACAGCTTCGCAACTCAATGAATAAGTAATAAAGCAGTACTAGAATTTGGCAAGTGAAAATATAGACTCGGTGCTCTTTCGCACCTCTTTTAAAATGAAGCATGGAGCCCAGTTTAGCACACGGCTAAACTTAACCAGTGCCAAATGCGAGAACAATGCAAGTTGGCTTCCAAATTAGAAGCTATCAGTTTCCAGTAATGAATGTAAAACTTCTTATTTCTTGTACGGCTACTTCATAGGTCATGAAAACCGTGTCTTCTGCCCAATAACAGTGCAGCAGACTGCTGCTGGTTACTTTTGAATGAAATGGAGGCATAATTTGTTGTATAATAATTTTTTTATTCAGCCTGGCGCATTCGAATGAATTAAAAATGAATGTAACTCTTTGGGAATAAATGAAAGAAACTTAACATAGAAACTTTAAAAAGTCCAAACTTCATCATCTTTAAATGTGATGAATGCCGCAGCAAAAATCTTTTCCTTGGAATTTTAGTATTGAAATCTTAACTTCAGTGTGTTTTTCAGAACTATACGCAAATCGTCTATCTTGGATTGACTAAAACTTTAGTGACATGCCAGGCTGAAGATATACATTATATTAGTTCACACCTACGAGCACTTTGGTAAGAGCACACATTTTCCATTTCTATTTATTGAAGGCAGGGCATATTTTATGCCACAGCTGGTTCTCGTCATTCATGTTATGTTATCGTAATGAAAAAAAGAAGTTACAAATACCTTTCTTGTGCTGCGTCTTTAACGCGTGGTTCTTTGGGAAAAAAACGATGATGTTTCCTTGAAGTGCCAAAATAAGTGTTTTACCTAACAGAAAGGTGATCTAGCTTGTACGTATTCATGCTGAGAGACACGGCGTGCCAACACACACAGTAGAAGTAAGTCACGACACCACTAACATCTACTAACATCCGAAAATGCACACAGCTGCGGAAAGGAAAAGAAGGCAGGAAAACATACCTGCGCAAGTCCGTAGGTTCGAATATTAGGTGTGCATTCGCAAAGCAAGAAAACGTATGGGCGCATGCACATTAAATATACAAACCTATGGGCATGTGCACGTATGCTTTCGTGCTACTTGTTCTTTTCCGTCGTTGTGCTAGTTGCGAGCGGTTAGTATAAGTTTTAGGTGTGCTGACTTGCCTCTTGTGCTCATGTCTGCACGCCGTACTTTAGATCTGTATTTTAATATCTGTCGTCTCCACCTCCTATTCTTTCTGGTCACTTACGCCGAAGCTATCCTCTTTCCCACCCTTTTCCCCACCCCGTACAGGGTAGCAAACCAGTTCCTCTAGGTTAACCTCCCTGTCTCTTCCTTTTAATTATTTCTCTCTCTCTCTACGCCGAAGGCCTATGCACGTCATAAATCGCGAAAACTTACCGTCGGTGGAATTAGCGTGAACAAGACTGATGCGAAAAAGCATAACATGACGTCTCAGGGTACCAGCCACCAGTGACGCCATTTTGTGAAAGACCATAATGTTTAGTGATTTAATCATCACATAGTCTAACGTGACGTAGGAAGATGATGCCATTTACATGATAGCATCGCTTCCCTGAATAGCGGCTCATCACGGACGCAGTTCACGGCGAAGTGAGGCGAAGAGAGCGTGCCCTTTCTCCAGTACAGGAGGCAGTAGGAAAGCACGTTCGATGCAGACATGTCTCGGACAGGGACTTTGGCGGATCACTACACTGACTGAAAAGAACAATAAAAATGAAACATGTGGTAACAGCACTACTGTGAAACTTGAGAACGCTAGTAAAAGAACATGCGACTAACAAAAACAGGGTAAAACACGTGATGATGACAAAACTAAAAAGACAATCCAGAGAACCAACCTCTCGATTAATTTCCGTATCTAGATTGATATCTGTGAGCACCCTGGGTGTGTTCAGTTTTGCTATCAAGAAACTGCGCCTTCCAAGTGTAGTTCAGGATTGTCAGGCTTGTGACGTATACACTCGGTTCCCTTATGCAATATGGGTGGGCATCCGCACTAAGATTTCTTCCTGCTCGTTAAAATGGAATTATATTTATTTACACTGGCTCAGGTGATGTAGCCAGATAGTGCATGAAGACGCCTATAGAAGTGTAACTAAACTGAGTGTCAAGTCAGTGCTCATGTGTATCTTTCTGCGTTTCCAGCCTTTGTTTAAGTTGCGTTATGTTTATCCAAACATTTCTTAACTCGTACATGACAAATATTTATTGGATTGTATTTTATTTCCGGTTCGGCAGATTAAACAAATCAGACACACCCCTTTAATACAAGTATTTGCGCAATACCACGTGTATTAAACTTTGGTGTACAACCTTTTGGGTTTCGAACATACATTGCTGCTTAGCTTGCAACCAGCAACTTACCCTAAGGCACTTTAGCTTGCTTTTCCCAAGATATTGTTCTTTGCAGCTTTTTCTTTCGCTTGGCATCTCATGTCACTGCTGACACACCAGCCCTCGCAGCCCTTGTCTTGACAGTTTAATGGCCCTGCAGAAGGGCACTAGTGGCTAACATTTTGGCCAAAAATGCGGCTGTCACCTGTAACGACGAGCAACTTTCTTAATATAACTCTCAACTATAACACGTCCAATATAGCATGGTAAACTTTGGCAAAGATAGGTCCACCTATATAAACGTCAGCCAGCCTGTCTGAGGAAAATTAACCGTGGTTTTCAACCTTTTTTTTTTCATGTCGGTTTGGCGTGACCTTAATTTGCACCGCCTCTGACATTAATGGACTACCTGTCTAGGCATCGCTCTCAGACGAAGGAAGTCAAACACTCCCGCGCTGTCAGCAGGAAAGGGATGTTGGAGTAACTTGCCCCGCTTCACGAACAGGTCACTGCCTTGGGCAAAACTGTAATTTCCGCATTACACGTTCATCGCAGGGTCATTTCAAATAGAAAAGTATGGCGGCTGCAATGTTCACTACCAAACAGCGTGCTTTGCCACACTGCCTGTTACAGACCATCGCGGTTGAATAGCAGCACACCAAACACGCAATGTAGTGCGAAGACGACACGGGCCGATGTTTGCCTTTAATCCCCGTTCTTCCCTGTGGCGGTGTGTTTACATAGCATTTTAGCAGGAACCAGTAACCGATCAATTCATGTTACGCCACACACATCACCAGAGGCACCATTCTCTTAGTATCATAAGTTGTTCACAGAAGGGCACTTTTGAAAAGAAGTATAAACAAATAATATATTCAGTTTCCCTGAGGACGTAATTTTCAGCATAAAGAAAGGATTTCTTGCCTACGCCCGCGATCTTGCACGTTACTATGGCCTTTACTGTTTTGTATAACGATTTTGTGGATATACACTGAATTCTCATATTTGCTTAGGAAAGAAGTATCAGGGGGCGAACTAGTTTATTCTAACGTGCTAAGCGGCGAAGTAGAAGGAAGTGTGCGTTTGTGCACAGCAATATAAGAACAAAGTACACCGGCGTACACAGGCCAAGAAGACATAGCTTGTCATTTCTCCAATACACCTAAAAGTTTCTATCACTTTTTATTATGTTCTGATGAGAAACTGTACCAGTGATATTGTTGGTTTACCTTATTTAATGGAGCTTTGTGAGTATTTCGGTGGGTGCTAAGTCGAATGAAATTCTGAATCTTTTTGTGCAGTCTAACAACAGCATTATGGCAGCTATGCACTTATGGCGCGAGTACTGGGAAAGCTGCCAAGCAGGGGATGATGCATTTCTACTTTCCTTCGTTCTACTTCACACCCCTTGATGTAGTATATCACCTTATAAAATATTACGATAATAGTTCAACTCTGCCAATTTCTGCTATAAAATGTTTTCTACCACCACAAACTTCAAAGACAACAGAAAACTTCACTTACCTTCGCTTCGCATTTATCTGTGAGGTCTGCTTTTTTGTCTCTAAGAAAGTGAACCGATCTTTCGCTTCACGAAGTTGTGTCTTAGAGAAATCCATTTACTGGAATGCCTAATGAAGCAAGGAGCCAGTACAGTTATTGGAGTAAAGTCAAGAAACACATTCATTCAGCGTTTACCTTTTACATTTATTTCACGTCTATGTTTGCTAAAGTATGTGGCATGTTTTTGGAATAAAACGTTCTTTGATTCTTACCAGAAACACTGACGTTTACTTCGCTAACGATTCTGTTTGGACATAGCTGGAAGGAGAATCAGCAAATGAGTAGCTCTTTATCACCTCAAGAAAACGGTGAGGCGTTTTTTAAACCCTCTCTGCAGCATTCCCCCATGAAATAGAACACACACTTTAGGAGAGAAACGTTCGGTTTTGCGTAACGTAGCCACCACATTTGACATACGTATCCGGTGAACTAAAAATGTCGCCTTTTTCTTTTGCTTGCACTTTGCCCTCCTATGTGTTTTTTTTGTTTCTTTCAAGTGAGCTTTTATTTTCGTGCGCCAATCCTGAGCAAACGTTCCCAGTGCAAAGAAAGCATGCCTCTTTCAGCACAGGTTGAATAGGTGCATCTCATCCAGAGCTCACAGAAAAGCTCTCAACCTCGTATTCCTTGGGATGTTTTCCTTCTTTTCCTAGGAATTACAAGAAACCCTTTCTCCACGAGCGCAAATAGTCGGACTAAAGCAACAGCCAGGCGAATAAGATCCAAATACAAGGCTTTCACATTACACTTGCCTTTCATTGTGTCAACATATCTGCAAGACACTAATGTAATTACTGGTTTCCCTGTCAGAGATTTCTTCCTCGAAAGCGTGGCGGATTCCTGCTTTAAGCGTAAACGTCAAGAGCCCTCCGTGCATTAGGCAGTGACATCCGCATGAGAAGGAAAGAAGAGAATAACGAAACTACTCACACTGAATGCTCCACGTTACAGGGGCACCGCGTTTACAGTGAAGCTGTTCTTTTAACCAAATGCTGTCGAATCCACCAAAGACGTCATTGCAATGTGTCGGCGAGTCGGAGATAGAAGTGTCGTGGAATGCAAACTCACTAGTTCCTACACTATTCAGAAACACTGACGTAAGCATATGGGGAGAGGGTTGGGCCTCTCCTCGTTATTCTTTAGGTGAGGTTTTAGAATTTTCCTATGTGTACACAAACCAACACACCGAGAAAAAAGTATGAAACTCACCCTGCATGACAAGTCCATCCTTCATGACAAGTTAATGGTGGAAACGGGCTGCAAATACCATTCCTACGGCAACTGTCATGCCAGCTAGAGGCATTTGAAAGCGCTACAACCTTTCTCTAACGTGTGCTTGTAGTGTAATGAGATACAATACTGTAAAACTCGAACAGTTCAAGATACTGTGGGCTTCGTCAGACGACTTGTAAGTTCTTGCTCATATATGGCCCCACCACATGTATTTTTTGGAGTGCAATGCTTAGAAAAATAAAGATAGTATGATTCTGCTTTGTGCACTATTTGAAGCAGACAATGACGCTACTGCAGTAAAGGTTACTTGTAACCATAGGTTTTCTAATGAACGTGTTGCAGATATCAGCAATAAAATGCGTTATAGTAGTGTTTTATGGTATTCCGGCAAACTTAAAGAGACACAATATCTTGAAATGTCAGCGTACTTGAGCCATTAAGTTAGCCTTTATTTAAGTACTGGTGCACTTATTGTGAACGAATGCTCCATGCAGTGTAAAGAAATATAGTTTGATGTTTCTTTGCCGTACTTCAGTGCTCGGGTTATGCGCAAGTGAGTCACACTGATTTTTTTTTACCGTTGTACTGAAGGTGATGCCACAACAAATTGGAAGACGATGCAATGCAAAGAACAGAAAATGTGCCTTTATGTGTTGTGGAGAGAGGAATAGGGTTCCCTCCAGTGCTGGCGCCAGAAGTTCGGCTCCCGCTTCTATAATAATTTTATCGCGAATTTTTTTTGTTTTCTGTGGTCAAGCTGCATTTCGTTCGACGTTGTTTTTTTTCCGAGCGAGGATCACGTCCATATCATACGTTTTTCGGTGAGTGGTCTTTTTGCCGGGTTAGCAGAAGTTTTTGAGGGGAACCTACCGTGGTGCGGCTAGCTATGCCGGGCTAAGCCTAGCGTCTGTGGTGAGGCACGAGAGAAGTGGGACAACATGCCCGCAGTAGAGATGCTGGGAGGTTAAAAATTATCTCATGAAGAATCGAATCACCCGGGTTGGACGACCACACCAGGCAGGAACAAGGAAGATCGTATAGACGCCAGTTTTGATGTGGGCTCGAAGGGAGGCCACCGCACGGCAACCCCGCAAAGTGCGATGCAGTGCATCTTACAGCTGCATCACATCCAGGCTCTTGCGGCAGCCGATGTACCGCATACAAATTATCGTTAGGCCGAGAGGTGGACTTCACCTAAGAAAAGTACGCCAAGTAAGGCTTGCGCAGCCTATTGCCATGACAGCTGCTATAACCCCGACAGAGGCTGAAGGTGACGTCGTATGCCCAAACATTTCCCAGAACACTCTCGTCATTCCCCCACCGCAGTAAAAGAACGCAAGCTCCTACGCAGGCAGTCAGCAAATCTGGATAAACGAATGAAAGTACCATATGCACATATATGGCGTCCCCTGATAACACTTGCAAGAGTCATTTAAGAAGTGGACGCTGACATAAGCGAGGTCTTGCTCCAAACAACGACGGTCAACCACGGAAATTCGAAGGCCCTAGCAGTTAAAATGATCAAGACCACCACCACGGTGGTTGTGCTTTTCGACGGCATGAACGTGCACAACTACGTTATGTGCGGCGTTAGCTTGCTGCGCTGCATACTCTACAACTACAAAATGACACGTGTTACGCCTGTGGACGCCTGGGACACAAGGCCGACGTTGTTCTCAACCCCAAAAACACAGTGTGCAGGAGCTGTGGGCTCGCCTCCCCTATCGACGATCACCAGTACTCGCCAAATTGTGTCCTTTGTGGAGGACCACAACATACAATGACAAAACGCGCAAAGAAAGCTTTCAAGTTTTTTACGTCATGCGGCGGACAAGACAACTGCGTTGAACGTGCGCCAAGGGGACTCCTCAAAAGCTGGCCGCCGAGAGCCGGTCGCCGGATTCCAGCGTATCAAGTGCTCCCAGTCAGGGGCGTTCTGTCATGCCAGCTGGCCACCGGAGCAGTCACCACAGGGACCACGCCCGGTCCCGAGCTCGGATCCAGAAAGAGCCTACCTGGGCGGATCCAGTTAGGCTGAAGCCAGTGGCGCTGCAACCAGAGGTAACTCGGGCACCTTTGCCAGAGCATAAGAAAAGCACCAGGCTAGCTTGGTTGATACAACAGAATTCTTGCCTCAAGTAAGCGCTTTAGCAAGTGATTGAGTCATTCTCTTGAGTCATTCCCCGAATCTTTTTCCTCGCAGGATGGGAAAGCAGATACCTCCACCAGGGGATGCGAAGGCTCACTCGGTAGGTGTAGGGCCCCACCTCCCCAAGTGGAGGGGGATGCAATAGAGACAGAGTCGAACAGCAAGGCTCTATAAACTATGCAGCAACCGATCAAACAACTGCTGAAGCATCACCCCCCTTCTTAAAAGGGTGTCGCCTCTTGAAACTACGCAGGCAACGCCATAGCTACAGGTAGTTCACCTTCGATGGACCTGAGCAGGGCACAGTCACCTGCATGTGCGGTAACAGTCAACACGGCAAGAGGTTGGCTAAGTCATATAAGTAATTATGGCATGGAACACAAATAGGCAGGTTGTATGGCAGTGGAACTGTGCTAGTTTCAGAAGAAAGAGATCTTCGCTGCTGCACTTTGTTGCTTCTCAGGTGATCAAACCACACTCATGCTACAGGAAGCTTCCGGTGATGCGCTAATTTTACCGGGCTATCGACTCGTCTCGGTGCTTGAAGAGGGGAAGTGGGGTTTTGCAACATTAGTTGAATGAGAATACTCGTTTTAGGAACACAAACTACAGCTTGGCGAAACCAAGGCTGAGGTTATTATAATCAAAGTCATTCCCAAAATCTGGCTCAAAAATAGCGTATTTCTTCTATATGTTTATGTTTGTCGCCTCACAAGCGGTAGGCGTTCACTTCACTGATTGCAAAAGCGGTGAAAGGCACCCCACAAGCGGCGGTTATTTCTCCTCTATTCCACAACATTACCATGAAGGGCTTACCATGAAAACCCTGTCGATCAAAGAGCAAGCATTACGTCTACCTCCGGGGCAACATGAATATGAAAGCATTAGGTAGTGTTTTCCTTTCCTAAAAAATACATCGTTATATAATTCTAAACACGCTAATGTTGCCTACGCGGCGCTCACAAAGCGGCACTTCGCACGAAACAGCAATTTGTAAATTATATGGTGCTGCCAGTTGGTGGTGACCCAACCTTCTGCACAACATTATGTGTCCCGGCAACACTGTCAGATGGCGTTCATATCTCACTCAGCACCGTTATGGTCACGGAGTCATGACGTGGACAAATGAAGCAGACTGTGGGTCGAATAAAAAACTGTTTGTTTGGGCGAACTTGTGCGCACTAAACGGAATGTCTTCCACTAATGGCGGCGAATGATTCATCGGCCATCGATCACCTGACAAGCGGGGAAGGATGTCGGCATTTATAACATTGACATTGCTTATTTTAGCTTTAATACTACACTCTAAAAAATATCGCGTAAAAAGGGTGTCTTTTTGTCCCACAACAATAATCGTCATCAGACATGCTTGCACTTCCTTTCTTGAAAACTCGGCGCTGGCCGTTTTCCTATCGAGAATGCAATGTAACCCTGATAATGGGCATGTCGGTTGTGACCGGAATGTACCGGTCGCGGGGCGATAGCGCAAGAATGGAACGCAATATAGATGACGATTATTGTTGTAGAACAAAAAGACACTCTTTTTACTCGCTCTCTTTTTAGAGTGTAGCGGCGACTTAGGTGCCACAATAATCAGTAATGTTCACGAAGTGAGCGTAATCTTAACGAAACGACCTACTACAGCCTCGAACTACGAGCGTTGGCTCGTATTCGCTAAATAATATCAACTCTGCAAATTTACTGGGTAGACATCTTTGTACGCATTACGAGTCTTAGTACTGGACAGCTACTGACGCGTAAGCCTGCAACTGGCTACTACAAAATAAAAACTTGGTTATCTGCGGATGATATCGTTTGAAAAAGAAATAAATATACCAAGTCTGTGTGAGTCCTTCTTTATTCTTCATATCACAGGCAAAAGTGGCCTTGTTAGTAAATTGTTGAACACACTGCGCGTTTCGCAGGTGACGTGCCTTTATGAACGATCGTTCATACTTTCCGCCCTTTCCGGCCACACTTAGCAGTGGTGTTTCTTCTGCCTGACGCGATAACACTACCACGGTGATTGTCTCCTTGAAAAAAAAATTTGGTGCCAGGTAAAAGTGGGTCAAAGGAATGAAGACAAACATGAATAAAATATGAGATACGCTGAAATGAATGAACTTTTAAGAAAACGTTGCTGTTGAACGTGAATATGCAATGTTTGTCTTCTGACAGCTCGGTCTCACTTGCTTTGGCGAAAGTCTTGGATGTCTATCTTGGACGAGAAGTCGACACGCTTTCACTGCAGGCCCCAATAGGGAGCCAATGTGCTGCACTGCAAGAAAACACAGGCACTGGTTGTGGCTCAAACCGCGAATGCGCAGTGTACTCTAATGCAGCGAATGTAGTGGCACAGGCGCTGGCCTTCTGACATCGAAACTAGCGTGAAGTCAGGCCACTCTGTTAACGTTGGTTACTCCACGCCCACCTATGGTCAGCTCTGGTGGCGTTAGATACAAAAACATATGAGATAGCAACTTGGGCTACACCAACAAGGACACGAAGCTCAGTGGTTGAATAAGTGTCGTGAAATCTTATGTGAGCTTGTAAGGAGCCTACACCATGCTGTGAAGCCAGTGTATATTTGAAAGGAAATTCGCTTTAAACAGGAAAAAAAATCCTGTTCTAGTTAATCGTTCATGGGACACTCGCGCAGACCACGACACTTCCTGGCCTGTTGTGGGTCCGGTCTTTCATTTGGCGCGAAAAATCGACAACCGAACATTTGCGCATTAGTTGCTTTAAGGACGAGCTCTTTGAGAAAAGTGATTGTGTACTTAAGCAAGATTTTTGGATCAGAATATGCCTAGCATCGCGATACACCGAAGTTGATGACACCGGCTATTTAGGGTTGCAGGTTACGGCAAATTTGTTTATGGTTGGTGCATGACTGGTTTATTACTGTTTTGCTCAATATTTACTGAACCGGAAACATGTTTAGGTCACATACATAACAAGGAAAGACGTGTACATGGCAGCAAACGTGAAACATGCATTAAGGCATGAAGCTAGAACCTCACTCTAAGCCGTTATGCTTTGTCTATTCTACAGAAAAATATCTTGCTATTTCAACCTTTTTATATGCTTCCGATAATTATATGTAGATGATTTGTTGTGTTTTTTGTGTGAGCACTTACTAGAAATTACATACAGACAAGAAAATGCACTTGTTATCCTCAGAGTACCCAATTTCAGCCCCAGGGAAGGCATCAAGCGCGGTGATGCTCACATGTAGGGACAGAAAGACTAAGACTCACCGCTGCATCCTCGGCAGGAAGGCCCACACTTGACTTGAAACTTAGAGCTCCACAGTGCAGAGCTTGTTTCCTCTTATACGCAGCGACATAGGTCTTTATGTGTGGAAAGAGAAGCACATCTTCTGGGGATACTGGAAATAACAGAACATCTAAATGCTGCCCAGAAAGTGTCCGAGGTGTGTTCTTCTTACACTATTAAGATGGTCAAGCTTGTAGGTGCAGTAATAACACGAAGCACGAAATATATCTTTATTGCGTCAACAATAATTACCATACACGTAATCTCGGTAGTGGTCTATATGGCACAATTTTCTCAATCATAATACAGTTTCCCTTCATTCCTATTCATTGGTAAACATTCTAAAGGACGGATTAACGGAGGTCCTAGGAATGACAAGTGTATACTTGTTCGCGTATCTTTTTTACATGGGATTTTACACGCCAAAACGTGATTCAAAAGATATTGAAAATGAGCAGCAGCCCGAGTCGGCATTCTCAATCATTTTCTTGGGAGCCCTTTGTTAAAACTGCTGCTTGGACGAGCTGGTTCATAAGTATTTAGACTGAATATTCAGCGCAGAAAATACGACTCATTGGGAAAGACACAACGCACAGCGCTGTATTCAATACTGATTTACTATTGAAAACACAGGGCATTTTTTGTAATGTTGTGTGTTGTCTCTTTCTGAATGTGTCGTATTTTTGGCGCTGATAAATCAGTCTAAACAACCCTTTGTTATAGCGAACGCTCAGAAGACGTCGCGTTCCTGGTTTTGGCGACACAGTAACTACAGTTAGAACTTCAATGTGGTAACCGTATTTAAACATTTTAGATGTGGAGCATCTCTTGCTGGCGGGTATGTCACGTGTCCATCGTCCACACTCACAGTACGCATGCGCGACTCTCCTCCTTTCTTCTCTACAACATCTGGGAGTTACTCTCTCCACTTCTCTTCTACCACCTGCTTGCGCTCGCTCCCACATTGCGCATGAACGTCCCCTTCTCTCTGTCTCTTTTCCCATACACTCTCCCTTATTTCGTCACGACACCTAAGGTCCCTAGATGAAAAATACTTATTTTGTCTAGGTACATTAGCAACGCTGACGCAGGGGACGTCTGCTTAATTACCTACACTCACTCCCCCTTCTCCTCCTGGCATTTCTTCCTGCAGCGTCTCGCAAAGCCGACGCAGGCAGCGTTTCCTAACGAGTTCCTTGATTGAAAAAAAAAAGAACGGACTACTCGCGCCACACAATTGCGATGCCCCCCCCTCACCCAATAGCTCCTTGGAGAAATGGTGCAAACTTTAGGTGAGGTTGGCCTTCTAGCAGTACTGTGGCGCCGATGACGCAATTGTCTATTCACCTAAGCGTGACATTACCTCATCATAATACACAGTCACAGTGCAGACTTTGTGTTTTGTCCGATTCAATAATCGATTGGGTTTTCGTAAAGGGTGATATTTCCCAAGGCGTTTATGATTGAGAATACCCTCGTGAACGTGCCTATTATATACACAGAATCTGTGGCACTCGTCACGTGCGGAAAATAAAATATGCGAAGAAGGCGACACAAAGTAGATTGAAATGCAGGTCACGTTGTGCGCGACAGTGGGCTCTCAACATGGCGCATGCGCATTGGAACATTGGGAATGCTCGCTCGTCAAACTGCGAACATTTTTTTCAACGCGCTTTAAATGTAACTCAGACAACGTGGTTCAAAAAGCTCTATGGTAATTTCGTCTGTGCACCACGCATTGAGCGTTTCAACGTAATGACGTTATTTGGGGACTAATGTCCCAGCGATGTGAAAGATAAATGGGGGAAGGAGGGCGGGGGTCAGAAGTTCTCAGACCGCTTTCCCTATTACTCTCTTGGACAGCCCAGCGCGGGTGCCCCCGCATCTTGTAGAAGCCACATCTACGGTACTGAAAAGAGCTGTTGTGTGACAGAAAAGATTATCAGATATAGATGACGAGTAAAATTAAAATGTCTTAACTGTGGTGGGTGCAGTCTATTCTTTCTTGCTCTCATCAATTTGAGAACTGAGCTTTATTTTTTCCCTCGGCCAAGTGCGGTTTATCGCGAAGATGCTCATGCTCTGGTGCACAATATTTTTTAAATCTAAACTGAATTTATGTTTGGCAGAATAAGATAGTTCAAGCAGCTGAACAATGAAGCGTTATGAATAGTTCTTGAAATTCCCAAAAGGCTATCGTAAAAACACCATTGACTATCGCACAGCCTCTGTGGGCTGCATTACAAGTGACTATCAAGGGCGACGTAAGGTTGGGTTAGCTAACGGAAATTAATATTCTGTCTATGAAACCGACACGAACCATTTACTGAGTCTGTATAAGTTCGAAGCGTTTTCAGCGTTGAGCCTTTAAGGGTATCAAAATTTCGGAGGCACGACACGAAAGGAACCGCAAACACGATGACTGATGATTACCACCTTGAAAAAAAAATGGTGCACCATTCAATTGTTTTATTTTAACGTGGTGTCCCTTTACAAAAGTTTTGCTGCCGTATTCTAGTCATGCTTTCTTTATGCTTTTCTGCAATCGTCTTCGCACAACAGCCTTTCTTTCGAAGTTTCCCAACGGCGTAGCGTAATGCCTACACTAATCAAGAAATGTACGTTCGTACTACTCCCAAAGCAGCGGATAATGCTATGCACAGCTCTCTTCACTTAATATTCACGCAAAATAGAAAACGATCGAGACCACTGCAAGCGATTTCAGCCTGATCCAATCTTATGTATCTTTTTGGAAGCCCTAGCGTAACGTTTAATAGGGTACACATTCTTCAAATACATTTCTTTTTTTGTCCGAGACACCACAAAGACTGTACAGTACAAATGATGTGCTTTCGGTAACATTTTGTCAGAAATAATCAGCGCAATATTGTTGTGAAATATTGGTTTGGTTTTGAAAATCTAGAACCTGTATACTTCGTTTATCGACAAATATTCCGAATAACGATGAATAAAAATCGCCGTTCTCGTTCCTGCTGGCCACACATTTTTCGCCTCTGCTACTCAACAACCCTCTATTATCGGTGAGAAGCATGAAATGTTGCATGAAGCAGTATTGCAGAACAGGTTCAAGGACGGAAACTGCTGCTGTACAACAGCTTACCCCAAAAGTACGCTAGAGTCCTGTAAGTTTTAGTACGCCAGTGCGCTTTTTCAAACTTATCCGGTAGAGTCAATCATTCTAACAGCAAGGGCTGAAGACTACTGTAAGCTTTATGTGGTTCATGTTTCTTTTCTATTTTTAAATGCAGCAAAACAACTATGACAACAACCGTGGTAGCAGGAGTTGCAAGGGTTTCAAAAGAAAATGTTGTAAGCTGTAGCAGTAACAATACCCTTGTTCAGCGTACAGCCATGAAGAATTGAATTTTACAGCACATATACAAGATGAATTGAATAGACGCTTTGCGCTGCAGAATTCAGTTATCAATGAAGACAAACAAGCTTGCCTGTCTGTTTTGTCGTCTGCATTCACATTTTGCATGAGCATCAACATAACTTCATAAATTTGATTCAGCGCATAAAACATTGTTTAATGAACCACCCTGTTGGACTTTCTGAGGGGTAGTCATTTCTACAATAAGGTGATGCTCTTCAAAACAGTGGCACCAAGGAAACATGATAGGGCCAGAAAAAAATATAGATGGGTTCCTCTTACGACTTGTGCGTACCGTAAGGTCTATTCCTTCTTTTTGAACCTTAAATGATCGGCAAATGAAAATACTGCTTTTAATTTTGTATAGTTGGTTAGACAATAGTTTTTGCACCAAATACTACCATCAGTTCTTACTTATATATTCTACCCTGCCGTATTTGGCCTCCAACGCGCAAGCACCAATCTCACTGAGCGATACCTTTTTGAATATCATCGCGACAAGCCTGTACTGCAATCCTTTTGAGCACTCTTCACTAACACAATTATTGGTGACGTGTAAGCTGCGATAATGCTATAAATACGTTATTTACGGTAAACTTGCATGCTGTTTGCCGGCGCGTTTCACAAAAGAAGGATTGCTACTGCATAACACCGAAATGGCATTCAATAAACTAAGAATTGCTTAGCAATTTTACAAGGCGATGGTGATTCTTTCGATAAGTACGCCATTAACCTACATAACTGATGGCCCACGCTGGTCACATATTCACTAGGTGTCATGATCATTCAACATTTATGATCATTTTTTCCCGTGAAGATGTCTTCGAAGTAGAACTTCACAAGGCAAGACAGCAAGTTCAAAAAGAAAAGCCTAAATATAAAGTAATGATTGAGTAGAATATTGTGCTTTCATTTCTCTGTGTTTGAAGTGATAGCGTGTTCGCGGGTTTTTGAAGCTATGGCTGCTCGTGTTGGTCATCCTGTAGATTTTCAAGCAAAATTCAAGAGCGGGCTGCGCAAAGAACATGGCGCACTAGATGCCCTCGATACTTTGTCGACAGACGCGCACCAATGACTCCCGTGAATCGAGTTCTTTACAGGCCTTTTCGTTTTCCCTCCTCTTGAGACGGTAATACTAAAGTCTAATAATCCCACACAGTAACGAACAACGATTGATTGAATGTCCTGTCTATCAGCAAACCTTCTTCAAGCGTTCAGAGTATGTCATTGGACACCTTGGTAAGTTTCGTGACACACGCTGCCGAGCTCTCCTTCCTCGTCCTTTCCGCATCGTCGACGGTGCGCGATCTGCCCTTGCCCGAAGAACCACGTGCATATGGCGTCTTGCGGCCACAGCAGATGACCTTACGGAAGCTCTTGCGGAAGTTGTCTGAGAGGAAGGCGTACAGGAACGGATTCACGCAGGAGTTGGTGTAGGCAAGTATCTGTGAGGCGATCTGGACGACGATGCGTGGCGCGTTCATGGTCCGCCCGTACAAGTCGACGCTCTTGAGCACCAGCACCACCTGCACGGGACACCAGCACAACGCGAACACAACCACGACGACCACGACGAGACGAGTGACGCGCTTCTTGGAGCGCATGCTCTCGGCGCTGATGCGGCCTCCAGGTGCGGCTGCAAGCCAGAGCCTCTTCAACATCAGGAGGTACAGCACGAATACGATGGCCAATGGGACGACGAAGGAGGACATGAAGAACGATATCTGGAAGGCTGCTATGTTGTAGCCCATGTCGGTCCTGAAGGTGCAGGCCGAGTAGTTCTCCTCGATGAGCACGACCCCGTGAGCGAAGAGAGCAGGAACGCAGGCGGCGAGGATGACGACCCAGGTGAAGAGAATGGCGAGGTTGGCGTTTCGTTCTGTTCTGATAGACATGGAAGTGATCGGATGGACGACCGCGAGGAACCGGTCAAGAGACATGAGCACCAGTGTGTAGATGCTCGCGTACGCGCACACGATCACGAGGTACTGGACAATGCGACACCAGGCATCACCGAACGGCCAGTAGTTGAGGGTGTAGTCCCATCCGGTGAAGGGGACGCAGAAGACGATGAAGAGCAGGTCAGCCATCGCGAGGTTGATTATGAGGTTATTAGTGGTGGATCGCATTTGAGGGTCACAGAGCACCACAAGAACAACCAGGGCGTTGCCGAAGAAGCCGATCACCGCGATGGCACCAAAAAGAATGGGCACGGCGATGGCTAGGACTTCTTCGACTGTCCTAGTATCGACGTCACTGTCGTAATCGACGTTTTCGAGATGATCAAGAGGCGTCGCACTGGATGTGTTGTCACTTATTCCTGCCTGACAGGGCCAAATGGTTCCATTGCAAGGTGCTGCGCTGAGGACTCTCAGTAACGCCTTCTGGGCCAGTAGCGTTAAGAAGGATGTGAGGGCTGCCAGTGGATTAGCTGGTGGCAGTTTGGTACTGGAAGGATTTAGAAGGACGTTGTGATCACTTCTGTTCAGCACGTCAAGTGGTGTCGCTGGTGATACCGTTGTGATTGATTGATCCATTTTGTCTTAGTGTCCCAAAAATTTCTCTTCTTTTGCTGTCGGTTACCCCTAATTGCTCATGTAGATAGCCTCCATGGGGCACCTGCACAAAAATAGAGACATTTGAAACAGTGTGGTTAATTGAGATACACCCAGGCTGTCAATGTTGGTAAATTCTAGAATTTAAGCTTTGACACAAAAATCTGCCAGAAAATTTTCATAGCAAGTACTGTGTAACTTAACTTAACAATATTTCTAACTATAAATAGCAATATTCTCAATAACATCGCGTGAAAAACAAAGGTTTTAGGACAAGCGTGAAAGTTTTCTGGTAAACAGGACAACTAACATCACGTGGAAAACATTGCCCCGTGGAGAGTCATTCAATGCAATTTGCCGATGCATAAAAAATCTGGGTCTTGCGTCATTTCAGAAGGAACGAGTCATTGTTGCGTAAACCATCAGGCGCGAATTATGGTGTGCTGTTCGCAAAAGTCTCAATTTCACAAAACATGGTAGGAAGGCACTGCGTACTATATTTCAACAAAGGAAAGAGAAGTAGTTGTTGGTAGTCAGCTCCAACTAATTATTGTTGAATAACATAAATTTGTATGCTGAAATATCCGGCACTCCGTCCTGTTCCAAGTTTACACAGAATCAGGGACAGCGTCAGCTGAAAATGCACACCAAGATATCTTTAGCTGTGTTAATTTCGAGCAAAAAATATTAGAAATTAAGTTGGTTCTTGTGCATAGCACGTCGAGTGACCCGTCTAACATATTAGTGCCTTCATCACTGTAATCAGCTGCGGTCATACGCAACATATTGGTGTAATAAGGCAGAAGGTTCAGTTGATCCTACGCGCAATGTATCTTGCCATTCCTTCCCTACTTGTCAAAAGAACTATCAAAAACAATTCGCACCAGAAAGGGACAGACATGATATTTTATTCTGTGCCTTGGCTTAGGCACGCATCCACTTATGTAGCAGTAACTCCATGCTTTGCAATACATTAGGTGCCAAAGCGAAGTTGGCGGCGACTATGCCTGCGACCAAGACCATCTATTGAGAAAGGAGCGGATCTTTCATACACGGTCCCTCCCCCTCCCATATACATATATATATATATATATATATATATATATATATATATATATATATATATATATATATATATATATATATATAAATTCAAGGGCTAATTTTTCATACCGCAATTTTCGGGCATGGCGGGATGCATTGTCTCGTCCTGATAAAGATGACTAGAGGATATCACACTAAGTCTAATATCAGTACTGTCAAATTCTAAGTGACTGTCGAATTTCCAAATGCGCAACTTCTAATGTTCTGTTGATCACGAAAATCCAATCACCTGAAGATTCAGGACTTTCCGCAAAAGAGGACGTCTAAATGTCCACTATATCAGTTTTCGTGGCTCGCACTGGCGAAAAAAAAATCTGTACTACCATGAATTCGAACACAACTTTACGACTATCTGATCTTGAAAGCCGATGCGCTTGACCCCTCAGCGAAATTTACGTTAGAGCGTAGAAAATAAAAACGGCATGTTCATGGGTGATGGCATTGCCACTGGAAGCATTTAGAATGCTAAAAGATGGCCATAAACCTTATGTGCTATGAGTACATTGAGTCACCTTGAACAACCAGTCAAAATCTGAAACTCAGTAATAGTACGTGAATAATTCCCAAGATTAAAATTATTTACCAGAACCAAGACTGCCCAGTGCTTATACGTAGCTATGCTCTAACGTAACATCTATTTCTGAATGTTCAGCCTACAAACACAAGCCTCGTAAAAGACATTTCAAGTGCAAGAGCTAATGCACTTCGCATTCGTAGGTTAGCTCTGTTATAGATGTTTGAGCTACACTAGTAATGAAATTTCACGGTTTAGCTTCGAATCTGGTTGCATGGTTTCCTTAATGAACAGGCTTAGTTAGTTAGCGTCATATCTTCGCCCTCTGAATATTTCTGAAGGTTGAACTGTTGTCCTCATTTTCGTTTGCTACAAGGAACGTTTTTTCCGTGAACCAGAATTTCCAGATATGCGAAAGTATGCAGCGAGTGGTATTTGTTTTTCTTAAAGACTCTACTCATGTGAATTTTTTAAAATTATACCATGGGCAGCCTGTGTTACAATGTATGACCATCTAGGACCTAACGTAGTGGTCACCGTGTATCTATAACTGTTCTTGAGTAAACTGTTCAGTGGAAGTTAACTTTCGCGTATGGTCAGCGATTAATCTCTTCAACCATTGTGGCATTTTCTGTGCGTTTCAGTAAATCCCTGTACAATGTTTCTTTAGGTACGTTGTTACGCGCAGAGGAGACCAAGACTCGTACGACTGAAGAGGCCGTTTATTAGGTCGCGAAGGCCAGCGGCGAACGGGCTGATTCCAGCTGCGTCTTCGCCTTCTTTGTAGCCGCCTCTCGGGGTAGCCAGCACGTTCACTGGTCCTCGTTTTTTTCGTGGACCCGTACACCATTTTTCTCCTTGTCGCAGACGAAGCCCACCAGGTGAGTTAGGCGATTCATCTCGGCGTGAAGAACTTCAAGCGAGCATCATGGACAGCTTGGGTTTTAGCAGCTCTTCGACCACTCACTATGAGGCGAGCCATTGTGTACGTGGCGTCGCTGAGTTTGTTGAGAATAAAAAAGGGTCCGACGTATAATAAATAAGAAAAATAAATAATAAAAAAGGGTAACCCGCGCTTCCGGACCGAGGTCAACAGCCACAATAAATCACCGGGACAATAAGTCACAGAACGGTGGCGACCGTCGTAGAGCATTTTTCATTTGTCTTGCGATGCCAAAGCCAGTAAACGAGCAACACGATGCACCCCTTCGGCACGGCAGAGGGTTTCGACCACACTGAGGTTCCCGCGAGAAGAGAAAGGAACATTTTTGTGGAGGGTGTCCCCCGGCGGACGTGTATAAAGCAAAAAGAAATGACTATAGCTGATAGTCGCATGCGGAGCTGTGTAAAACGCATACGTTATAATAAAGAAGTTCGTCATTCCAGTTCTTGTCGTTGGATGAAGCATACATAGAGAGCATGTTTACAATTGTTCGGTTGGTGCGTGCCGTGACTCCATATGTTTGCGATGGTATGGTGTCGAGGGACGATATGTTTTCTGCTTACATCCTCGTTTAACGAATTAGACTTTGTAGAAGGCAGCATGTCTCTTCATGACGGATGGGCGATTGCTCTGAATGACGATTTGCTTTCGCATTTACTTTTTTAAGAAAGGATCGAGAGATAACATAATACCAGGTGCCTTGCAGTGCATTTCTTTAAATTGAGTCCCAGTTCTGGTGATCTCTGGTACATGACTGATCAGCCCACAAACGGCAAAACTGGATATCGTTATGGATCGCATCCCTGGAGTAATAAATATGACGACGGTTTCCGGGTAGGTTGCATCCAATTTCCTTTCAGAAACGAAGACAAAGCTTTTTTCTCAATGGCCCACCCCAGTGGGACACTCTATCGAGATTTTGCTCAAGAGGAGCTATTACAACCTGCTCATAACAAAAATATTACAAGCATTTCATCAAGAATAATGAAGAAAAAAATGAAATAATCAACTTGTTTACGTTGAGTTGCCTCATAAATAAGGTTCTATCTGCAGCGACTAGAAGTAAGCATGTTGGCCTTCTTTTATTAACGAGTCACTGAATAAGCACACCATGAAACGGTTGCCCTGTTTATTAATTATTTGTTTATTGCTTCATGATATAATTATCGCAGCTGATTTTGGAACGGTCAGCGATTTGTCGAAAGTTTGCTGTTGTTTATTTTGTGTTGTGCAGATTCTTTTGCCTTTATACAACAGAGGTGATTGTAATAGTGTTCCCTGTTTTGAATACTCTCCGGCTGCTGAAGTTATTGTGTGACATCTTGAAAGGTTATGAGAAATTCTATTGGTCCTATACTCCGACGCCGCTACACTGTCACGGCCCAGAAAGTTGGAATAATTTATAATGTGGTACAGCCTGAAATTTCAGGAGAGTCACCGTTCAAATGTCCTGTCTTGTCTTATAATAAACTTTCTTCCTACCCTACGTGTAGACACTGTAGGGCAATCAAACAAGGCAAGTTTAGTTAAATAACCTGCTTTTCTCCTTTGTTTCTCTCTCTCCCTCTCTCTCCCGCTCATGTACTAAACCATGTACTCCGAAGGCAGGTTTACCAGCTGTCTTATTCATGACGTCACTCTGGGGTGCACATTTATTGGCGCAGGCTTGTGGGCATAGCCCTTTAAAGAGGAAACACCACGTGCATCCCAAGTTTTATGACGCCATTGCCGTAAGCTATCTTGCAATAGCGCGATGCTATATGGTGGAGTTGCAATAGCGCTGCTGTATTTTAGAACCAGGTTTTCATGTCTTATTATGATCATTTCATAGGGTATTTCCATTTGTTTTATTATAACCTAGCGTAGAGGAAGAGGCAGTTAACGGCTTAGACCAAACACCCCGTTTTGCGGCACACGACCCCTTTCCCCCTCTCGCTCTCTTCTTTCCTCCTGTTACTGCTTGTACCACCCAGAACATAAATGGAAGATCTTGGAAGAACATAGGCGAAATATTGCAAGGATTACGCTGTCATGAGAATAACCGCACGACCCATACAAGCGTTCCTGTCATCAGTGACGAACGGTAATGCGAGCGCCACACGAGTTCTTGCAGGACATCGCCATCAGCAGTTATTATGTACACGTGTCCCACCCAGCACGAGCCCGAGAGCTTAGGTCTATTGTCCATACATTTGCTGTAATGAAACAATGAATATCCGGGGAAGCTTTGGGTCGCATTCTTTCTATCATAATGCGTGCGATCAACCGTGTTTGCTCAGTATATCGCCTCTAATTCAGTGCGCCATTTTTCCCCCTCGTGTTGCACTCACTGCTCTGGTGACAACAGTGTGAGCGTTTTGTTTATGTCATTCACTAACTTCTTTACGAATTATAATAATCTCTTTGAGGCCTTCATAACTGCGCCGGGTACGTGGGAAAGTACGGTTATACCTTCTCAAACAAGTCTTATTCAAAAGCAGAAAACTTATCTGTTTAATAAAATTAACGAATAAAAACTTTATAATAATAAATAACTTCTAATACAAGTACAATAAAACTGCATTGCTTAAACTGTAAAATAAGACAAAATTATTGTTCATAGGGGTACACAAGTGAATATTCTTGTAAATATGTGGAAGTTTTGAATTTTTTTTACCAGAGAAATAGCTGCCCCTATGCTCTTTGGCATGTGTGAAAGCTCCTATCATTTTGGCGCAGTAATACAAAAGCAGAAAAACTACACACGAGTAATTATTTATTTCAGCAGTACCAGTGCTTTTCAGACCACCGCTATAAACACGATTGCGCAGCATAGGAAAGCGAGTAATTACAGAATCACTACTCAAGGAAGAGCCATGAACAGGAAAGTTTCCTGTATATGTCTCTCCCCTTCCATGGTTACGCTATAACTAGTATTTTTGGGGGCTCTGCAAACATGTTGATTCCAAATAACCAACTAGCCTGAGCATCCGACTTATTAAGCCGTATAAAAAATCACCGCAGTTTCCCGAGTGGGAACACTGGTTAGCATGCGGAGCATATATGTTGAACTGCGATAAATGTGGTTTGTAATTTGCGACATGCGTGTGTGTTATGAGTGAACACGAGTGAACAACCACGCACGTATGCTGAGAAAGACGATGTTTATTGGTGAGACGATTTGGGTATTTTCAGCAAGATGGCTTTATGGTCCGTAAAGTGAAGGGTGAGTGGGTCTAGTTGCAGCGGTCGAAGGTCGAAATTTGCAAAGACGTGGTCGATGCACGTCCCGCGAACCATGGTCGGATGATGTTTGCCGTCGCGCGTTGCTCGTTTCGCTAGCCACTAGTGATGATGTCACTGGCCCTTGTGACAGCGTTCAAGTTATTACTCTCTCAAAGATGTTTTGTTTGATATGCATGAAGACAGGTTAGGACACCACGTGCGTGTGTGATAGGCGTAATGACGTCACCTGGGTTACTAGTGATAACGTCACTAGGCCTAGTAACATCGTTCAAGTTATTACCCTCTCAAAGACGTTTTGTTTGATAAGCATGGAGGCACATTAGAGAGTGCTTGCGTGATTTTTAGGTGAGATGACGTCACGCTAGTCACTAGTGATGACATCACTGGGCCTAGTGACAGCGTTCAAGTTGTTACTCTCTAAAAGACGTTTCATTTGATATGTACGAAGACAGCTTAGGACCCCACGTGCGTGTGTAATAGGCGTAATAACATCACGAAAGTCACTAGTGATGACGTCACAAGGCCTAGCAACATCGTTCAAGTTATTACCTTTTCAAAACGTTTTGTTTGATAAGCATGAAGGCACGTTAGAGAGCGCTTGCGTGAGTCTTAGGTGAGATGACGTCACGCTTGTCACTAGTGATGATGTCACTGGACCTTGTGACAGTATTCAAGTTAATACTCTCTCAATGAGGTTTCGCTTGATATGCATGAAAACAGGTTAGAACACCGCGTGCGTGTTTTATAGGTGTGATGAAGTCACGTGAGTCACTAGTCGTGGCGACACTAGGCCTAATGACAGCGTTGAAGTTATTACTCTCTCAAAGGCGTTTCGTTTTATATGCATGAAGACAGCTTAGGACACCACGTGCGTGTGTGATCGGCGTAATGACATCACGTGAGTCACTAGTGATGACGTCACAAGGCCTAGCAACATCGTTCAAGCTATTACCTTTTCAAAACGTTTTGTTTGATAAGCATGAAGGCACGTTAGAGAGCGCTTGCGTGAGTCTTAGGTGAGATGACGTCACGCTAGTCACTAGTGATGACGTCACTGGACCTTGTGACAGTATTCAAGTTAATACTCTCTCAATGACGTTTCGCTTGATATGCATGAAGACAGGTTAGAACACCGCTTGCGTGTTTTATAGGCGTGGTGACGTCACGTGAGTCACTAGTCGTGGCGACACTAGGCCTAATGACAGCGTTGAAGTTATTACTCTCTCAAAGGCGTTTTGTTTGATATGCATGAAGACAGGTTAGGACACCACGTGCGTGTGTGATCGGCGTAATGACATCACGTGAGTCACTAGTGTTGACGTCACTAGGCCTAGCAACATCGTTTAAGTTATTACCCTTTCAAAATGTTTTGTTTGATAAGCATGAAGGCACGTTAGAGAGCGCTCGCGTGAGTCTTAGGCGAGATGACGTCACGCTAGTCACTAGTGATGACGTCACTGGGCCTAGCGACATCATTCAAGTTATTACTCTCTCGAAGACGTTTCGTTTATTATATATGAACTCAGGTTAGACACTGCGTGCGTGGGTGTCAGGCGCGATGACGTAACACGAGTCACTAGTGATCACATCACTAGGCCGATTGACAGCATTCACTTTATTAGCCTCTCAAAGATGTTTCGTTTTATATACAACATGGCAGGTTAGACAATGCGCGCGAGGATGATAGGCGTGATGACGTCACCTAAGTCACAAGTGATCAAGTCAGTTGGCCGAGTCATAGGTAACACGTTATCGCTCTCTCAAAGACGTTTCGTTTGGTATGCATGCTGGTAGGTGAGTAAATTACGTGTGCGGGTGATATGGGTGATGACGTCCCCTGAGTCAGTGGTGATCCGGTGGCTTGGCCGAGTTTTACGTATCAAGATCCCGCCCTTTCAAAGACGTTTCATTTGATATCCATGACGTTAGGTTAAGACAGTGCGTGCGCGGGTGATATGCGTGAGGACGTCACCTAAGTCACTCGTGATGAGATCATTGGCCTGGTTAATAAGTATCAAGTTATTACTGTGTGGACGGCGTTTCCTTTGCATGTCGAAGGTGTGATTAGTGCTTACGCTGGTGATAGGCGTGATAAAGTGGCGCGAGTTACATTGTGTCACTAGTGACTCATTCATGGTTTTTCCCTGTTAAATTCACTCCAAAGCTATTCACTCCACGCATTCCCGAAAATTCTGGGTCGTTTTGAAGCATAAACAGTAACTTTACATGTACACAGGGGAGCGCCCCCTGAGGGCGAAAACACCTCATATAAAACGAATCTGGCAACCACGAAATCAGAACCGAAACACACACCGGAAGTTTCGCCTACTGCTCGGCGAATTCCGTCCAATGGGATTGTGCCATGTGTGGAGAGGAAGTAAACGAAGATCAGCTCGTGCTGTGGAGCTCGAGCCATAACACCGGTGACCGAGCTACGATCCCAAAGCCGCTTCAGACTCTGGAGGGCGTCCTTTCAACGGCAGCAGCAAGATTTAAGCATTCAGCAGCCTCGTAAACCAGTACCCCAAGCAGAACTGCGAGCGTCTTCGCGGGAAGATCCATGGCAGACTTCACTACACCTCGTGGCCGCAGGCCTTTGCGTGGCACCGGTAATGTAAGTGCTAACTTGGAAGCTGCCGACATGACCACCTTTAGCGCGTCCATAGTGCTAGCGACCGAAAATCCCGCAGCCGTCGTTACTGCCGGCATATATACGGACTTTATGATAGCCTACAATGCTCATACTAGTAGGGAGGACGTCGTAACGCTTGTTGAGAAGTACGCTTGCCTTTGCGACAGTTACTTAGCCGAAGTGATGAAAGTGACCGAGAGCCTAGTCTCTCGCAAGGCCACACCGGCGTGGATAGAAGCCATCGCGTGCCAAACATTGCTCACCGAAGAGCGAGACACTTGGAAGCTCACGGGTGCCCTCCTGCGCGACCGCCTCAAGGCGGACGAGTTCATGGAAGAACGCGGCAACAGAACCATGTTCGTCGACGGATCTCGCGAAGGTAGCGACAGGAAAATTGTGGAGGTCCTCATGGCGAGAGACTCCTTCACACGCCAGGCGCAAATAGTGGTCGACTGGTTGGAAAGCTGCGCGGCGCATCAGCGCGGTATGGGCGATGACAAAGACAAGCTCCAGTACTTTGCCGGCGGAAGCTGCGCCTGGACAAACACACTGCACTATGTGCAGTTCCACAATAACATAGGTAGCGCATCGTCGTCTCACGTGACTGACCTGGACGCGGGCGCGCCCTCGAGGCAGTGGGTACCGATGCACGAATTTCATCTCTTTAGCAGCGTATTCTTCCACCTGCGAGCAGGCCAACTGCAGAGGGCCAAAGAGCTGGCTGCCGTAAACGGTCATCGTTGGCTAGCCGCCGCGCTCGAAGGATGCAGACCATGCCATGACCTGCACACCGCCAGCACCATTGGTGCCGGCTTCAAGCAACCCGCCCAAGGCAGCTTCTACCGGGATTTATGGATGCGAGCCTGCTGGAGAGCGGCGTCGAGTCCTGGGTGTTCACGTTACAAGCGCGCTGTGTATGGTGCTCTGAGTGGCAACCTGCAAGCAATGCTGCCCGCGTGTACCACATGGGAGGATCAGCTATGGGCTCGCATGCGCGCTGTTGTGGATCTGTGCGTAGAGCAGGAGCTCCGCACTGCCAAGCAGCAAGATAGAAGCCATGGACCACTACCGCCCGGTTACCCCAGTGACCGTGGAACCTTTGAAGCCGTTTTCCGTGACCTGCAGGAGGCTGTGGCCGCAAGGGGCAAGCGACACCAAGAGATCGCACACATCGTTCAGCGAGGTCTAGTGCTTGGCGATGCTGATGATTTGATAGAAGAAATACATTACTGGGTAATTCGTCAGGTGGAGAAAACGCCGCTTTTGACCATTCGGTTTCTGGCTCATATGGCACTTTTGCTGCGACAAGTTGGCACCGAGACCAGCACTGAGGCGTTCAGTGAACTTCTTCGCATCTACATACACATGCTCATCGACGAAGGCCATGTCTCCTTGGTGGCCACGTACGCAGCCGCTCTAAAGCAACCGACCCTCTCGCCAAGTACAAGCAGCTTGCACGGCCTCCAAACTAGAGCCCCAAAGAACAGGACCTCCACCTTCGTGTCGAACACTCCGGAAAAATAAATGTTTGCAAACTAGTAAACCCGTGTATTTACTAGACTCCACCGTATTTTACTGCCTTTCCGGCACACCTTTACTTACCAGCAGCTAGTAAACCTTGTTTACTTTAGCCGATACTAACCAGGAAAACATTTTTAGCGTTTTTAGCTAATACTAATTCTCCTACGTTGCCAGATCTTTCTTAGATGCTGAAGTATAATTGCCATAATTGCGAAACTCTCAAGCAAATATTACAAAATTTAGTTTTATTGGCTACATACTGATATATAGAAGTTCTCCGATACCTTATGGTACACATAAGCAAATAGAACGACATACTTTGATGTGTAGAAAGCATCAGTTATTCTTCTAAATTTTATGGCTGATAACCAGTACACGTTGTGCAATCTGAATTCAATAGCCTTCGTGCTGCTGGAGTAGAAATCGGCTATGTCCAACAGTTGAAATTCTGCGTGTGCGCGTGTGATTGTGCGTTCTCGCTTGTGATCTGATGAGTTCATCTACGCATGTGATCATATACTCATATGTGATCAGGTGAGTATGATGCTGTGATCAGGTGAGTATGATGCGATCATATGAGTATGTGATCGCTTCTTTGTGTGTATGGTGCTACGATGCGCAATTAACATGGCAGTTACATAAAGTAGTTAGCGGCCATTTTTATGAACGAGGGCAATGCCACTTTGTTTTCAAAGACGATAACACTTCTTGATATGCATCAACGCAAATATTTGGTCCGTCTGCTAGTACTTGTCCAAGAAATAGAGATTCTCTACCGCAGGGAAAAATTTTTCGAATGTGGCGCAAATGAAAAGATGATTCATAAAATCGGGGGCAACGAGCTTGCTTTCATGCCAAAAAAAAAACGCATTATATATTTAGGTTCATGTTGGAAGGAGATGAGAAGTGACTACTAGCGTCACCCAACAGCGAATACGGCCAATCCTGACACTCTATTGGTAAGACAAGAAATTAAAGCAGGTAGAATTTTCCCGCTTAATAGCAAGCACATTTCACTTGAAATTGTATTTTATGCACTTGAGACAGCATTAGGTTGGGTCAAAGATCCATTGGCTAGCGTGACGTGATCTCACCTAAGACTCTTAGGCCCGTGTGCTCAGATTTGGGTGCACGTTAAAGAACCCCAGGTGGTCTAAATTTCCGGAGCCCTCCACTACGGCGTCTCTCATAATCATATAGTTGTTTTGGGACGTTGACCCCACATATCAATCAATCAATCACCTAAGACTCACGCAAGCACTCTGTAATGTGCCTTCATGCATATCAAACAAAACGTCTTTGAGAGGGTAATAACTTGAATGATGTCAGCAGGCGTAGTGACGTCATCACTAGTGACTCACGTGACGTCATTACGCCTATCACACATGCACGTGGTGTCCTAAACTGCCTTCATGCATATCAAACGAAACCTCGTTGAGGGAGTAATATTGTGAACGCTGTCACAAGGTCCAGTGACGTCACCACTACTGACTAGCGTGACGTGATCTCGCCTAAGACAAACGCAAGCACTCTGTAACCTGCCTTTATGCGTATCAAACGAAACGCCTTTGAGAGAGTAATAACTCGAATGCTCTCACTAGGCCTCGCGACGTGATTACTAGTGACTCATGCGACGTCATCACGTCTATCACACACGCGCGCGCTGTCCTAACCTGTCTTCATGCATATCAAACGAAGCGTATGTGAGAGAGCAATATTGTCTTACTTATGACTCGGCCAACCGACTTGATCACTAGTGACTTACGTGACGTCATCACGACTAACACTCATGCAAGCACTTTCTAATGTGTCTTCATGAATATCAAACGAAACGTCACTGAGATACCATTAACTTGAAGGCCGTTGCAGGCAGCGTCTGCTTGTAAAAAACTGACTTCTCGCGCTGCACAGCCGTTCACCGGCTAACCGGTATATGCAGACACCAGATCGCGCGTTTCGAATTCAGTCAAAGGCGTCTTTACATGGCTTTTGTTTGACTTGACGCTTTTCTTGACTCGAGTAGATGCGATGGAAGCGACAGTACCTTCAAGCAGCAGTGGGGTACAACCGAACATCAGCGTCCCACTACTCGTTGAGAACAGCGGTTCTCCATCATTCAATAAATAGGAATAATAAAGGCGAAATGACAATTAAGCATTTTTCAAACAATACTCAATTACGCAACATTCAACCGATACCCTGACCTCTCTGCGACGCATTTACTCCAAATCGTCGTGTGCGAAGATGTAGGCGGCTTTTTTGTTGATTCTCGTGTTTCGAACTATGCCTTGAAAATGCGGGCAGCCAGGCCGCACTACTGTGAACGGACAGGCGTTCTACACTTAACAGGCACGCTTATTCCAAGCACACCAACCTATAAGAAACGGCGTGGCGTGGAGTGTGGGAGGGAGGGCGCGGGTTAGGCGCAGCATTCAGTGGCGCATCGGCGGGTGGTCGCTTGCAAGTGGCAGTGGTGTGTGTCTGAAGTGTTGGGAGTGCCCTCTGTTACAACGGATTTGTGTTGCAGGGTGACCAGATGAAATGTTGGTTGGGCCGAGGGAGTGGTGGACAGGTCTTTTTTTGGCAGGTTTTGGAGCGGGCAGACCATGCTTCTTGTGCTTGATTGCGGATGTGCGGTGTTGTGGCTGGAGGCCGGATTGTGTGCGGGTGTCTGTTTCGTGTCTTGCGTTCCTGTCATGTTGTTTTGGCGCATGAGCATGGGTTGGAGGGCAATTAGAGCTTTTGTAGTGCTTTTATAGTGCCTGTATGTGCCTGTTTTGGACGTTGTGGCCTCGGTTCGTGTGGGTGCCTGTGGGTGCCTGTTTTCGAGTTCTGTGCCTGTATGAACGCTGTTTGGCCTGGAATTTTGCTTTCAAGTGCCGCTGGAGCCCGGTATTCGTGTTGCCCGGCAAGGTGTGGATTTCGGGACGCTGTGGGGTGCAGGCTGCACTTTGTTTCACGGGTTGCTTTTGGAGCTGTCGGGCCCAGAGGGCATTTTGGCCAAGGGTGCGGTCAATTGGCCTCTACACATGTGTGCCATCCATGCCGCGTCGTCTGCTCGGCCTCTTTGCAGCGTCCGCTCGGATGCGTGGGGGGCGGGAGGTGTTTCTGTGCAGCGGCGGGGGGATGAGGGGTGGGTGCGGGGCTGTGGAGGGCCTTTGGGGGAAGTGAAGTGTAGATAGGGGGAGCAATATCTATGTGGTTTTTGTTTTGTTTGTCATTTGCATGTGGTGCTTCACTGGGTCAGCTGGGAATTTTTGCTTGGACAGTGGGGAATGTTGCGTGCCCAATGGGGAGATTGTGTCGCTGGAATTGTTTAGTTTGATCGTTGGAGGCTGCGAGGGCGTGGTCTGGGGAGGTGGGCTTGGAGCCTTCGCCACTGGCTCTGTGTGGACTTCGCGAGTCCGGTTCCTTCCCCGCTGTTGGTGTCAGAGTCGCTCGGAGCCGGAGCATCGCACGGCGTGCGTGGGCGCGTCGTGCGCACGTGGACTGCACTCGCATGGGATGCCCATTTCGGCCCGTGCGCGCAAGCGGTGTTCTGCCACCTCGACGTTCTTTTGTGTTGTGCTGCGAGTTTTTGTGGGATGGATCTCTGTCTGCGTGCACGTTTGGAGGGGCTGGCTTGGATGGCGTGTCCTTGCCCCAATGCGCAGCGTCGCACCGCTGCAGCTTCTGTAAGGGACGGTGCACCGGGGCCACGCCCGGCGTTGTGAATGCTGGCACCGGCACGGTGCGAGAACTGCGGGAAACGCCAGCGCAAGCGGGGTGGGCGCATCTTGGTCTCGCATCTCTCTCGTTATGAAATTGGGTAGTTGAGGTGAATAGATTTCGTCTGTGTGTCCTGGCAGTTTTTTTTACCTTCATGCTTCTATTTGGACGGCCGTTTGCGCAGGTTGCACGCGTTGTCTCGAGTGGTTCTCGCAGTGTCATGTGCTGCTTTGACGTGTGCGGGACCATTCTGTCACCTTCACCATGTTGGGGCGCACGCCCATGGACTGAGGGTAGGGCCGTGTTCAGTTTGGCATATCGCCTCTTTGTGGCGTGCGTGGTGCTGCGGGTCTTGGTGAGTGAGATCTTGAGCGCCCAGTGCATGCATTCCTTTTCGCTTCTCGGGCTCTTAAATTTGTGTGGCGCCTCTGGGGTGTTCGCGGACGGAGGAAAGATTGAGCCTGTGTGGTTGGGCCGGGTTGATGTGCCGCAAAGGATCCTTCTGGCGCTTTGCACTCTGGCTGTTCGCGCATGTGTGGCCATTCTCAGCTGTGTCCCACAGGGGGGGACCCAGAGGCATGTTTGTTCGACGGTGCACACTTGGCTGACCGTGCTGAACTGGAGATGGAGAGACCGTGCTCTGCGGGCCGGGCGGGGGGACGCATGGTTGTGCTGGACCATTGTGCGTTTGTGCCATTGGGGACTAAAGTGTTTTTGCTTGCTTTCGTGTCGTGGAGACGGATCCCGCACCTGTTTGTTGGAAAGTTTTGGTTTGTCAAGGTTTATTGTGGCTGTGTTCACGGTTTTGGAGGCCTGGAGCAGTGTTTTGGCCGCCTATTTTTGGTACCTGAATGCCGGTTTTTTGGTGCTTATGGGGCCGGCCTCTGTATTTGCGACCTGACTGAAATGTTTTCGCGGTGCCGAAGCGGAGATGATGCCCGGTTGGGGCATCCACCGTGCCTGGGGAGAAGGGTGTTGTTCTGGTAGTGTCGAGCTTGTTGGGTCGGTTGTGGGGTAGGTGGTGGGGGAGAGCCGGGGCGGGTCTGTGAAGGGCGGGATTTGTTTTTATACAGGCGGGGCTGTTTTCGTGGGCACGTGCCCGTGGTTGCGCTGCTGAGCGGTGTTCTGCTTATCGGGGCAGTCGAGGGCAGCTTGTATAAAGTGTAACTGTGCCTATCATGGGCGGCGCGGTCCGCACGCGGAATGTGCTGCGTGGGGCGCCCCGCGGCCTCGACCGGCGGAGCGCGGCGATGTTCTTTCTTGGGGGTCCCTCCCGGTGTCGTGGAGGGATCGTCCCTCCGCTCGCTTGGGGGGCCCTTTGCACCTGCCTTGAACTTTGGGAGGGGCTGCTCAGTCGGATTGGGGAGGGGGCGGTATGGCGGTGGCCGCTTGACTGTGTGGTCACTTGCCGCGCGGACGGCCTGTTCGGCGCGGCGGTGCGCTGGTGCGTTGTCGAGCGGGAGCACTGCCTGTGTTCCTGGTTTCTGCTGGGAAACTGTGCTCGACGCTTCTGCAAGGGATTCGTTGGGGGCGGCCCGGTGGACCTTGTCCGCGGTTGTCCAGTGGAGGGGGCTGTTCACTGATGTGCGGGCTGTCGCATTTGCATTCGCCACTTTCGCACTGGTTGACGGGCAGCATGCTGGAGCGCCTCGTTTCGCCCTTCCGGGACTGCGCGGGCGCCGTGCGTTGGGGTTGGTCTCGTCGATGTGGTATCGTGTTGGCGTGGTTCAATCGCTCTGGGGCCGCTGGGAGTGTTGGCGCCGCAGCTGTTTCGCGTCGTTGCGGTTTCTACTCGCTGGGTTCGGTGTCGGCGGCTTCACCAAGTGACCATGGCCATCTAGAGGCCGATGGATTGTCGGCGTGCTCACTTCGATGTTGGGCGTCTCATCCTTGAGAGTCCTCTTTATTTGTTTCAGCGTGAGGGATGGATTTTCCAGTACGATTCGTTGCGGGGCATCCACCACGTTCGGTACGGATTTCCTCGACGACCCCTACGTGTTTTAGCTGTGTCAAGGTCACTAGCGGCAATGGAACGCACCGTCTTTATATTGATTTTGAGTGTTTCGGAGAGCACTTTTAAATCACCTTCGTGCCTGTAAACATCTATTATACGGCAACGATCTACAGGGAAAATGCGAGCGTACATTTTCTTCAATTCATCAGGTGCCTTCTGTGGCCTTCCAGGGCGCCGAGAGTATCGGTGTTCCATAGCACCAATGGTCGAAGCGCAAACTTTCACTTATTCCGCAGCTGTTTCACGTCGGCGCAATTTTTGTTCACTGGGTTCGGTGTCAGCGGCTTCACCGAGTAGCCGTGGCCATCGGGAGGCCGATGGGTTGTCGGCGTGCTCACTTCGATGTTGGGCGTCTCATCCTTGAGAGTCCTCTTTGTTTGTTCCAGCGTGAGGGATGGGTTTTCCAGTGCGATTCGTTGCGGGGCATCCACCGCGTCCGGTGCGGGTTTTCTCGGCGACCCCTACGTGTTTTGGCTGTGTCGCGGTCGCTGGTGGCAGTGGGGCGCGCCGTCTTTGTATTGATTTTGAGTGTTTCGGGGAGCACTTTTGGATCGCCTTCGTGCCTGTGAACATCTGTTGTGCGGCGGCGATCTGCAGGGGAAGCGCGAGCGTGCTTTTTCTTCGGTCCATCGGGTGCCTTCCGTGGCCTTCCGGGGCGCCGGGAGTGTCGGTGTTCCATGGCGCCGGTGGTCGGGGCGCGGACTTTCACTTGTTCCCGGGCCTGCGGGTGCGCTCACCTAGCGATGACACGGGCGGAAACTTCAAACTACGCCGGCTTGTCGCTCGCATCGCACCACGTCGTCCTGTCGTCTGCGCGAAATAGACTCACCGAAAACGGCTCTGACACACTGTCGTCTGCTTCAGTTTTACTTCAAGCAATTGCTTTAAATCATAAATAAGCAGCATTAGGGTGTTCTGGAGCGGGTTAGGGCGTGTCTTCGGTTGTTCAATTCATTGATTTGTGGGGTTGTCCTCTGCATTGTGGAGCGTCTGCCCGTCGTCTGCATGACTGCCCGTCGTCCTGCAGGACGACCGGCGGACGCTCTGCAGTGCGGACTACAGTACCAGGGAGTAGTGGGTTGAAGAACTGAAGATGAGTTTTGATTCGTTCTGGAGAGCCCTAATGCTGGTTATCCGCCCGTGTCATCGTTGGGTGAGCGCGTTTGCGGGCCTGGGAATGGGTGGGGGTTTGCGCTTCGACCACTGGTGCTGTGGAGCACCGATGCTCTCGGCGCCCCGGGGGGCCACGGAGGGCGCCTGATGGGTTGGGGAGGGGGTGCGCTCTCGTTTCCCTTGTGGATCGTTGTCGTATGGTGGATGTTTGCGGGCACGGGGGTGGTTTGGGGGTGCTCTCCGAGACGCTCGGGATCGATGTGGGGACCGTGCGTTCTGTTGCCGCTGGTGACCGTGACATGGCTGGAACACGGGGAGGGTCGTCGAGGAGATTTGTGCCGGACGTGGTGGATGTCCTGCGGCGGGTCGTGCTGTGGAGTCCGTTCTTCGCGCTGGAGCGGATGAAGAGGGCTCTCGGGGGTGAGATGCCTGGAATCGGGGTGAGCACGTCGACGGTTGGTCGGCTTCTCGGTGGCCGTGGTTGTTTGGTGGGGCTGCTGGCGCCGAACCCGGTGAGTGGGGGTTGCGCTGATGTGAAGCAGCTGCGGTGCCAGTATGTCGGGTGGCTTCGGAGCGAGGGAGCTGCGCTGGCGCGGTGCTGCATCGGCGGGACCAGCTTCAGCGTGTGGTGCTCGAGCAGTTTCGGAGGGGCCAAGCGGGGTGCTCTGGCATGCTGTTTGTCAGCTGGTGCGGGGGGGGGGGGCGAGTGTGGATGTTGTGGCCTGCATGTCGGCGAGTGGCCTTCTCCATTGGACAGTTGGGGACGGGGTCCGCTGGGCTGTCTTCGGCCGGTTTCTTGCAGAGGTGTCGAGTGTGGTTTCGCGGCAGAGGCCGGGAGTCGGGCAGTGTTCCTGTTTGGCAGCGCACCGGTGCGCCGCCGCGCCGAGCGGGCTGTCCTCGCGGCGAGCGGCCGCACAGTCGGGTGGCTGCCGCCATGCTGCCCTTTCTTCGGTCCGATTGGGGAGCTCTTCTCGGGGTTCGGGGCGGGTGTGAGGGGCTTCCTGGGCGGGCGGAGGGATGATCTCCTCGCGGCGCCGGGAGGGGTCTCCGGGGGGGAGCATCGCCGTGCTCTGCTGGTTGGGGCCACGGGGCGCTCTGTGCAGCGCATTCAGCGTGTGGACTGTGCCGCTTATGATGGGCACAGTTACACTTTTATACACTTTTTCACTTTTATACCGCAGGGGTGCCTGCGCAAGTAGGCGTTTGGTGTGTAGCGACACCACGAACCCGAGCTAACGGGGGAGTTTCGACTCCCTCCCACGCCTAGCCGTGCGTGGCTTTGCCGTGTCCGAGGAAAAGGGGATCCTGGGGGTTGAGCCGACGCTGGGTGATTGGACCGTTAAGGGCCCCCGGCAGAGGCAACACACCCCTTTGGCCCCGGCTTCACGTAGACGGCACCCCTGAGCTGACCCACCCAGGGGAATCGGCAGTCGCCTTTTCCTATCTCTCTCTTCATACATCTTCGTCTGTATCTCTTACTATTCATCTGTCCTATCTTCTACTCTCTTCCGTTTACTTCCAAACTTCCTGGCGGCTAGGGTTAACCCTGTGCAAATAGCCTACCTTGGTCTAGGCGCATTGGGTTATAGTGGCGTTGTACGGCTGGCGTCTGCAGGTTTCAGCTTTTGTAAACTTGTAGCGTCCCCTCGTTGGGCTCCGTGGTGGGTGGCCGCCAACGCTGTTGAAGAACAATAAGGAAGACATGCATGGAACATTCCTACTACTGTCTAATCGTACCGGCTTAAAGCCGGTACGCACCGATGATCTCACCAGAGACATAGAGAAAGAAGACAAGAGAGGACACTCCGCGAAACCTGGCCCCAGGAAGTGCGTCACGATTACGTAACCAACTAGTGCTCTCATCAAACGTCAGAGGGCGCAAGCGCAAAAAAAACAGTTGTAATCAATGCAACGGAATTGTTTTCACAAAATAATAATTATACGCCCAAATTAGGTATGTTCTTTATACATAAAAACAATTTATTCAACACACCTTGCGCGATTATTTTTCTTTAGCCGTACTGTCATAAACACCATCTACCCAGCGACAAGCCCATGCATGACTGACAGCGAGAAGCTTTCGTCGCTTTCGTCAACGTCGGCTGCGTCGGCGTTTTCAAGCGTGAGATAACAGGTGAGGCACGTTTTCAAGCGAAGCTTGTTGAATGACATGTTGTTGGTCTTGTTCGGTCATTTTTTTTCAGAAAACGCTTACACCTGTGCGAATGAGACACCATGCAACAAACATAGCAAGATGCACACACACAAGTTGCGCTTCGTGTGTGCGAGTTTGGTTCTTACGTGGCGTCTCATTCAAGCAGTTGTAACCTTTTTCTGAAGCTTGTAAGGACTGGGAGGTTCGCTAAAAAGAAAGTTTGTGGCTCTATGCGGCGACTAGACGGGAACATTGTGCAACGTATGCAGTATAGCAAAGGCGGCACGGCGTCAAGCCGAAGCGACACGTGCTGCGTCTGCCACGGGCGCGAGCGTCTGTAGGCTGAGCATAGCTGGGCAGCTAGGTCATAGGCTCGGTGGCTCGGTGCAAAATATTGAGAAGCGTTCGCTGGGCCTCGCATGCTTCACGACACGTTTCCCGAAGGCTCGCAACACGAATAATTCTTGGTGTGCCGGAGGCAAATCTGGACTAGCCAAGTGCCCATCACCTTTGTTTCTTTGCTAGCCTTGTGCCACTAGTGCAAGCTGCCCACAAATTTTTTTGACGTTTCCAATATAATTTTACCGCACAAATTTCAACTACGATTTTTCTTCCCAATGTACTGTGCTGATACTGCGTACGCACGAAGGTGTTCTAAAGTTCCCAGGCCGCGATACCATTGCATTACAAGGGATAGCGGCCTGGAAACTTCTGCAGATCTTTGTACGTGGTCTTGACGTATATCTTTGTAAGTCAGAGTTTTATGGGTCAGAGATGTATCACTGGTTTTGTATTGTGCATCGATTAGCTAATCATTCAAAGGGGTTTGTTGGTTCCGCTGGCCGCTCGCAAGATTGTTCCGACAGCACTGTCCGAGGCACTGAACAAGCTTCACAAGACCCTCCAGAAGATGTCTCCGCCAACAGCTTCACGTCTGAGTGCCCTAGAGAAAATGGTGACTATGCTTTTATTGCAGCTGTTTTAATGTGCTATTTTATGTTTAGGACATTCTGAGGAAACTATCCTCAAAAGGACACTACGTGTGCACTTACAAAATGTAAGGGTGGGCTCTCAGTGATTTTCATTTTTTTTGTGCATTGTCAACATTGTGTGAATGGTTTGTTTTTAGGTAGTGGAATCGAAAACTTTGCACCACAGAAAGTTGTGCACCTTGGGTCTGAAAGAGCGAGGAAAGTGCTCGTATGGGATTAGTTGTTCTTCGCTTTTACATCCATTTTTTTGTTTATTGCAGTGCGTTCCTGTGTGCCAGCGACAATGTCTCCATCAATGAAGTACAAGCAAACCATTAAACATCTGCAAGCCAAAGTAGCAGCACAGTGGAAAACTATCAAAAGACTGCGGAGACAGCCTCACCAAACTAACCACTCATTCGTTGCATACATTGTTTTGGTTACCCGCTATGAGGAGTAGGGGCACTGTGTATTCGCTCGAAGTGATTTGCATAACCTTAAAAAGAATGTTGGGTATCCTGTCTGTATTTTTGTAGCAAATGTGGCCGAACTGTACACTTTACTGTGGGTCGCTTGGTCACTGTGTCTGCTTTATCTCTCCAGCTCAAGTAATATATCGATAACAAAACCGCTTGTTGAAATGTCTTCGAGCGGGTAAGGGACACAGTATGAAGTGGGCACAGTTCACGTTATCACGCTTTTTGTATTTTAGCTTCTCATCAACCTCCTCATCTCGCCCATCAAAATTTTCAAAAGAATACCCAAACTTGTAGCGTTTGATGGGGCTGCGGACGCTGCCATTTTATTTTTATATAGCTTGTGAGTGATAACGTACGATGTTGAGCCTTTGTGAAAAATAATGAGCCAAAGTGGTTTCCTTCTGCTATTTATTAGCCCTGTAATACCGCTCTCGTAACACCAATTAAGGTCCACAATTCTGGATAAGTGATGACTACAATCTATTTTAGCTCGCAAGCGTCACAGCAACACCCAGACGCAAATCTCTTGGGATCTTAAGTTTTTGATGATAAGAAGAGCCACAAGACCTGCCAGTGTTGTAGCATGAAGTTTGTCTTTCACGTAGTGAGCAAGCTGCAAAGCCCTACCTTTCTGAGGACAAGCAGGCATCAAGTCTGCTTTTTTTTTCATTTGGGGCTAGCTGTTCTTAAGCACAGCCAGCACACTGCAGCTTTGCCTTTCTGCTATATTGTGTCGTGTGGTTTCTGTGCACTCTTTATTTCTATGCATTATTTTGGTTAACCCCAGGCATGATTCGCGACTTCATTGCTGTGTATATGTCACTTCTTCCTTCTTCTTCAGCATTGTGCGCTGTGATTTTGCCATAGATCCTTACTTACCCATGGGCCCGGTGTGTCATACTTCACCAGCTTCTCGGCTTCTGCCAACTCTAGCGATGTGTGCGTGGTCTGTGTTCTCTCTGTATTTGTTACAATATTTGTTACAATTTATTAGTAAGGCGAGATACATTTGTTGTCTAATTTTGTCATATTGTGCTTTTTATATTCTCAGACTCTACCTTGCCTTTGAATAAAACATTGCGGATACTCTGTCTCTTTGACTGATACATACATTGATCACTTGTTCCAAAAGAACAAGAGATCAACAAGTGAACAAAAGAACAAGAACAAGCGCGATGAATAAAATCGTAGTGCATTATCACTACCTGCATCTCTCTTTATTATAACTTAATCAAAATAAAAAAAATAAAAATTCAAAATTAGCGCCAGTGAAACCGAAACAGGAAGCGCACGCCACTTGCTCTCACCAACCACCAGGTGTGATAGGGTCGATTGGGCCGCTGGGGTCTACGGGAGTGTCCACTCTTCACCTTTTTTTATTTCTCTATGCCAGAGAAGGATTGGCCACCCTGGTGCAGTATCTGGCCACCCCCTCCCGTAGGCATTTGTCAATTAACGCACGGCCCTCAGTCCCCACCAGCTGCGGAGCAACTGACCACAGCGGCGGTCAGATCTGCAAAGCAGCAGAGGGTGCTAGGAATCTCTGGATACGGACAGGCCACCATTGGAACTTGAACCTAGCAACGTTTAACGTTAGAACGTTATCTAGTGAGGGAAGTCTAGCTGTATTATTCGAGGAGCTAGAAGGCATTAAATGGGATATAATAGAGCTGAGTGAGGTTAGGAGGACAGATGAGGCCTATACTGTGCTACAGAATGGGCACGTCATTTCCTATCGGGGCTTGGCAGACAGAAGAGAACTGGGAGTAGGGTTCCTAATTCACAGAAACATAGCTGGCAACATAGAGGATTACTATAGCATTATTGAAATGGTGGTAGGCATTGTAAATAAACTGAATAAAAGATACAAAATGAAGGTAGTACAGGCTTACGCGCCTACATCCAGCCATGATGACGCTTCAGTTGAAAGCTTCTATGAAGACGTGGAATCGGCAATGAGTAAGGTGAAAACACAGTATACTATAGTAATGGGCGACTTTAATGCAAAGGTAGGGAAGAAGCAGGCTGGAGACCAGGCAGTAGGAGATTAAGGCATCGGCACTAGAAACGCCAGAGGAGAGCTACTAGTAGAATTCGCAGAACGCAATAATCTGCGTATTTTGAATACTTTCTACCGAAAACGAGAAAACCACAAGTGGACATGGAGGAGCCCTAATGGCGTAAATAAGAACGAAATAGACTTTATAATGACTGCACACCCAGGAGTCGTGCAGGATGTGGAAGTGGTTGGCAAGGTAAGATGCAGTGACCATAGAATGGTACGGGCTCGAATCCGCCTAGACTTGAAGAAGGAACGAAAGAAACTGATACGCAAGAAGCCAATCAATGAGCTAGCACTGAGAGGGAAAGTACAGGAATTCAGAGTGTCACTGCAGAACAGGTACTCTGCTCTTAGCGAGGAAACCAACCTTAGCGTAGATACAATGAATGAGAATCTGACGAGTATCATCACGGAGTGTGCAGTGGAAGTTGGAGGCAGGGTAGCTAGACAGGACACCGGCAAGCTTAACCCAGGAAACGAAGAACCTAATTAAGAAGCAACAAATCAAGAAAGTGTCAAGTACAACAGACAAAATAGAACTGGCAGAGCTTTCGAAGTTGATTAATAGACGTTAAGTATGCGATGTAAGAAGGTATAACATGGAAAGAATTGAGCACGCTCTGAAAAACGGAGGAAGCGTCAAAGCAGCGAAGAGGAAACTTGGGATAGGCAAAAGGCGGATGTATGCACTAAGGGACAAAGAAGGCAAAATAACTACCAATATGGATAGGATAGTTAAAATAGCGGAGGAGTTTTACAGAGATCTGTACAGTAGCCGAGACAACCACGACCTTAATACTATAAGAACTAGCATTAACCCAGACGACACCCCACCGGTAATGATAGAAGAAGTTTGAAAAGCTTTGGAGAGCATGCACAGAGGCAAAGCTGCTGGTGAGGATCGGGTAACATCAGATCTGCTGAAAGATGGAGGACAGATTGTGTTAGAAAAACTAGCCACTCTATTTACGAGGTGTCTCCTGACGGGAAAAGTACCAGAGTCTTGGAAGAACGCTAACATCATCTTAATACATAAGAAAGGAGATGACAAGGACTTGAAGAATTTACCGATCAGCTTGCTCTCTGTAGTATACAAGCTATTTACAAAGGTAATTGCTAGCAGAGTAAAGAAAACATTAGAATTCAATCAACCAAAGGAACAAGCAGGATTTAAATCAGGCTACTCAACAATTGACCACATTCATACTATCAATCAGGTAATAGAGAAATGCCCAGAGTATAACCAACCACTATACATAGCCTTCATAGATTACGAGAAGGCGTTTGATTCAGTAGAAATATCAGCCGTCATGCAGACACTACGGAATCAGGGCGTAGATGAAATATATATAAACATTCTGGAAGAAATCTACAGGGGATCAACTGCTACCATAGTGCTTCATAAAGAAAGCAACAGAATACCAATAAAGAAGGGTGTAAGGCAGGGGGACACAATCTCCCCAATGCTATTCACTGCGTGCTTACAGGACGTTTTCAGAAGCCTAGAATGGGAACAGTTAGGGATAAGAGTTGATGGAGAGTACCTCAGTAGCCTGCGCTTCGCCGACGACATTGCATTGCTGAGTAACTCAGAGGACGAATTGCAACTCATGATTACGGAGTTAGACAAGGAGAGCAGAAAGGTGGGTCTTAAAATTAATCTGCAGAAAACGAAAGTAATGTACAACTTCGGAAAGAAGCAGCGCTTCGAGATAGGTAATAGTGCACTTGAAGTTGTAAAAGACTATGTCTACTTAGGGCAGGTAATCACCGCAGAGCCTTACCACGAGATTGAGGTAACTAGAAGAATAAGAATGGGGTGGAGCACATTCGGCAGGCACTCTCAAATTATGACAAGTAGATTGCCACTGTCCCTCAAGAGGAAGGTATATAACAGCTGTGTCTTGCCGGTACTTAGCTACGGAGCAGAAACCTGGAGACTCACAATGAGGGTTCAACTTAAATTGAGGACGACGCAGCGAGCAATGGAAAGAAAAATGGTAGGTGTAACCTTAAGAGACAAGAAGAGAGCAGAGTGGATTAGGGGACAAACGGGAGTTAAGGATATCATAGCTGCAATAAAGAAGAAGAAATGGACATGGGCGGGGCATGTAGCACGTAGACAGGATAACCGCTGGTCATTAAGGGTCACCAACTGGATTCCCAGAGAAGGGAAGCGGGGTAGGGGGAGACAGAAGGTTAGGTGGGCAGATGAGATTAAAAAAGTTTGCGGGTATAAATTGGCAACAGCAAGCACAGGACTGGGTTAACTGGCGGAACATGGGAGAGGCCTTTGTCCTGCAGTGGACGTAGACAGGCTGATAATGAATGATGATGTTGCTCGTTTCAGCGAGTGCCGCGACGCCATGCAATCGACCACCCAATCGTCCTTGATGACGTCGACGTTGAAGTCGCCAACTATCACGAAGGGTCGTCGTTGCCGTCGTTGTTCCAGGTAATCTTCCACGGCTTCGTCGACGTACTTCTCCACGACGGCACGCCGTAGGTTGGGCGCGAGATACATCGTCATAACGTCGTCTCTGCAGACGCTAGCGACGCAGTGCTCGCCGTTGGCGCGTTGTTGAGCGCCGGGACGCAGTTGGGGGTCTTCGACGGAGTCGACGTCGTCACGCTTGACGTAAATCCCACGCCACCGGCAGGTCGTTGTAACCCGTGCGGGCACGCGGCTGGAACGTCGACGTCATCGGTGGCATTCCATGGTGGCATCGAGATCGGCCTCGCGGCATCGACGCTTCCACGCGGCTTCACCGTCCGGATTCTCTTGCCGATGCTTACGCCTCGCAGAGGCTTCGCGTTCTCGAAGCTGGGAATCTTCCGCTCGACGTTGTGGTATCGCAGCTGCTTTGCATTGGGGATCCTCCGCTCGACGCTGACGTCTCGCAGCTCCGTGTGGAGTCTAGGAACGAAGTGTCTTCGGAATTGCTTACGGTTCCGCCAACACATTGGCTGACGCTATTGGAAGGGACGTCAGTAAGTGTGTTAGCGGATTCATTAGCTTACATTTTCACCAGCGACATCGGACGTGGAGCGACCGCACAAACCAACCGACGAAGGGCGGCGCGCCCCGACACTCGGTTATTTAGAGCGAGCGCCGGCCCCTGCCTACACATGCGCGTTAGCTTCCAGCTGGCGCACGTAAAACTAAAGGTCACGCAGCGCGCGGAGGGTCGAAGCGAGTGCAGCGCGCGCTGTTTTAAAAGGAGAAAGGGATGCACAGATGGCTGGCGGAGGAAGAGGGCAGGCTGCGGACGGCAACGGTGCATGACTAGCCCCTAGTATAACATGCTTCGCATGTAAAAACAATATAAACTACCTTTTTTGCGGAAATCTGTCAGAAATGTTTGTCTGCGCAGGCTTGAGTGAATATTGAATTCTCATTCATGAACTGTTCTTTGCGGAAATGTTTGCCCTATCGATTTTAGTTTATGAATGGAGAAATCCAACGTAGTCCGCCTCAGTGAAACGATGGTTAGGGTGCGTTGGTGCTGACCCAAAGCTCGCTGGTTTTATCCGGGCCGTGGCAGCCGCATTTCTATGGAGGCGAAATGGTCGAGGCCCGTGTACTGTGCGATGCTAGTGCACGTAAATATCACCAGATGGTGCAAGTTTTGTGAGCACCCGGCAACCGTGTCTCTCATATTCATATTGTAGTTTTGAGACGTAAAACACAGGATACTAATGGCACTGGTAAACGTAGCGCAATGTGCCACCACTTGCTACTGTCCACCGAGAATCATGCGAAAGACTAGCAATTTAAGATATAACAATGTTTTAAACTATAATTAATCTCATCGCTACAGTTCATTACTGATAAAAGCTGTGGGGTGCTAGCAAGCCATGTGCTGCTGCAACTAAACAGAGTTCTGGATAAAATTACCTTAAAATTTCCAAGGTACACGCAGTTGCCGTTTCTTAGCATGTGCTACTTCCCATTATTAACTAATGTTCCCTGTTCATCGTATTTACGTCGTATTTCCTTCATTATACAAGTAACCGCGAAAATCTATAGCTGAGTATGCGAATAGCAGTGCATATACAGACGTGACCGCACGCTTCGATCGTAACGTCACTCACGACTCACGCACAGCGATTAACTTAAAGAATAAAAAAGGACACTCACCCATTCTGGACGTCTATATTACTATCGCAGTTGGGCTCTTCTGAGTATTGGGTTTGGTTTCACCGCTCCATTGGGATGCATTTGAGTACTTCGGGATTATCATTAGATTCCGCTTTGTCGAAATCTCAAGGCTGCGACGATTCCTTCGCATAGAGAATTTTGATTCGGCTACTTGATAAAATCAGGTAAATCATCTAATTAGGACGCCAACACATTTAATTTCTTCATTACTACTTCAAATAATTTCTATAACCACTTTAAAATAGTTGCGCCTACATGAGAAGTAATTACGATGTCACCGAAGAAATATGGCGTTTTGCTGATTTTTTGATAATTTCGGATAGATTTCTCAAAACACGCTGTTAAGGTACTAGTCGGAAGCACAAGCGTGAGTCAAAGAGCGGGCCGAGGCAGCCGCCAGAAACCAAAGTCTCCTGGCTGCCTCACTAACAGTGGACTCTTGCACGCTAAACATGAGCTAAATGTATATGCCGCCAGGCAATTGTTTACCCACCTCATCCCGATGTACCAGTTTGTGTAAAAGCTGCCTAAAGCGCAGGTGCCCTCACTTGCTTTACACCGGCGAGCTACTTCACTACGGTGCGATGCTCGACTCTAGTACTTCCCTCTAATCGAGCCTTGTGTGTCGTGGCGTAGTGATCACTGATCGATATATGGGGTTTAACGTCCCAAAAGCACCAGTATGAGCATGGGAGACGCCGCAGTGTAGGGCTTCAGAAATTTCGACGGCCTGGGGTTCTCTATCGTGCACCCAAATCTGAGACCATGTACCTACAGAATTTTCGACACAGTAAATACAATAGCACTGTTATGAGCAGTTTCGACTCGGTATAAGACGGACACGAGCATTTTCAAAGCGCAGAGCAGCGCGAATGAACGCCCAGACAAGGCGAAGCCACAGCCGCCTACGGTGTTCTAACCATGCATCCGCTGGCCATGATGTTCACAGACGAGTATAGCACCTGGTATTTAAAGTTTATTTGCTCTTTACAGAGTCCCAGATTATTTGGCAACCAGCACTCCTTCGCAGTTACATATATAAAAAAGGAGCAATAGAGCAGTCTGTGTACTCTTGACCTGAGGTCTCTCTACATCTGGTCGTGCATAAAGCAAAAAAATTAAAGAAAAGACACCAGCCAAGCAAGCGTAGACGGTGAGTCGTAAAAATTCCGGTACTGGCCGCATAAAGAAGCTAACACGGTTCCAGTGCAACTGTTCAGAAATAGCCCTCGCTTGAATACGTGAAAAGACTAAACTATATAAGATTGCTTTGGGGAGGCCGCTGGCTACGTCTGCGCAGCAAGTACACGGCGAAGTTTGCCCCTGGGGGTCGTAAGACGATGAGAGTAAGAAAGAACTTAAGCTACGCTACCCCGAGGGATCCGCCATAACCTTCGCAGAAACGATTATCTTTCGTTGTCATTCTTGCGGTTTTTATTTCGCTTACAGTATTGCATTTTGGCAGATTGTAGTTAGAGCAAGTACCTATAGATATGGTGCATGGGAACTATTTTATATCTTGTAACGGCAGTTTACAATCGTTTCTCAAAATGTGGTACTAAGTAAGATTCTGCATAACTCTTGGGAGTGATGAAGCATAGAACGAATAGTAACATGGCCGCGGTACACAACACATGAGTATAATGGGTCTTTTGTGTTCCTTTTCACGCTTGCTTTTTTTTTCACAAACAATTTACGACGCAGTACACATTTTTTATTACATTTTACATGCATACGACAGGCGTGGTTCAGGAAAAGTTTAGCGGGGGCCATTGCAAGTTTTCTCAGTGCACAGTAAAAAGGAAAAGGCTTATTGTCGCACAAACGTTTTATATATGCGCGCAAAGCACTGAATGGATAACCACACGCTTTATAGTCCAAGTGCAACCAAAAAATGTTGCGCCTCAGTGCAGTAGGTCTACTGTCGTTTATATCAAACAAGACCAACATCCCCCCTTGACCAGAGCACGTGGTTTGTACTACTGCCGCGATTATCATTTGTAGCACATGGAGATCATGCATTATGAACTGGTGGTGTCACACAAACGAATATCACGGCTAAAAAAAGCAAAATTTCTATTGCCCATTACAATCGCAATGTCGAGATACAAGAAATATTGCTCGAGAAGCTTGTCATTATCAAACAATGAGGTTCATACTCCCCACAATCTTGTACTTGACAGAAAGCTTGTATTCGTAGCTTCACAAGTATATTTAGCCAGCCGAAAAGCATGGGCGACCTTTTCATGCTTTACAGTAGAATACGTGGGGTTCCTCGGTCGGTTTCATTAATTTATGTGTGGGGTATGCTGCCCCAACTTACCTTATGACTATGAGAGACGCCGTAGTGAAAAGCTCCGGAAATTTCAACCACCTGCTCTTCTGTGCACACGGGCCTACAGCATTTTTGTCTTCATCAAAAATGCAGCCGCCACCGCCGGGATTCAATCCCGCAACCCGCGGTTGAGCAGCCGAGTACCTTAGCCACTAGACCACCGTGGCGGGGCGACGTGGGGTTCTCGAAGTGTTGCTTGCTTTTTATTGACCTCAATTTGCGACATTTTTTGACGACCTGGCTTAACTATCGTGACTATACTTTGTGTTTTTGTACGTGTTTCGGTGTAACGTAAAGGAGTCTACACCCGCGTTCTATGAGATTGGCCATCAGTGTGGACTCCTACTTGCGGTAAAGTGGTGATAGGTGATTTAAAATCAATGCATGCTTGAAAAACCAGGGCGAACACATGGTGCCCCAAGAAAAGCACGGCACAGAGCAAGCACTGCCTAGCAAACGGAAGTTTACTGAAAAAAGTGCGATTCGCGAGAAACGCCCACCATAATGACGAGAAAGTTTGAGTTCTTGAAAAAAATGGCAGCATAATCACGGAGTGAATGATGAAGAGTTGGGCGAAGCATTCGTCCGTCCATGCGTCCGTCTGTGTGACCGTCCATGCGTCTGTTCGTGCGCCCGTCCCTGCGTTCGTTCATGCATCCGCCCCTGCGTCCGTTCATGCGTCCATCCATGCATCTGTCTGTGTGTCCATTCGTCTATCTATCTATTCAACACTCCAAGTCCCACCATCTTGCATCTTTTTATCATATATTCCCCATATAGAAGCACCACCATTCAGTGGACATTCCAAGGACTAAATGAGAGGTGGCACACGCACACTTTCTTGCGGCTTGCGCTTCGGGTCTACTTCCTACCTTCCATTACCTTGAGTTCATGGTATATACTAGTTCACTGTATTCATGGCACTGCGGCCCAATGCTTGCTAAACCTTTCTAAAACCAAGGAGGTTACGCCCAGCGAGTATAACGTAGCAACCTTTTCCTGTCATATAGTGCTCAATGTACATGCCAGTGGCTGCTAATGGGGATCGCAGCGTGGCGTTGACTAAAAGCCGAATGCTCCTGTCTCTCATTCCCCATAAGCAGCCATTGGTATGTACATTGAGCACTACTTTTCATTGTTAAACAACGCACAGAAGAAATCTCTCACCGGCACCACCTTGGAGGTCAAATGTTATACCTATTTCGGTTATGTGCCACTGGTGGTTACGTACTACGAGGGACGCACAAGCCACGCCATAAGAAGCTTCGCCCCTAAAAGACGTCAATCTTGGGAGGATAGGCTGCGGGATCGAATGTAGTGCTTTGTGTCTTCCGCTTTACAAGTAGATACATACTTATGCGGCAGTGAGGTGACGACGCAGCGCATCTTATCCCACCGCCCCTATGGAACTCAACGTAGTCTTCTCGATGCCAAGCTCCCACCTCTTTAGACAGGACAACAGTAAAAAGATCACGCTACGTTGGCGCGCAGTTTGATATATGTGCAAGGCTACGTAGATCACAGGCCTGTGCGAATTGCTGTTGCGAGTTCAGCTCGCCTGTGTTTTCACTAACTGTGGCAGCATACGTGATTATTATATCTCAACTAGTCTTCGCACTTTTCTTACCCCACATTAGGGCAGAAAACTATGCCCGTACACAGTAAAATACACCACCTTTACTCTAGATTTCTGCGCGATAGCGTTAACGAGCTCCTTTCGCAGAAATTCCTGCGTTGGCACTGGTGATGTAGTCAGTGATTATGAGAATGAAAAATAAAAAAGGTGAAAACAAAACAAATAACTAATGCAATCAAGTTCGAACGAGTACCAAATCTGGGCCGCCTGAGTGGCTAGCTGGTGTTCTATCACAGAGTCTCAATATTTGTTGAAACCGTAAATAAATACAAAACACTATATGTTTGTCACGTAGCGTAAGAAGTCTCCTTAACGCAAGTGATATTGCGGGTCAGAAGCGTCAAATTTAATCGGAAGTCTGAAGAATTCAGGCTATGGGGAAGTGTTCCGAAGGCCCACCAATTACAAAGCACTCGGACATCTTCATCATCAGCAGCAAAGCATGAAAAAAGTGAACAGGAATGTATGTTTGCGCTTTGCCCTACGGATGCATAATGAGGCCCTCCGCTGATTGCCAAGAGGAACCGTTTTGGCTCTGTCAGCACTAAACCAGTGTGCTTGCATTCGGCGTTCAATGATGCTTCTAAACGGCCAATGTTTGGCGCACTGTCGTTTTGGCATGATTGAGGTGTGCATCGAGAATCGAAGCAGGCTAGCAGTAAAAAGGCGTTGCTCCCGATCTTCGATTGCGTTTTGCAGAATCGCACTGGACCAGTAGAAAAAGTCTTTAGGGTCATTGATGGGCTTATTTAAGCTCTATGTTAACTGTGTAATCAATTACAAGGCTTTAGAGTGGCAGATGGCTGATGATCACTGCTGCTCTGCCAAATGCATTTTCAGTTGTCTATTCACAGGACGACATCCACTGCAGTGTGCCGTCGCCTTGGCTGCGGATCTCATTGGGTGTAAAATGTGCGGACGATCGGCTGGTAGGGGGGTTGGCCGCAGCCGGAGCATATATGAACCAGCCTGTGACCTTCACCTCTGGTGACAGACAGCGTACGTGTTGCCGGGCGCACTGGGCTATGTGTCTCCAAGATTCCACGCAACCTGTTTGCATGCAGTCGCAGAAGTCATTACTGGGCGAAGCTCAAATGGTCGAGTGCGCTCATGGGAGCTGTGCAATCGCAAGCGATGACAGCGTGTCACGTGAGTTGAGAATTCTAAGCAGAGGTGGGAAGGAGGGTAATATATTATTTGCCGTAGCAGCATTGGTACATGGTGTGTCGCAAAGTTTGTGGTGCGAATAGTTTGATAAGGCCCTTGCCTAAACACTGACAAAACTTCTGAGAACCATTTCAGGGTTCCTTTAACCAAGGTTTACATCGCAAAAGCGTTCCTCGGTTAGGTGGCGAAAGGGCGCACACAACCGGCGTTCGTGTGAGGCGTCCGTGAAAGTGGCATACAGAAGCAAGCTACCCCTTCGACAGAGCCTAAGGCCTGCATTCCACGACTGCGTTTCTTGCCTCACATAGTGAAATAGTGAGCGAAGTTGGCTTTAGTGTACTCGGTGTAGAACTTCATTTCAACCATGTTGTAGGAAAAGACCGTGACTTCCTTGTTGAAGGCTTCCCCGAAGTCAATGGGGAAGCCTCCAATTGTTGTGAAGAATGAAAAAAAATAATAATAATATAATATCTCGAAATTAACGGACGAAATCCCGAATATAGTTACGAAGCACTACATAGTAGAGGGTTTATTAAATTCAGTCATAGAAGATTTTGGATCAGTACATTGATACCAGAAGAAAAAAAAGATTACTTTCACCTTCGAATCGTCTTAGGCGAATGGATAGGAGATCCCGAGAATTTTCATTGTGCAACACTTACCCACTACGTTTTTGGATCGTGAGGTAACGATACAAACTTTCTTTCAAACGAATACATTAGAGTTATAGCAAGCAAAAATTAACACGCGCTATGACTTTAAATTCAAAGGTAAATGCAGTTTGTTTCAATCTGCCTTGCATGCCACACCAAAAAAAAAGTAAACACTGTCGGCCTTCCCACAGCGTTATGAGAAACCCCGTGACTGGGACGTTCGCGGTAAGCGGAAGCTAGCGGGGTCATCCCTTCCATAGATCATGGCGTGTCCCACGAGTAGGGATTCGGCTGGGCGTTCACGGAACGAATTATCAAACAAGCCAGCCGCTCGCTTTTTCTTTCATTGTCCCTGTGTAATTACGCCTGAACAGGAGCCGCTCGAGATTCTAGCGCGAGTCTGAACCTCGTCTCAAGACGGCTTTCACTGACAGCCGTCAGTGCGCGCATTAGTCAGAATTCTTGGCACGGACGCGGTTCCTCGAAGGCCTTCGTTGTCTTGGTTTGCGCATCATCAAGGAAACGGCCTGCTCGTAAGATAAGCGGTGCTGCGTTGGACTGCCAACGGAACGGGCAAGGCGGCTGCGACTAAGTACGCCATCAAAAGGACGGGGTCGTGTGTCTTGGCTGTGCAACGGACGACAAGGCTATTCCCGTGCATCATGGCATGTCTCTCCCACGTGACCAAAAGCGGAATGCTAAGACTAAGCCTGCTGCTCCACGTGCTGGATATGTCAGGGTTTCTCGCCCCGGTTTAGCAGCGGTGCTGTTTTAAGCAGCCCGGTAGCCCATGTTTAGCGAGCAGGAAGCTATCATCGTCACGAATTGGTACACATTCTCTTAGTCTTCTTCTCCTGATTCGTATTCTGCTTAGCTCCTGGAACACCGTCGTGGGATGCGACATCCCGGACGGGTGAGAAAACGAGCACAGAAAAAGAAAATAAACATAAATTTGATGAAAGATATAAAAAACACGGAAGGGAAGAAAAACAGAAAACTATAAAAAGACAGCATACGTGAGAAATGGAGAGAAAAATAAACAAGAAAGAAAATTGCAGAAATGAAAACGACGATGAGTTGAGAGAAAATAACTGTGAAAAACCGAAAAAAAGCATGAAAGATATGGGTAAAGCGACAAGTAGACAGGCAGCGAGAGAGTGATAAATAAATAGAGAGGGAAAAATATATATAGACACAGTAAAAGAAGAAATGAACACAGAAACAAAAAGAAAAAAAAGAAAGAAAGTAAAGAAAGAAACCTAGTAGGCCACGGATGAACATACCAAGCTTCGACTGCTCTGATTTTGCCGATAGTGCGAGGTATCCTGAATTTCTTTAGGAATGCATTTATTTGGGAAGGCGCACTGGTGCCGCACACTCGTCTTCTCATGCAAAATGGTTCTTGCCGTAATGTAATGGACGGTCACAAAACTGCACAAATTGATTGATTGATTGATTTGTGGAGTTTAACGTCCCAAAATCACTATATGATAATGAGAGACGCCGTAGTGGAGGGCTCCGGAAATTTCAACCACCTGGGGTTCTTTAACGTGCACCCAAATCTGAGTACACGAGCCTACAACATTTCCGCCTCCATCGGAAGTGCAGTCGCCACAGCCGGGATTTGATCCCGCGACCTGCGGGTCAGCAGCCGAGTACCTTAGCCACTAGACCACCGTGGCGGGGCAAAACTGAACAAATTAGAACGCGAAGAAACAAAATTATGGACGATCTCCCCGAACGCAACCATGATGGGATGCGGAGCAGCAACAGTGCGCGTGGCGTTGACCAGGTTGAAAGCGACGTTGACGTGGGTGCTGGAAGAACGGTTTGAAGCGAAAATTGGTGTAGCGCTTACTCTAGTAGACGTTTGTTTGAAAAGCAAAGACACGGAAGGCGGCTTGGGTTTTGTATAAGATTCATCGCAAATAAACGAGCCAAAAAAGTGTTTCTACTCGGCGTGATGTCGAGCGTTGAGAGTGATAGAGAGGGTGAAGCGAGAGAATGGGGTTGCAATTGGGTTGAGGAGCCAGCAGCTGCAGGCGCTGCGGTGAGCGTGCTGCGAGTGAGAGAAACAGTCACGTCAGCGCGCCTACGAGGAAAGCGTGCGAGAAGAGTGTGACGTCAACGCGCAGCAGCAGCGTGACCTACTTGGCACTCCTCTAACACATGCTGTAAGGAGAACGCGTTGCGACGCGTTCGTACAGACGCACGTACGTACGGCGTTCCCACGTTGGTCAAAGAGCTGCTTCGCATCTAAAACACGTGGCTCTCCTCCCAGTACTGCAATGCAAAAAAATTATCGATTATTATGTGGGGTTTAACGTCCAAAACCGCCATATGGTTATGAGAAACAAATTTTCACTAATTATAACAGTCTACAAATTACGGAGATTAACGCACCAGAAACGCTCATACGCAACAGAGGAATTCACAGAGGTGCTCACAATTTATTTTCCATTCGTTACGGACCTGACGGCTTAGCGTCGTAATCTTTAACACAGTTCGGGAGATGGTGTAGCGGGTGTCCCCTTTCGTTTTTTTGCGCGATGGAGGCTCCTTGAAGAAATCTGCAAAGGCTTCTCAACGAGGACGCAGCTTTTTCACGAGGGGCTGGCTTTTATCTTGGCTCACACTCTGAAGGCCCCACGCCCACGATGGCGCGCTCGCATAAACTGTAAACGCGGGGACTTGTCCTTAGTGAAGCTTAGTACGGATTATCGTGCGTAAGCATGCATGTTTCTCGCACACGTATTTCGAAGAGCCAGGGCTTCTTTTGTGCCAAATGGTTGAGGCTTAGGCGAAAAGTTTAAGACGCCAATCCATTAAGGGCAATTTTTCAATGAAATCTCTCGAAGCAATGCAAATAAGACTGAATGGTATCAGATTTGTGTTTCAACTTTGCAAGTATTATTGTTCTCTAGCAGCGTAGCATGTAATCAAGGCAACGTCCAGTAGTTGCAGTAGGATGTAGGGAGAAATATAGTGGTCCCTTTCCCTGGAACAAGTATGAAGAGGCAGCAATGAAGCAACGTTGGCAGATTGATTCACTATTTGGTGGGTTCATTCATTCATTCCTTCATTTATTCCTTCATTTATTCATTTACTGCTGTAAAAATTTGCGGCCCAACTATAAGGCAATACCCAATTATGAACGGCACCTTTCCAGTGCATGTGGCCATTCATTTGTTCCGATGATTGCGGAAGGCATTGAATGACGAAATTAATGAATAATTTGTCCAGCCAACTTACGATTACTGAGATGTGCTACCTCGTCCTAGATTATCAATGGCAAGTTTCCAGTCTTCAGAGGTGCTGGTTTTTACAACATCTAGCACCTTTACCTTTGCCAATGAAAGCTGTCGAATAACAATGTCATTGATGACAGGATAAAAAGTAAATATACGGCTATAATAAATGTAGTCGATCGAACGTACGCGTTTGCTATGGCCATCTCATGTGATTTATAGCTGTGTCTAACCATTACGTGGGTGTCTGATTGCTTAAGTCAAACAGTCAACCCGAGCTCTTCAATGAAACGTATAATGATATCTTTAATGAAACTTATAAACTTACCTACAAGAATTTATGATTGATATGTGGAGTTTAACATCCCAAAACCACCATGTTAATATAAGTGACGCCGTAAAGCCGGGCTCCGGAAATTTCGACCACCTGGGGTTTTTTAACGTGTGCCAAAATCAGAGAATGCGGGCCTACTGCATTTTCGCCTCCGTTGAAAATGCAGCCGGCACCATATAAATATATAGCCACCAAATAACCACGATATAAATATATAGATAAATTTGTACAACTTACACCAACTACAAACGGGATTGTTTCGGTAAGCAGCTGCTTGATTTTATTGTTCAGCGATTTAAGTATTTGCTACTACTGTGTATGTTCTTCTGAATAAACCTTAGCAAGAAGCAGCGATTCTCTGTATCAATTTTCCGAGCACAGTTGTGAACTGGCTGTAGCGCAGCACTGCTGAAAGGTACATATGCCGGTCTTGCTGTGCCCGCATTTTCGATAGACGCAAATCGGTTTAGGCCCATGAGCGTGTTCAGCTGCGCGTTAGTGACCCCGAAGTGGTCGAAATTTCAGAAGTCTTTAAACCTCGGCAACCCTCGCAACCAGATCATAATTTCAGGATGTCTAAATCCTACAGTTACTCTTATCGGTATCATCTCCACTTATTGAATAATGTATCTTTTATTCGTAATTCAAGCTCTAACATTTTCAACCACGCAGAAGGCGTGAATAGTTTTAGTGTGACCTTCGACGCGCGGAGCGTTTGGTATGGCTTCTGTTACACGTGAATTCCACCATTGCAAAACAACGAAGTAGGTGAAGTTAACACCTCCGAGTAACCTAACAAATTCAACACCTCATTGCTAAGCGCGGCACGTAAGAGACACCGTTAAGTCCCACATATCACAGTAGCGGCTGAAACGAAAAGATAAACAACCTCGATGACAATCGCACGCATTACGGATGACGGCAGCAGTCACAACGGCCCGATGACGGTGGAGACAACACTGTACCGAATCAGAACTCTGTTCTGGACGAACATGAAGCATTCGTAATTCTTTCTGGGAACTCGTTTTGTTCTGAACCCTAGAAAAAAGTAAGCAAGGCTTTATGTTGCAAGTATACACGACGAGGCTTGTTTTACGGAGGCGCGATCTATAAATACTGTCGCAGTAAATGCTGTTAACGTTTGTATCGATGGTCGCCAGACAGCGTGGTTCTCGCCTGCCACCGAACCATTGATCGTATCGTCACCGCCTCCACACATGAGGGTGTATCGATTCCTGCCAGTGCGATTGTTATGCGAGCCGTATGCTTTTCGAACAAAGCGGGCATCTCACTGCTCGAGACGGTATACCCCCGATACATCCTAACTTCACTTAGAGCGGAATTCAGTTGGGACGTACTTTTCAAGCCTGCATCGATTTACTAACCGAGTTGCATCGATTCCTTATTAGATCGATATGCTAAGTCTTCGAACCTGTCTTTTTGATTTTTTTGAAAGACAGTGACTTAATTTTGTGAAATGAATTATGGATTAAACGTTGACTCGGTATGCTGGGGAAATAACAAAATCCTAGGCTTAACATCAATTAAACAAACTAAACAGCGGCTTTAGTTGCAGTGTGTGCGACTCGTCTAAACATGCCAACTTTATGGAGAAAGATATGTAGATATGCAACTTTTGAGACAAATACCAATGAAAATTTACGCTGAAACATTGAAGTGTGGTGATTGTCGTGACCACTGCGCCACATATATCGCCTACAACTGTGCTTAGCCATAAAGTAGCTGGTATGCACAAGTGTGCGCTAACAAACGTTTGCATAACTAATGTACCCTCGGCATGTCGATACAAAGCAGCCGCCAGAGACTGGCTCAATACGGACCCTTGGCAGTCTGTATGGAACACTCGCCATATTGTCGGAAATCTGTTGCAGATGCGTTATACATATATAGGCTGGCCAGGTTGCGAAATTGGCCGTAGCGTCGCCAATAGTCAAGTACGCCTTCCATGAGAACGAGTACAACGAAAGCGTTTGTGTCGACACTTTCGGCCATTGTCTGGCCTTCGTCAGGAATGAGGAAGGCCAGACGAAGGTGGAAAGTGTCGAAATAAACGCTTTCTCATGGAGGGTATATTTGACATATATATATATATATATAAGTGAAAGAAGTGTATAACTAAGGGCTCGTTTTTCCGTGTTTTAACACAATATTAATGAGATATAACAGACAGTAATGCCAAGGAATGTACAGGGGAAGTTATTAGAACCAATGGAATGTAAATAAGAAGAAAGAAAAGTGGATGAAAAATAACCAGCCGTGAGCAGGAATCGAACCTACGACCTTCGAATAAAACGTTCGATGCTCTAACCACTGAGCTACCACATTCGAAGGTCGTAGGTTCGATTCCTGCGCACAGCTGGTTTTTTTTTCATCCACTTTTCTTTCTTCTTATTTACATTCCATTGATTCTAATTACTTCCCCTGTACATTCCTTGGCATTACTGTCTGTTAGATCTCATATATATATATATATATATATAGAGAGAGAGAGAGAGAGAGAGGGGGGGGGAGCTGTATGCGTGTGCGTTTGTGTGAACTGCAGACATATATTTTAATTTTATAACGTAATTTTCATAGTCGTCAATGCTCACAGTACTCGTTTGGTTCTTTTTTCCTACTTTTCCAAAGACTAAATAAAGCATATTCGACGCATTTTGCCAATACACACTCTTAAAAACCATAATAAAGAAAACATGACTTCCAAGTGTCACCGTCACTGTTTCCGCGACAGTTTGCCATAAATAACAAAAAAAAAACTGTTTGTCTCTTCGATGCGCTCCTTACTTCCGCCTCTTCGATCAAACTCGTGGGTAACAAGACGAAAGTATGTTGTCGTTAGAGTTGGGAGACAAGCCAACATCACCGGCCTGCGCTCTGTAGGTGCTCCTACATCATTGTGAGGTTTTTATTTTTGGTTTTCGTATCAGCTTTGACTCAGCCCAAACCTCAAAACATTGAACTCACTTAGTCTTACATATATATTTGTTTTATTTTAAAAATATTGTCACTACATAAAAAAAACAGAGTGAGCTAGAGATGAGGAAGATCTTCGAACGGCGGCTGGAAATTCTCCTGAACCGTGTCGCACTACTCCGTATCAGCAATTTTAAACCCTTGAAGTTCGGTTAATGCAGTTAAGAACCTTCCTTCGCGTAGCAACGAAGCTGTTTTTTTTTTCTTTTTATCTCTCTGTACAAGACTACAAATAAGCACAGAGTCGTTGCCGGATATCGCTGGTCTTCACGAAGAAGGAGAATCATGAAAAAACTACGAGACAGGAAGATGTTGAAGTTGCTACAAAAAGCACTAAAGTAGCGCTGACAGCTGGGTAAGTTTCGAACATCTTCATCATCGATCAAGCTGTGCTAGTGCGTCTCACATTTTTTTTATTTCAGTATTGTTTATCCGTTCGTTTTGATAGCGAAAAAGATGAAAACTGTCTGTCGAGAATTTTATCAGGCCTGTTTTTCGTGCTAGTTTTTTCGTATTTTGAGTATAATTAGAACTGAGAAAAAAAACAGAAAAACGGCCTATTGTTTTGTCATGGCAATCGATATAACGCAAAGGCTAGCCGTGTTTTGCAGAGTTGTAGTTGCTTTCTTTATTGCGCATTGACATGTCAATGTTTTAGCAAACTTGGTTTTGGCAGCTACAGCACCTTTTGGTGAGATGGACGCAGGCTGATGCTTAGGCACACATCTCTCGTTTTATTTTAAAGTTCATGTTTTAAATGGGACCCCGCAACACTTTTTCAAAGAGCCATGGAATGAAGTCACTAAGAAAGCTTATCGCCTAACTAATTCACCACTGAAAAGGTTTGCAGAATCCGTCCAGAACTGGCGGAGTAAAAGCATTGTCTCACGCTGCAATCGCATTCTCTCGGTATCTCTCATAATCATACGACGGTTTCGGGACGTTATACCCCACATATGAATCAATTGCATTTTCCCTTCTCTTGTGTCGATGAAATCGCAAGAAGCTAAGCCGGGACAGATGGCACAGGGTATGAGTAAAGGCTACACGTAGACTTCGAGACCTTGAGCACTTTTTCTCTTTTTTTAAAGACAAGAGTCTTTCTTGGGACCTGTGGCGCAAAAATTTTGGTCTGCCTGTGTGTCCATTTGTCTGACCACCCTTAACGGCACTGGCACTTTAAACGGCACCTGCGGACATCCCAAATGATTGACCCCTTCCGCAACAACCACCAATGTTGCTCAAGGTAGAGCGTTCATACTTGTGCGATTGTCAATTAAAAAGCGATTACCGCGCATATCTGAGGCACCACAACAACACGTATATATTCTGTACGTGCGTCTTTCACTAGAAAAGGCATACATAAGTACTTTTAGAGACCGTAGCGTTTATCACTCAGTGCTGACCATCCAACGCTTGCACAAAAAGGGAAGTGTTTCCAACGCTTTCATAAGTTGACACGGTGGTGGCACCTACCCATCGCCTTGCGTTCTACATCTTATCGCCTAAGACGGGCGCGCGCCCGTCTCAGAGCCGTGCGTTTTCTTGTCCGAGATAACTGCCAGATAGCGCTATTGTCTCACGTGTGACTTGACTTGGTGTGCTCGGTCGCCTCCGCTGCATGCTCGAGGCACTCTAACGCAGCGCCTCAAGAATACCATTCACCAAGTTTCTTGCGCAGAACATAAAATAAACGTTTCGTTCAATCTCTTCAGACGCAAGACTATCGTCTTTCGACGACATTTGCAGATAAAAATGCAAACATGGAGCCAATTGTTTTCCAATGAACAACTTTGCAGTTTGATTACTCTAGTGCGATTGTACGCGCAATGTGGGAACAAGTGGCGGCGTCTCGCGGCATTCTCAGTAACGACCAAATGCGCTGTGCCTAAATAAGCCAATGGCTTTTACTTTACTTGTGACGTAGGAATTTTTGAAACCGTCGCGTCAATTTTCCAGAGAAAAGAAAGCAATCTTTAGCTGACAGGCAATTGGCTGTAAATCACATGTCATGTGCTTTCTATAGTATTTGACTCCCGCATTTTTGTGAGCCTCGAGTGCCGTTTGGCAGCGTTTTCAGGCATGTTCTGAAAGAGTTCACGGGCCTCTTCAGGGAAAAATTATGTGTCTACAATACATTCATTTTTCGGTGTTAATATTAGCTCTATTAAAACGTTCCACATGTCTGTGATAATTCCGACTGATTTGCATGTTTTCCACATACATTTACAAGGAATTTTAGATGAAATACATATAAATTTTATTGCATTTTCATAACGTCTTTGCTAAGACCTTATCAATTATTGCCACGAAACAGTGATACTTCAGTAGTACTTTTAAAGAATGTGGCTCCTGCACTTCAGACTACAATGTAGTCAACCTATAGCAAAGCTACCTCACACTCGCATAAAAATGTCACGCTGATATGGTTCCCTGCTGTGGTAACCTTGATTCATACTTACAAAAAGCCGGCAGGGCCAGGCAACGAAGACATCTCCCACGAATAAAAAGCTTCGCGGAGACAGATCATGGCGCTCAAGTGCAAATACATTAGTAAAAACTTTAAATATTGATATTGGGAATGTAGTCCGACAGTGTGTATCACCAAGGAAAAAACAACAAACTTCAGCTTATATAGATTCTCTTTGTTTCTGATTATGAAGTAAGCATGTACGATGAGTTACGTATCATTCCTGGTATTCCTTTAAATGTAGGAGTACATGTTGTTTTAGGACATTATGAAGAACTTTTCTTTACTATGATTGTAATATTAGATGTACGCATATTTAAAATATCACATATTTAACGATTTTACTACTTTATAAGCGAATAAGTCTACGAAAGCTCTCCTGATGCTGGGAAACTACTTGTTCAAATATCTTGATGTTTTTTTTCATGTGCGGAGCCTTTGTAATCTCGTATTGCGTAGTGAACCAAAGCCCTCTACAAACGGAAACGGTGATAATCTTTTCAGTGCTCGTCGGCAAACTCGACTACGCATAAATGGACTGCCACGCTTGGAAGAAACTCTTCTCGCTTCTTAACTCCTACTAAAAAGCGTAGCTAGGCGAAATTTTCCTGTAGTGCACACATAACACAATGCAATGACGCCACTCGCCTAAATGAAGTCGCAACCGCGAATTTCCGGTGAGCCAATTGCACACTCTTGGCCTCCGGTACTAATGTATTTACCGCTTTCAACGCTGTTTCTCGTATAGCAATGTTTCCGAAGTAGTCGCGGCACTAATGTAGTCGCAGCGAAAAAAGTGTTACCTAAATGCCCCTTTCGTCGATTCGTTTGCTACCTACGGGACTGAGCTCCGGTATGCCGTCTAGATTGCCCTTATTTTGTCTACGGCAGCGCGAGTAGGTGAGGTGGGGAATTTGGCGACTCCCATCAACGAATGCGGCATTGTAGTCGTGAACTCGTCGGCGTGCGCGACTTAGTAAAAAGAAAAGTGTGGTTCTCAAAGCGAATGCGAGCAAATGGGAACGCTTATGAGGGCACCACCGCGCGCTAATCTAAGTTCTTCTGACTCTACAAGAGTGAAGTGTGGTTTGCAGTTTAGCGTTTCCTGGCTTTATAACCAAGTTTATCATTACTTTACAAGATTATTGTGAATCCTGCTAGATATTAGTTTGTTTCGAGGCAAAGAAAGTTAGGTGGTGCTCTATCTAACTATACAAAGAAGTGGCTACATAATACGTGACGCCTGCCGAGTGGTCAAGTTATAATCTAATTTGCAGTGCATGGTGTGAATTTGCCTGCTTATGAACAACATGAACATTTTGGGGGATCGCCACACTACCTCTTCAAATAAATCAATTTACTTCGTACGTTTATTCTAATTACCTTTCGAAATGTTTCGGCAAGCTTTCCTCCAGTAAAAAAAGTAGATTCGGTAGTTCCATAAATACTAAGTCACAAGTACGTCCGCACTACCAGCTCATTCAATGCACCATGATTTATCTGACATACTGTTACCCCGGTGATGCATTTAAAATTAAATTGCATTATTACATGAAGTTCTGCTCTGTCTTTTTACTTAGTTTTCCCGTCAAGATAACCTCGCACATCAAGTTTGAATATATATGAAACACTTGTGTTGAACGTTACCTATTATCCAGAATCAGCATCCTGAGCCGTTAATAACTTTTAACGTTACTAACGGTAACACTGTATTATATTTCAGCTTGTAGAAAGTAGCTGACTTACACGGTAGAACAGTATGCGGAGTAATGTTCCACGCTCCAGGGGCTTATCAATATGATCAAGACTTTCCCAAATGCAGCACGTCCTATTAGCATCTGAATTGCAATGCTTTTGAACTAATATAGGGAAAAGAAAATTGTGAAGTAAGTGTAACTCTCATGATTGTTGTAAGAATTTGCTCCGTGTACGCACAGACGCGGATGACGCAAAAACACAAAACGAAGAAGAACCTTATGCACTAACAGCATTTTTCTTGGGCACTACGATCGTTTATGCGCATGGTCTTCGTCCATTTGCGTTCTTGTGTGATTCGCACCTGCGGATGCGTGCCGAGAATTGTACTCCTCAGTATGCCATTGCAGCCAACTCCAGTGAAAACATTTTTTAACATCTCTAAGGTATCTTGTAGTTTGGCTCTGAGTCTCTGACTGAAATGAAAATCACATTCCTAAAAATAATACGTAACGTTCATTTGTCTTAGACAAAATATGAATGAGAACTGACAGAAACTCATACCGAGCAATGTATAGGGGGTGTTATTAGAAGTAACTGTAATGTAAATATGAAGAATGAAAAGTTGACGAGAAGTTGACGTGCCGCTGGCAGTGCCTGAATCTGCGACCTTCCAATAACGCGTCCGATTCCCTACCAACAGAGATATAGTGCCGTGTATCCATCCTTCGACGTCATGGGCTATGCATATATACTTCAAACCTGGAAATGTTAGTCAGCGCAGCAAGAAGCCATGGCAGCCGATTGTGCAACTCTTATTCGGCCTGTTGACATTGCGCTGTACGAAATCTATTAGTTCTCAATATTATTGTGTCTAACAAACAAACAAAAACGAGCCCTTAAATTTCCACGTCTTTCTTTGAGTTATATTGAGGGTCTCTTTTTGGTAGACTTGATACCCCCGGGTAGTGTGCGAAGGATTATTTGTCGGCTGGCAGCTCCTAATATGATCATCTGCCTCTCTATACGCTGACAGAAGCAATATTATGGGCAGTATATATCAGTACCAAAATAAAGTTTGAAGAATCAAAATAAAACACTAGTAAGATTTATATATTCTGCAAGAAGATTAGCGTCCGTTGAATAAACGTGCATTTTGCAATACTGTCTTGAAATTGGATTGTTTGGTAGTTGGTGATGGGGCCATTTTTATTCTGGCAGAGACATTGTCGATAAGTCCTACAAAGTGAATGCTTCTTTTTTTGTTTGGCTATGGCAAGTTGCGAAAGCTCGATCTTAGACGCATTTTATTATATGACTGCAAGAGGTCTTAGTGGAGCGACGCTTCACGCATCCATCCAAAACAGCTACTAGAGAAATACCCATTGTTTGATAGGCAGCAGCGGGAGTAGCCTTAAAGTCAAAATTCAACTTTCGCGATCATTCTGGGGTAAGTGTACGCACATGCGTTTCCAATCTTGTGTTTAGGCTTGACTGGTTTACATCCCCAATAGAGGAACGAAGCGGAGAAAGACGCCGGCTGCACGTGGATCTTGCCTCGTGAGATAGGTGGACCACATTCCTGGCAAGTGAACTCTTTTCACAGATATAGCAAACTTGGACATTCTTTAGAAAGCGCCCAGCATGCGCAGTAAGTGGAGCATATATCACAGCGAAGGCTTGGAGAGCGTACCAGTGTAAGCACCGCAGAATTAGGGATACTGTGCCATTGTTCTTCATATGGCGATGTCGGCAGCGTTTCCTGCTCAATTAACCCGAAAAGTCCTCTGCTCTTCTTTCTTATTACCTTTTTATTACCTTAGTAGTTGTTTGGAGGCAAAGTGACCGGCAACTGATAGTTCATTATTCACAGTGTAGCAAAAGATTTTCATGCCAGCATGCCGAGCGTGGTTGAGAACTATGCCATGCTATGCTTAGTCAAAGTCTTCAGCCATGTTTGAATTTTCTGGCATTGCGCGCGCGTTGAATTGAGCTTCCATGAAGGTGGTAAGTTTCGAATATGCATGTGCGCAAGATCGTAGTTAAAGACTGATCAAGGTAGCAACGGGAACGGTCCTTTTTTTCGGTTTTCCGAGCACGCCGTTCTTCCTCGTTTGCGTCACAGATTCTGGACGCTTTATGCTGGCGCGATCTGAGAGCCATCTGAAATAACTACGTTGTATGCAACCAGATCTGATGGAAATAATGATAATTTGATGCCATCAATTAATAGATAAGCTGGAGTGGACCGTGAGCTTGTCTATTTTACACAATTCTCTAAATGACTAAGCGTCAAATTAACGAGCTTTTTCAAAGGTTCATTATTTCTATTGTTGCTAGTGTGATAGTAAGCGACGCAGATGACCCTTTATTTTTTAGTGCAAATAAAGGAATGCAATCATCTGTCCTCTCATTAAGAAATTGTTATATGAATAAACCACATATCGGTCCTGCCCGACGTCGCAGTGTCCGTTTTGCTGCCTTTTACAACCTCAAATGAAAAAGGCTGTTAAGTTTGGGGTAGTTTGCCGTTTCAATTTTAAGCTGTGGGACCTTCTCATCTGTAAGCGAATTTTGCGCTCGTTGAACTCTACAACTCTTGACGGGGCTTTCAGAAAATTTTTCACTTTCCAACGTCGGGCGTTGAGAACTGCAAACCTCTGAAAGTTATGTTCACGAGAACGTGTGCTCGAGTGAAGGCAAAATAGAAGGGTGGGTCGGTCGCTTGGAAGTTGGGACCAGTGGCCCCGAAGGTCGCCGGACATTAATTTTCTCGAGAGACGGCCCTCCCACTCCGCGACTTCTATTAACGTCGCCCCATGCAACGAGGCTGCAGTGATGGCGAGAGTTGTCTCAGAAAAAGGGAATACCCGGTCATCCTTCTCATTTCAAGGAGAGCGCCTGTCACCTACCATTTTTATCACGGCCGCGATGACTTTTGAGCGCCGCCATGTTAGTCTCCTCGAGCGGTTTTCCCTTTCGACGCGTTGCCATCCGCCCCTAACTAAAGAGAGGACATAAGGGTCGCGTTGTTTGGGCATGAACCATTGAGAGGGTTGTCGTAACCCTCGGCATAAAGTGCTGTTTTTGTTTTTCAACCAGCGATTGAAAAATCAGGAAACGTTTGAAAGCCACTGTGGGTATTGGGGACGCGGAAAGTATACGCTTCCGCCATTTCTGTAATAATTCAGGAGCCCGTCTCGTTAAGAGAAAGGGAGCACAAGCGAAGCTTGGCTTGTGTCTGTATGACATACAAGATTCGTTTTGCTTGCTTCCTTTTTGCTATGTTTCTTCCTTTGTTTGTTTGTTTGCTGCTTTCTTTCTTTTGTTGTTACTGTGTGATTGTTAACGGCTGCGGCCTAACTAATTCATTATCCATTGCGAGGTTGTCTTTCACTCAGATGCTTTGAACACGACAGTTATGTCGGTGCAAGCTACAACGCCGATCATGCATGTGGCTGTAAAATTCCACAATGAAAGGCAGCAATTAAATGTGGCCGCTCGTAATGATAATAGATGTCTATGGAAGGTCACCTTGCTATTTCAAAAAGCGCGCGACACTAACAAACAAGCGATTGAGAGAGCATCACCTGAAAAAAAAAACACACACACACACATTGGCCACGTTTCTGCATGATTCACTGCAATTTTCGTGGAAAGACGATAATCTTCCGTCTCGAGGGTGTGAATAAAACGTTTATTTATTGTTCTGTGAGAGAAGATCGCTGAATGGGATTCCGAAAGCGCTGCGTGAGACATGAGCGCCATCTGGCCGTAACCTTGGAAAACGAAAGGACGGCCTCCGATATAGCGAGTGCGCGGCGTGTGCACGCCATTTCGGAGGCCGCAATTTGGAGAATGCAAAGTGACGGGAAGGTCGTCTAAGCAAAGCTTAGGAAACGCCTACTTTTTCGTGTGAAACGTTTTACTGTCAGTGCAGCGTAATGAACGCTCTGTTTCTGAGAATTAGTTATGTATGCCTTTTATATTATAAAGAAACACGCCACAGAATATTGACTTGTTAAGGCTGCGCCGCAAATATGCTCACTAATTTCTTTACAATAGACAATACGCAGAAGTATGAAGGCAGAAGCCAGATCAACATTGGTGGGCGTTGCGGATGTGATTGAATTTTAGCCGCTTCGATTGACTCACAGACATGTCACCCGACAAACGGGCCGAAAGAGAGACAACCAAGCCAAAATTTTCCCATTGAAGTATCCAAAGAAGGACTATCGTCTGTAAACCAGCGCGTTGAAACAAATTTGGGGGCAGCGTATCTTCTAGGGCCGAAATGCTATGCGCTCGCGAAGCGGCGACGGGACTTGTGGCGTAAAAAGCCGTCAGTGAACTCTAAGAGGGTCGAAAAATGAAACCGACGGTCATTGAAGAATAAAGGACATAGCAGACAAAATAAAGCCTCAGTGATTGCATCCTCTATATCATGAGCGTCCATTGAAGCACGAAAAAATATGCCTCCTTCTATTGAAGTGTGAAGAAATGAGTGGGTTGGTGCACCCTCAGCGCGAGCGAGACTCGTTCATCAAGTGCTTGCAAACACGCAGCAGCCTACGGCTGTTTTTGTGCGAGAGATTCTCGATCAACAGGAAACGCGCAGACGGCAGCTTTTCCCTGGCTCCCCCAGATTTCACTTATCCCTGGTTGGGTGAATGAGCGGTGTTGCGCAAGTGGTTCATCCATCAACCTGCTTTTATGCATATGATCTGATGAAAAGAAGTGGTATGCGCTGCCACCTGTGGCATTCATGCTGGCTTTCGTAACGTGTTGAGTATGTTTTCCTCGATTTTTTTTTTACTTAGCGTGTTCATATACCTGTCAGTCAATGCTCTCACTTTCCAAATCATATCTATAAATATTTCTTTTTTTCTGTCGCAAGACGTTTTTCGTTCTTTTCGCATTCTCCTCGACGCGTGGCTGCTTCTATTTGAGGATTTATTTTCGCATAATTCACTCAATTCCTGTGTGCATCCCCACATATCCCTTGCTGAAATGTCTCCGCAACGCTTCGTCTAGAGAATACACTGGCATCTTAATCGTAGAAGGTTCAAAGGCATCCGAAATTTACTAAAAAAAAAGGTAGGGATCCTTGAGTTCACCTCCAAGAGCAGAACGCGATAGTGACATCCTGTCCATAGTGCGTAATTCATCCACTTAGCTCAGGCCTTTGAATGTATAATTTTACTCGAGAAGTTGAAATTGTGATTCGAGAAAATTGCAAGTAGCTTGTGTCAGTGAAGCTCTCCCATACGGTTGCATTCTGTATAACAGGTAGCATGCTTTACGGCACGAGCAAATACGTACGTGAAATGATTTCGAACTTCTTATGCACACTCTAAGTGGTCTTAAGGGGACACGCAAAGTTATATGCTTGACTTTTGTAGTGGGTGACCGACTTCAAATTACGAAGTCATTATGATGTTTGTATGCCCGGACGCTTGATCGCAATGTACGCTCGTACCACCAAATATTGCTGGGATATTACTTGTTGAATTGTGAAGCCTGTACCTAGCACTCGCGTGGTTGTAATGCATCAAAGTTGTTTGCACTGTGTTTTCAAGAAGAGGAAGTTATTTTCGCCGTACTTAGAACTGTGCAGACTTAAGACGTTTATGAGCTGCACTTTCAGCTGCACTGGTATCGAGAGCTCAAAAATTGCATTGCTCAAATACCCTTCAAGAACAGTGTGTTGTATAAAATTGATTTTGTGATGCCTATACTTGCTACTTTGTGAATATACTTGCTACGGCTTGTCAGCCTCCTTATTTTCTACACATACCACACACATTTGTCGAGGTGACCTTTAGTATTTTGTGCGCTATGAATATACGTAAACTTCTTTTGTAATAAATACCATGTAAGAGTGAACAAAAAAGTCGCTTGGCTGTGTGGCAGTACAATCAGTTGTCCCGCAACGGCCTGCTTTCGATCCTCTGTATGACCTGGAAATTTTTTAAAGGTGAAGCTCACTAGGCTTTGGCTCGTTCTCTCCTCTGTAGTAGTAGTGGTGATAGTGCGTAGCCACCTCTAGTTTCTGAATCGCTCAATAGATGGCGTTGTGTGTGTCTGTACGTCCGGGTTTGCAAATGTGACAATGTGGTTGCATAGAAAAGAAATAAAGAAAAAGGACAGGAATAAAAAGTATGAACTAAATTATTAGGGACCTTCGCTGGAATATTGTAAAAAGCATAGTGCATCTCCAAGCGCACATACAAGCAGCACATCTCCCCCTTATTACAGGTAAACGTTCTGCATAGTGACATCCTTTCGTAAGATTGATTTTTTTTTCTCCGAGTCCTGGTGTAACCATGTGGTGTCCTTCCTTTTTTAGATCACTGCTGAGGTTGTTTTAAGCCGGCGGTTTTTCATCTATCTGCCAACTGCATGGGTTAGTGTGATCACTGGTCGAACGCTGAATGGGGTGCCTCCAGAGCGGTAGTATTTTCTGAGCGGTAGTAATTTCGGCAGTACTTTTAGAACTCCCGGAGTGTTCTGGTAGTTCTGAAAGCTCACTCGTTTATTTTTTTTGGTTCAGCCTAAATACTAGATATTGATTGGTTGCCTTATAAAAGAAAGCCATCATATGCTTTTATTACGTGATTTTGACAAGACAAGAATCCATGTGCCCATGCATATATCGCTGAGCTCATATCATGCTCTACACTAATAAATTTATTGTTAAAGGTAGCGTTTGAACTTTGTACGCATCTAATACACAGAACCGAGTGAACCAGCAAGAGTTCTTGCTTCCATGGGCTTATTTTCTAGTATTGATTGTGCATAAACTATCGCACCACTCACATGAATATACCGAGCGATGTGTCTAACGAAAGCCGTCCGCTGGCGTGTATCGGCCTAACCGCCTTTTGCGGGACGCATGCAATGTCAAGATTTTCAGAAAAGAGCCTCACACCATCAATAGGGCTTTACACAGCGGATAAAGCCTGTTCAAGTGCGAGTGGGCTTATCGTGTATTTGTCCGTCTTTTTCGCGTTTCAATAAGCATTTTTAGGTAACTACAATGCACGTTTCAAGAATTGCTAACAATAAAAATATTCATTTGTCGAAAAAAAAACGAGTATCAAACAAAATGAACGTAATCGTAGAAGTTGCCGAAACAGCGAGAGCACAGCAAGATATTGATTTAAAAAAACAAGGTTTTGGTAAAGTACGGTGCTCGTGTTTGTGCAGCTGTCAGAAACACTGACACGAATGGGGCTTCGTCGTAGATTTGAGAAGATTAACTATGACGGCTTCCTCTTCGTGCAGTGCAAATAAGTGCTACTTTTGTTGTCTCTGTTTAAAAGCTGGCCCTTCCACTGCTTCGCTTCTGTTATTCTTTATTGAATTTTCATGAGAGCTCTTTGTATTTTGACGCACCAGAGCGTTTCGCACGTACACTGCTATGCAGCGATGACTTACATTCGAATGTAACGTTCAGCTTCTACAGCTGCGTTGCCGTTCTTAGCGTATGCGACTTTGCTATCTTGGTAAAGTTCTCTGAGCATTGAAACTTAGGTCCTCAAAATCGGTTGTCGTGGGCTCAAGAACTCAGTTTAATTGCAGTTGTGCATTTGAATGTTTATAAAAGGCAACAGCAGGTGTTACATTAAAATCGAGTTTTAAAGCAATACTGCCACGAATAACAAATATTGTGGTATTTTTGGATAATTTTGAAGACGGGTTACGAGAAGCTTAAAGTTAACACTGTAGTGCCTGGACATGCATCGCATTATGTATTCAATACCACATCCTCAAATTGACACTTTCGGTATTAATATCCAGCGCACAGTGGCTTCTCCTTGACATGTCGTGGCCATGGGACGTTACGATGGAAAGCGATTCTAGATGTACTATTTGCAGGTCTGCCATTCTCTTGTAGTACAAGTCGTCACAACAATGTTTACATTGTCTCGACCCAGACAGGGATTTCTGCGGTTTACAATTCTCGCAGAAAGCAGAATTTACAAACTTAGGGAATCTGTGTTGACTCATCGGGATAATGTCCACTATGATGGAAATGGCTTGGACTGCTCTGCGACAAAATCTTTAAAATAAAAGAGTACATTTTGTAGCTGTTAGCTGATTCTAATGTGTAGAGAGCGCTAAAACTACTCACCAAACAAACAAAAATTCTGTCTTTTGCAATGTCTGATAATTGTGTTCGGATAAGCTTGAGTTTGTGTTCTGTATATTTTTGTTTTGTCGTATAATTCTGAATACACAGCGCTTACGGCGACACATACACGGAGGCTAGGAATGAGTACGCCTGTGAATGTGTTGCTTTAAGCGCTCTGTACTCACAATGAATCCTAACAAATGAGCCGGCGTCCACGCAACCTTGACTTTCGGCCATGACATGGCAATAAGGGTATTGACGTATGAATTACCCCAATCACATAAAAAAAACTTGCGAAGTTTCTTGAATGTTATTTTATTCGCTAAAAGAAAATGATCTATAAGTTCACAAGACCAGGATTATTTCAATCGTGTATACACACCAATACATGTAGGTGTAGTTATCATGATATACTCCCACAGCTATCATTGACATTATTATAATAATTACTATTATTATTATTATTGTTATTATTATTCACAGTGAAAATGGTGATGATTATAATGAAGATAATTCATTCGTTTTTGAAATAAACATTTTCCAAAAGTACGCAGTTCCATCAATTCGGAATAAAGACAAGCATTTTTTCCATCCCATGAAACCTGTCCGTCAATGCTATCCTGTCCTTGTGGCTTAAACTACTCTGCCTTGCCACCTGCTACATTACTACCAGCTGCTCACATACCTCCGCATCAGGTCACATCAGGGCTTTTCTGATTTTATAGATAAGTTTAAGTGCCACTAAAGTTACGCACTTTGTATGCCGTAGAGTTAATATTGCCAAAGAAGTATTTTTGGTAGACGAAAATACAAAATCAAAACAACATCGCAAAAGAAAATAACACAAGAATCCCAGCCATGTATCCCATATATACGCAGTCAGGACGTCAAAAACATATTTTCACAGGTGTTGGAAATAAACTTCTGCATCTGCTTGGCAGATAGCGCATAGTTTTTAGCATCTGGTTGGCCTCCGTGCCCTCCTTTTTACTCCTTTCTCTTTCTTTTGATGTCAAAACAAAAAATAACTGTGTGGTTTCTTCATTTGAACCACTGAATCTAAGTGCGCGTATATCTTTCGATGTTACATTAAAAATTTTAATGCAAGATAACCACGGAGCATTTTTGTGAATGTTATGATACCACACTTTTGAAAATGAAATCAATAATTTAAAGTAAAAGATATAGAAAACCAGCATGCTTCTACATTCTTTGTCGAATGCAAGTATATGTTGAGTATATACTAAGTGTTTACCATCGCGAGCTTGCTCTCGGTAAAAAGAAAAAAAAGGATCACTTCTTACTAATAATTCACTCGCGCTGCTAAAGCAACTTCCTCGATCGAGCCTTTAAATAAAATGCCTGGACATTCCCCATTCAGGCTCGTTGCTCGTACTCCCCGCTCCGAACTGGCATCTAAAGGAACGGGTGTTGAGCTTAGCCAGATCTTTGCCTTCCTACGCTACTGACGTTTATGCGTCTAGGTCTGGGTTCTAAGCAAAAGTTCGCCCCACCAGGCAGCTTTTGCTCTGCGGACTACTTCCAAGAATGCAGCGATCCCTCGTGTGTTCGAAATGACCGAGAACGAGTATAAAGAAACGGGAAGTTCATCGAAGCAAAAGAGGAAGTTGCTACGAACAATCGCTGTCGGACTCTGGATCGAAGTTGGTTGCAGCCAAGCGAAGACATATTGCGAAATAATAAAAAAATAAAAGCCATTATAGGGAGTAAGTCAAGGCATGTGACGTGTATGGGGAAAGGCATTCAGGCGACGCACTTGACGCAAGGCGTAACTTTGGTGCCAGTGGCGCGTTGCTACCCGCGATTCCCTTTAACCGCTACCATACATCTCGGATATCTCCCGGGAGCGCCGTGGAAATGGGAGAACCTCGCTAGAAAAACAGGGTTTCTCGGCGTAGGGAGCGCAAGGAAAGGAAAAGAGAATAACGGTTAATTGGGGTCCAAAGGGATTTGGAAGGGCAGCTGCTTCATCCATTCATTATATAAACAGTGCCTGCAGAGAAGCAACGCCAAAAATAATTCCCGGTCGAGTTCCAAGAAAAGAAAAGAGTTGTCTGTGAGGATGTAGCTGCCGTAAGTGCGACGTCGTCAAGGCCCAACAATTATCATGCACTAAGTGTAGCTGCGCCGCGGAGAGAAGGAGAGATAAAGCGAGACCAGGAATGACAGGGAAGCTAACCTGACGAACGTGCGATTTGCTACCCTGCACTGGAGATAAGTGAATGGGGAGGGAAAAGGAGAAAGCGAGCTCTGCATGTACTAAAAAGTACAGTAAGTGTGTCCCTGAGGCCGTGTCTTCTCTTACCTATATAGCTACAGCGTAGAAACGACAGTTTGTTGCAAAGAGTTGCAATTTGCCCGCTTTTAGACCGGCCCGACCGGTCTTTAAGGCAATTGGTTCGTTGCCGGTGTGCACCTAGATGCGGGCAGCAATGTTCGGTTTTGGGCCACCGTGCCGCATTTTAAAACTTGGATTTAGCAAATTAGCGCATACAAAATACTTTTTGCTTAGTTGCCAATACTTTCACGTAAATGATTTCTACTTTGTGCCCATATTGTACAAACGCGATTGATTGATTGATTGATTTGTGGGGTTTAACGTCCCAAAACCACCATTTGATTATAAGAGACGCCGTAGTGGAGGGCTCCGGAAATTTTGACCACCTGGGGTTCTTTAACGTGCACCCAAATCTGAGTACACGGGCCTACAACATTTCCGCCTCCATCGGAAATGCAGCCGCCGGAGCCGGGAATCGAACCCGCGCCCTGCGGGTCAGCAGCAGAGTACCTTAGCCACTAGACCACCGCGGCGGGCTTGAACAAACGCGATGTGATCCCTCTGGTTTTCAGATAATTCAACAAGACCGATAAATGAGCATGAGTGATTAGGTGCATGCATTTTGAGCGTCAAATATCAGCATTCGCAGCAGCGAAAATTACGCCAGTATTTGTTCCGAAATACTGGAGATCTCCATTTGAGAATCTGAGCTGACTCCTAGACATTAATTCAAATTAATAATAGCTTCTGGGGCTTTACGTGCCATTTGTGGGTCATATACGTTAGCGACCTTTCTTTCCATGTCAACAGAACAGTACTTAGCTCTATTCTCTTCTTTTGTACTTGTAAACTATAGTGATTTCTGATAAGGCAAACAATGCCGGTGTATGACATCGTATATCAAATACGGCACACTTATTTTATTTTATTTTGTACTGATTGAACCTCCTCTAAAAGTGGTTGCCGCGCTTTTACAAGTACAGGGAATCAATTTTATGGCATCCATCATTTGACGCCCTTGATATGTGCTCTCGTAAGCTTTACATTGCATACAATGAGATAGATAGATAGATAGATAGATAGATAGATAGATAGATAGATAGATAGATAGATAGATAGATAGATAGATAGATAGATAGATAGATAGATAGATAGATAGATAGATAGATAGATAGAGTTGTGCAAGCGAAATATTAAAACAGTCCGAAAACATCAAAACAATGTCGACGCTTCGACAATAATATTTGCCCTTGGCTGTCATAACTTCTCACAGAAGGACTGACCTAGCAATAACAAGCGACGAAAGAAGGATACACAATAAGGAGGAAATTTTTTCGACAAAGCACTGGCTTGCCCTCACAAAAAGGACTTTTTTTTCACTTGGTGCCTACACTGCTGGGGTGCACTTGACTGAGGTGCAAAATATGTTTTTTAAAGAACGAGGAAGGGAAGTGCTGCTTAGTATCTTCTTCTCTGCTCCTCTCTTTTTCATGTACGTTTCCTGACGATCAAATCTACCATCATGTAATTGTAGCGCACTACAGGCTCAATACGTAAGTATAAGCCGGAGTAGACAAAACGCTCAGTAAGAGAAGTGAGGCTATGTGGCGAAAGACAGACGAAAGTTTTTCGAAACTGTACTTTACAACAAGCGTCACCCAGAATATTTCTAGTCCCAGTGTGGAATTTGTGATGAGTTGGCAAATTCGGTGAACATCATGTCGGCATATCAGAGTTATCGCGGTGGTTTACAAAGGGTGAAATTTTGGTTGGCCGTACTCCGCAGCTCATACCCCAATATCCAGCAGGATATTATCACTGAAGCCCTTGCTGCTGCATTTTCTTCGCGGATTCTGGCCGGCGGCTGAGAGTGACGGTCAATGTCTGACGTTATTGACTGACTTTTCAATAAACTTTGTTTTTCTCCTTCTCACAACAAGTTCTTTTCTACAGTGGCTATTTTTTCAAAGCCTTGACGAACGCAACAACCCTAAGCAATAAAAAAAAAAATTGGCTATGGTGACAAGCCTTCTCAGGTTGATGTTGAAGACCTTGTTTCGATTTTGATCTCTTTAAAATTTCATTTTTTAATAGCCCGCGACTTGTGCGGTGATCGCTGTATTCAAGCCCCGTAAAGCATGCATGCCACGATTCGTATACTTTCAAAACTAATATGACGGCTGCACGTGTACCCACGCAAGTAGTATTGGAGTTTAAGAAAGGCGAATTTGCGAAATTGCGTGTGACTTGAAGCACGTGAGGGGAGATTTATTACAATGAGGATTCAAAGTGAGCAGAGCTACATGCCAGAAAAACTGGGTGAGTGTTTTAAAGTCAATATTTTTTCCCCAACCCGTGCCTATAGTGGAAATGGCGACCTCGAGGTTTATAAAATAGAGGACCGTCCCCATTCTTAAACTTTTTTGCTTCATGAAAAAGAACCTGTGACTGAAATATGCACCGCTTGTATCGGTATTCTGGTTTGCTGAATGATTTTATAGGCTCTGTATATTACGGATATCGAGGCCAGTAGGACCGTTTCTCGGGAAATCAAAGTATCAGTGCAGACGGGTGGGTGTGCTGGCAGCGGGGTCGACTGACAAGACAATTTCCTCACTTGCGCAGCCACGCACGTCTCATATGGCACGAGAAGGTTTACCGCTCTGTGAATATTCAGACATGCAGTTGCTTTTTTTGCCGTATTATAATCATCGCGCAAGTTGTTTGCCTATAGACGCCATTTTCTTTTTTGAGCAGCTTGATGCTGCACCGATTCTGTTATATGTAAAAATAGCTCATTTATCCTCCTTTCATAGTTGTTTGTGAATATCGTTCTAACAAACTGTGTCTGAAGACAATATTAAGGGGTACAAAAGAACCACTCTGGGCTGCCAAAACTTCAATAATTTACCGCTGTCCCGTTAATATCGCAGTATCCTTCGGAGACTCGTAGAACTTGTGTTTAACCGACAGAGAAATCAGCAGGACAGTGTTGCACACTCTTTTCGAGACTGTTTTCTTTTTCAGTTTCGCAGACCTGTTTGTGTGCCTGTACTTATAAATGTATTGATACGGTATGAGCCGGGCCACGTTTGGGGAACAGAGGTAGAGGAAGAGGAACTGACTTGGCTTGGCCAACGTTCGCCATCATGTCGTTGATTGGTTGCGGAGGCCATTGGTTGGGGCAAGTTGAAGGTGTCTGGGCATCGCTCGAGCCTACGATCGGGTGCCTGCGGCTGCGTTCCTTGTTCCATCCTCAGGGTTGCGGTCAAGTAGCCGGCGGTTACTTTTATTTTATTTTATTAGATTTACCTCTTGTTCCGCAACTGTTTTAGTGCATTGATAAGTGTAACTTCTTCTTATTTCATGTCTGTTTCTTCTCCGGGCCAGAGGCCTGCCCTCTGGTCAGCCTCTGTTCCCCCTCAAGATCTTCCTCTGGAGTTGTTTCTCCGCAATGGAACCCGTAGCGTTCCTGTCGCTTTGGTGCCGACCACCGGTGGGTTCATCCGCATGAAAAACCCCAAGACAATCCAAACGGAACTTCGTGCGATCACTCCCCACTCTCTACTGATAACAGAGGTTCGTCAGTTTGGACGCGGGGGGATACTATGCTGCTCACCAGACAAGGCCTGCATCCAAGACCTTCTGAAGTGCACTACTTTTGCATCACATCCGGTGAGTTCTTTTATCCCACCTCATCTAGCTTGCTGCAAAGGATTGGTTCGGGGGGTAGACGCAAGTCTAAGCCCAGCAGAAGTCTTGGACATCTTTTCCCCAGCAGGTGTTATTTCTGTTTACCGCTGTACCAAACAGGAAAACCAACAGAAAGTTCCCACTGAAACTGTAATTGCCACATTCGCTGGTACAGATCGCCCTTCGGAGATCAAGGCATGGCCGCTTATCTATAAGGTCGAACCTTTGGCTCCCCGTCCGCTGCATTGTGCTAAATGTTGGCGGTTTGGACACAGTACTAAAGGTTGTCGATCGGAGACTCGATGCCGCATATGCGGAGCCATATACGGGGCTGGTCATAGTACTGCTGAGTGTCAATCAGACAATAAGACATGCTGTTTGTGCAAGGCAAATCACGCTGCAGACGATCCTAACTGCCCTGCAAGATCAAAGGAACTTCAGGTGATTGAAATCATTGAAAGGAGACGATGCTCTCGTAGAGAAGCAATTGCAGAAATTCAAAGCAGGAGTCAGGGTTATGCCGGTATAGCAGCTCGTCCACCTCTTTCTATGGATGCATCACTTTCTCAGTCCATTTCTGCTATGGTAGAAAAGGCCGTAGAAAAAGTATTAGAAAAATTTTTACTCAATCTGTCCGACTCACTCAATAGTATTATGGATTCACAGATGTCGGGTGCATGTGATCGAATAACTAAGCGTATCCAACCTCCTAGTGCCTCGATTAGTAAACCTGCCGAACATCCGTCAGATGTCTCTATCAATAACGAGGCAATGCTTTCCAGTCCTAACACAACTGAGCAGGAAGGTATATCTGATTCAGAATCAATAATTATTCGGGATGTAGATATGGATGCTCGCCTTTTGAAACGCACCAGATCACCCACTAGCAAACTTAATAATTCTTCTCATCCGAAAACAAAAAAGAGTGTGAAGGAACCTATGACTAAAGCGGACTTCTTAAAAGATAGTATCTTAGATCAAGCAGTTGCTACTGCTTGCTTATCATCATAGGGTACCTTAGAGTACTTCAGTGGAACTGCCGTTCAATTCTCTCTGCAACTACAGACTTACTATACCTAATTTCTCAACAATCTCCCGACGTCATAATTTTACAAGAAACTTGGCTGTCTGCTGATCAAAACTTCTATCTAAAGGACTATCAGTGCTTTCGACTGGACCGAGACTCACGTGGTGGAGGATTAATGTTTTTCATTTCATCCAAAGTTTGCCATAAAGCACACTTAGTTTACCAACAAATATCACACGATTATGAAGTATTGGTTCTGGAAATTCACTTTCCCGGATGCGCGCCACTATCTATAGTCAACAACTACTTTCCGGCTGGAATACAAGATGAAAGAGCCCTTGACGTGACTGCGAGTTTTTGCAGAAACAGTATGCTATTTGCGGGAGACTTCAATTCTCATCACGTTTCATGGGGATTCCGCACTGATTCATCAGGAAAACGGTTGTGGGACTGGACTAACCGAAATAACCTTATTTGTTGGAACTCCAGAGTTCCGACATTCGTTCGATGTAATTCAAGGTCCGTCTTAGACTTGACATTTGCTAGCTCAAGTGTGACAATATCGTCTTGGACTGTTCTTGATACTGCTACAAGTAGTGATCACTGCCCCCTGGTATTTGAAGTCAGCATTCCTTTAGTGACGGTAGATCGCCAGGTGCAATGTTTTTTAAACTACTGTAAATTTAAAAAGAACTTACAGTCAACGCTGTCTTGATTGATTGATTGATATGTGGGGTTTAACGTCCCAAAACCACTATATGATTATGAGAGACGCCGTAGTGGAGGGCTCCGGAAATTTAGACCACCTGGGGTTCTTTAACGTGCACCCAAATCTGAGCACACGGGCCTACAACATTTCCGCCTCCATCGGAAATGCAGCCGCCGCAGCCGGGATTCGAACCCGCGCCCTGCGGGTGAGCAGCCGAGTACCTTAGCCACTAGACCACCGCGGCGGGGCTGTTAACGCTGTCTTCCTTGCCCAATATGGAAACAAATATGAAAGCTATGAGCCTTTGTTTCACCCTAAAGTGTACAATTAAAAAATCACAGTTCACTATATCTTCAACAAAGGGAAAATTCATATCTGCCTGGTGGAATGCGGATTGCGCCAGAGATTATAGACGCCGCAACGCTGCATGGAAAAAACTCCTCACCAACCAATGTCCGACTAATTGGAGAAATTATTTATTTGCTAAAGCTACCTTTAGGAGACCAGTTTCATTAGCGAAAGACGATTAGGAAGAAAAACGGTACACCTACTTATCCAAGAGTGGCAACAAGAAAGCTCTATTCAGATTTCTCCGTAATCGTAAAGCTATTACAGCACACGTAAATATTGACTCAGTTATTTTTTCTTCAACTGATTTGGAAAATACATTAACGGAAATTGCAATAGAATTGGAGAAGAGATTTACATCACAAATCAAAATAAAGTGCGCAAAACCGTCATTCGGAAATGATTTTATTAAAGTAAGTAGGGATGAACTTGCGCACGTCGTTCGTATTCTGCCAAACACAGGTCCTGGACCAGATGGCGTCACTTCGGAAATGTTAAAAATATTATTCGACATCTCTCCTGAAGACCTCCTTAACGTTGTCAACTATTCACTTGAAAATAGTTGGATACCTCCTGACTGGAGACTTGCAAAAATAATACCGCTTCTTAAAAAACAGGGACAAGGAATGCAGACAGATAACATTAGGCCAATCGCTTTAACATCACACGTAGTTAAGTTAATAGAAAGAATACTTTACATTAGAGTTACGAAGTTCATAACAGATAATGCGATACTCAGTGCGTGCCAGATTGGATTTAGACCAGGTTACTCTATATGGTGGGCGCATGTTGATTTAGAGGCTCGTATAAAGCTTGCTCGGCACAGACGACAATATGCGGCCCTAGTAACCCTTGATTTAGCCAAGGCATATGACAGTGTTGAACATGCTATTCTTATCAATGTCCTAAAAGAGCTTACGTTCCCGCAGTACATCACAAATTGGATATACGAATTTTTAAAAGACAGAAAATTTTATTGCTTCCAACGAGGTATTTCCACGCCGAAGTATAGCCAAACGAGAGGTGTTCCTCAAGGCTCTGTTCTATCGCCTGTGCTATTTAACATTTTGTTAAGTTCAATACCACAGTGTGATAAGGTACACGTATATGTATATGCAGATGATATCGCGTTCTTTGCATCTGACAACGATATTTATTCACTACATTTGACTTTACAGTGTTATTTGGCAACATTGGAAATCTGGTTTCAGAAAATTCATATGAACCTGAACGTAACTAAAAGTGCTATACTAGTTTTTCCGTTGGACGCACCAGTTACTATTTCTCTTCAGTACCATCAGGAAATAATACCCCAGGTTAACTGCATTAAATATCTGGGTGTACTGTACGATCAAAAACTGAGCTGGCGTGACCACATTGAATATATTAAAATTAAGGCTACACGCGCTGTTGGAATCATAAGTAGGCTTAGCCGCCTCCGTTCCGGTCTTCGCAGAGATACGATGATCACGATTTATCGCATGTACGTTCGTCCGATTCTTGAATTCGGATGTGTACTATTCTCTGGTGGACCAGCATACAAAATAAACCCCCTCATTCTCTTAGAGCGGGAAGCCCTACGTAGTTGTTTAGGTGTGCCAAAATTCACAGCTAACAATGTTTTGTATCAAGAAGCTCGGATACCCACCCTTGCTTGCAGATTTCGTATTTTAACAGTAAACACCTATTTAAAATTTTCCGAATCCACTTTAAGAAGGCGACAGTTTGTATTCTTTACCGAGCCTGGTGTCTTCTTCAATGAGCATTGGTCCCGTGTATATAAACCCCAAGTGCTATTTGTTCAAACACTTCTAGATGCTTTAAATGTTAATATATTCGAGATCACACCATCTGTCAAACCAATCGGCCAAGTGCAAATAGAATTTGACGATATCTTCCCCATGAACGCTAAACACTTGCCCTCTAAATATTTGATTGGTTTATTAGAACAACACCTGTCTCAATTAGGTACTAATACAGTAATTGCAACGGATGCATCTATGAGTGGCGAGAAGGCAGGTGTGGGTATTTTTTCTCTCTCATTATTCTGGTCATTTTGATTACGCCTCCCAGATTATACACCAATATTTGAAGCGGAATTAACGGCCGTTATACTAGCTATTCGTAAACTTTCTGCGACTCATTCGACAGCTGTGATAGTGACTGACTCGTATTCCGTGTGTTCATTCTTATCATCGTCGTCGACATCAGCAGTACTAGAGACTGTTAAATCATTAATCCCAGCAAACATTCGTCTAGTGCGAATGATATGGGTGCTAGGCCATCGTAGTATATTTATAAACGAGATGGCTGACAAACTTGCGCGAACATCTCTTGATCTTCCGATTGTGCCAATCATGCCTCCTACAGCTTATGTAACAGCAGCGAGGTTTAGAAAACTTTCCCTTCTTGAAGACTCATCAAAAACCATTATGCCGAATCCAGATTTCTCGCACCTGCAATTCACATGGAATAATAAATGGTGTCCCACGCGTAAATTGGAAGTCTTGATAACAAAATTACGTTGCCGTGTACCACCTCTTAATTTCTACTTAAACAGGTCTGGTCTGGTGCCATCCCCTCTGTGCTCAAGCTGTAACGAACCTGAACATATCGACCATTTTCTTATCACATGTCACCGATTCAAAAATCAAAGAAAAAACTGCTTCGAAATTTTATTAAGAAAATTAGGAATATCACTTAATACTCCCAATATTTTGTCTTTTGGGGCCATTTCATTGGGACTTAGTGACAGGAACATCTGCGGGGCTCTCTGCGAATTCATATATAACACAAGAAGATTACCTTGCTGAGTCAGCCATCAGCTCTCGAATTTTACTAGTCACACTACCACTTATTATTTAGTTGATACACTGCAATGATTCAACTTTCAGGAGAATTTCATATAACGATTCCACCACAGATATTCAACAAATTCTATTATTTCTCCCCCCCCTTTTTTTACATTGCGCCAAATTAATTTCACAGTCAAAACACAGTAATCATATTCCCCTAATCTAGAAAATCTATAGGTATTTACTTGCATTAACCACCGGCTTCTTGGCCAATCCCCCTTAGTGGGTGAGAGCCACAAAAGAAAGGAACAAGCAAGCAAGCAAGTTCGCCATCATCGCCGATGGTAGCCTGATCTCTCTTGTAAATACAGTTCAACTCAGTATAAACGTAACAGTTTTATGGTGGAGGTGCGGGGTACCTAACAAAGCAACACGGTTCTGCAACAACCAGAGTTACGCCGAAGCCGCCACATTGCTGGGCTACCCCCGTTACCGCTGGTGGTCAAGATGTTTCACGGTGAAAAGAGAATGCTGAACCCCGCTGCTGACGGCACTGCACGTCCAGTTCCAGCGACACCTTTACTACCGACCTCAGCTGCGGCTGGTCTTTGGCAGCGTCAGCATCTGATAGAGCACCGTCCTTTCGGGGGCAAGTCTGGTGAAGACATGGACGAGTGGCTCAAACATTACAAGCGGGTGACCAACTACTACTCTTGGGACGCAGCATTTCAGTTGACTAACGTGGTGTTCTTGAGAGACACGGCGCTCAAATGGTATGAGAACCATGAGGGCGCCCTCAAAACGTGGGAAGGCTTCGCGTCCGAAAACAAGGAGTGTTTCGGGTACACCATGGCAAAGAAGAAGCAAGCTGAACATACACTGCAGCAAAGAGCCCAGGTCCCAGGCGAAACGTGCACGATGTACATCGAGGCGATCCTGAAACTATGCAAGACCGCTAACTTTTGCATGTCCGAGGAGGGCAAAGTCGGCCACCTGTTGAAGGGCATCGCAGAGGATGTTTATTACTTTCTTATCGGCAAAAACAGCATTGGTACAGTAGCCGATGTCATACGGCACTGTCGCACGTTTGCGACGCTGAAGATGAGGCGCATTGCTCCTCAATTTGGTCGATTACCTGATGTGACCACGGGAGCGAGTGTTGACAACTACGCGCCTTCTAATCTTGCGTCTACAATACGTGAGAACGTGCGTGAAGAACTCACTCGAGCGGCGCCTTGCGAAGCTACACCCTTGCCGGTTGCAGACCAGCATCAGCATCCTCTTTCCATTGCTGCAGCAGGCATCGAGGAGTATTAAAACGTTTCTGGCACACCACCTAGGCCGCAGCGCAGTCACTACCAAGACACCAGACACCAGCGCCACTTCAGTCACCCTCGACAGCTGGCCGCCACCTATACGATCCCGAACGAATACGCTTTGTGTCACCACGCCCTCGCAATGCTTTCTGAAATGCATATCGTCAACCTCCTGTGTGCTACAGCTGTGGTGCTCCAGGACACATTGCTCGGTTCTGCCATCGGCAGAGAGAGATGACATCGAGATACGAGCCATCGTCTAGACCTCCTCACGGCGGCCACAATTATTATGACGATCCTTGGTGGTCCACGTATCCCAAAAGCATGGCAAGGGAGCCGGTGTGAAACTTCCCCTGCTTCTGACCGTAGCTTGACACCTCTGCCTGGCCAAACGCATCGCTCTCCTTCACCTCTATGGCGGCGGTCGCCACTACCACCGCCGGGAAAACTAGCCGGAGCGGGGAATGGAGGTGAGGTCGCACAACAGGATTCACCTCTTATACCTCCGCCAGTTACGATGGAGAAAAACCGGATATGTGTGTCAATAGACGGATTGTGTGCAACGGCTTTAGTGGATACTGGTGCCACAGTTTCTGTTATGAGGAGTTCGTTTAATGATTGCTTAGTCCGCAAAGATATGTTTTCCTATCAGGATTCTGGTAGATTTCGTGGTATGGGCAGGGACATATTTCAACCCGTAGGAGTATGTGCCGTCAACGTGTTGTTGGCAGGAAAGGCGTTCCCAACTGAGTTCCTGATTCTGAAATGGTGTGCACATCATGGTATTCTCGGCATTGACTTCCTCTAAGAGTGTGGAGCTCTCGTCGACTGCGGTACGGATGAAGTTTCTGTTAGCGGTGGGGATGCCCTTCCCGCCCTAGTTGAGCAGCCGCTGCCTCCGGAAGACTTACTGATTGTTTCCAAAGATCTGACATTAAAACCATGGTCTAGGAGTTCAGTAGCAGTATCTACTCCAATAGCTGCAGTATCAGTCTTTGATGCTGTCGTTCAACCTCTCATGGTTCAGTGTGCATAGAAAGATGCAATCGTGCCTCATTCAATTATTTCAATTACTAATGGCTGCTCGTTTTTGTGGGCACTTGATTCTTCATCTGCGCCAATTATTTTTTTTCTATAAATGAAGCTCGCACTGTTCCTTGGTGTCACGAAAAATTCAATTGTCGATATCATCGACGAGGAAAGTGAGAAACGCGTGGGCACCCCTAAACGGTGTACGTTCCATGAGTCCCACATTTTGAGTATGGTTAGCAAGACGCTACGGTAACATGGACAACAACAATTGGTCCAACTATTACAAAGACATGGGTCAGTGTTTGACTTCGGAGAAAACGGTAAGCAACTTTCTTTACCATGCTCTCGACCACAGCATAGCATTGACACAGGCTTTGCCCATCCGGTTCGGCAAAAACCTTACAGGGTGTCGTCATACTTGCGGAAAGTTATAGCTGAACAAGTTCAGCACATGTTGCATAAGGGCGTTATTGAAGAGTCGTGCAGCCCGTGGGCAGCACCTGTGATTTTAGTTCCCAAGAAAGACGGTTTTTGGGGGTTTTGCGTTCATTATAGATGATTGAATGCCTTGACTAAAGAGGATGTATATTTGCTGCCTCGGATCGACGACGTAATTGGCTGTCTAAATTCTGCTTTACACTTTTCTTCACTCGATCTACGATCAGGATATTGGCAGATCCCCATGCACCCTGCTGATAAGGAGAAAACGGCATTTGTTACACCAGATGGACTTTATCAGTTCAATGTGATGCCATTTGAGCTATGCAATGCCCCCGCAACTTTTGAAAAATTTATGGACTCGATCCTTCATAGACTCAAACGGTAGATCTCTTTGTGCTATCTGGACGACGTTGTCATTTTTGGCCGCACATTCGAAGAACATAACGTTCGTTTGAGCCTAGTTCTGGACGGTGGGAAAAGCTGGCTTGGTCTTGAATTCCAAGAAGTGTCGGTTCGGTGAACGGCAGGCCTTGATCCTTGGTTATTTGGGAAACAAAGATGCGGTCAGGCTTGACCCCCGGAAAATTGAAGAGGTCAGCGCCTTAAGCCACCCACGTCTGTAAAAGAACTTCGCAGCTTTCTCGGGTTATGTTCTTATTTTCGACGCTTTGTGCCTAAATTTGCTTGCGGAAATCTTTTACCCATTGACCAGCCTCTTGCGCAAACAGAGTGCATTTGAGTGGACATCTGAATGTGATGCTGCGTTCTGTCAACTCTCATTTCTACTGAGATCAGAGCCATTTCTCCGTCATTTTGACCCATATGCTCTTACGGAAGCACGCAGCGACGCAAGCGGTATTGGCGTCGGAGGCGTTCTTGTTCAGTGTCATAATGACAGATAGCAAGTCGTTGCCTATACGAGCCGTTCCCTCAGCAAGGCTGAAAAAAAAAACAGTGTGACCGAACAAGAATGCTTGGCAGCCTTATTTGGTATTCAGAAGTTTTGTTGTTACCTGTATGAGCGTCCTTTATTGAATCTAACAGACCATCATTCTCTACGCTGGCTCGTTTCTCTCCGAGACCCTTCTGGACGCCTTGCACGCTGGGCTCTACGCCTTCAGGAATTTGACTTTAATGTTGCATACAAAAGCGGACGGTGTCATACCGACGCCGATTGTCTTTCTCGTCTTCAATTGTCTACGACTGACGACAATACACACACGTTCGACATTTGCTTTGCAACTGTTTCACGCGCATTTCTTGATGTCACCACGTTCAAGCGAGAACAGCGCAATGACTTGACTTTAGACTCTTTATTCGCCACTGTCAGAAGCCCCAAGGGCAGGGGTCGCTTTTGTCTTCGCAATGGACTGTTGTACAAGGTCAATTTCTTGGCAAATGGTGCAAGGTATTTGCTAGTGGTTCCCCAAAGCCTGTTGTACGACGTCCTCCATTTCATGCATGATGACCTGACGTCTGGCCATCTTGGATTCATCCGCACTTTGCATCAAACTCAAGAGCGCTTCTACTGGCCTAAAATGCGACAATGTACGAAGCATTACGTCTACAGTTGCGACAAATTCCAGCGCCACAAACGTCCTACAAGCAGTCCGCATGGCCTCCTTCACCCTACAACGGCGCCCACATCAACTTTCGAATAAGTTGGTATCGACCTGCTAGGACCGTTTCCGTGGTCTTGCAACAACAACCTCTGGATCATACTCTACGTCGATCACCTTACCAGATATGCTGAAACTGCTGCGATACCATCTTCCACAGTGGATTCCGTCGCCTCCTTCCTGTTACAGTCCATCGTTCTTCACCAAGGTCCACCTCATGTCATCTTCAGTGATCGCGGTCGCCAGTTCATTGCCGACACTGTAGAGGAATTGCTTTGTCTCTGCACTTCGCAGGTTCTCAATTCAACGCATCCCCAGACGAATGGCCCATGGAACGCACAAACCGCACGCTTACTAATATGTTGACTATGTATGTATCCTCAAATCACAGAAACCGAGATGAGAATTTGCCATTCATCACCTATGCTTATAATACAGCGAAGCACGAACCCACGGACTTCACTCTGTTCTACCTACTCTACGCTCGACAACCGCGCAGCTGCCTCGATACAATACTTCCATTCTAGGTCCATACGGACGATTCAGTTGTTCAAACACTGGGTCGAGGTGAAGAAGCGCGCCAAGTTGCCCATATTCGCACACTGGCATCGCAAGATCGCTCCAAAGAGAGGTATGATCAACGCCAAGACACCATTTCATTCGAAAAGAGGGACCTCGTGTGGTTGTGGACCCCTCACCGGAAACGTGGCTTATGCCAGAAATTTTTAGTGCACTATGTCGGTTCATTTGTTATCGTAAATCGCCTGAGTGACTTGACCAACGTAGTGGCACGCTTGACGTCAGCTGGTCGTCGGTCAAGCCAAACACAGTTGGTGCATGTAGCTCATCTCAAGCAGTTCCATCCCACACTACGTCAATGATTCGGCTCGCCCAGCGGGCTTCGTCTGCGAACCGGGGAACGATACGGTATGAGCCGGGCCATGTTTTGGGGACAAAGGTAGAGGAAGAGGAAGTGACTTGGTTCGGCCTACGTTTGCCATCATTGCCGAACGTCGCCTGATCTCTCCTGTAAATATAGTTAAACTCATTCTAACCGTAATTGTATGGTCCCCGTAATAAACGTTCTGTCCCAACTTCTAAGTCAGCACTTCTTCGTGTACCCTCGGTAGACATCAGTATTGTATAGAGTGTCAAACCACCGAGGCACATTTCAGCAAAAGTGCGCCGGTAAAGGTGCACGGAGGGAAACTTTTCAAAGGAATTTCGTACAAATATAGCAACTTTTGAAAATAATCAAACTCTCTCATATATATAATTGATTTAGAATATATTGAATTGCTTCGCGGTAGACGGTAAACTAGTGGTGTAATGTCTATTTCGTCCGTTGAACTTTCCAGTCTGTTACTATTGCTGGGCGTCGCATTTACGCTTGCGTATGCGTTCCCCTAAAGGATGGCCTCCTCGATACACCACAGAAATTAAGAAATCAATTGACGCGTCGTGTGCAAATGCCTGGAATGTATAATGCAAATGCAGTCTCTTCGTTGTGCCCTCAACAATTTCTATCACCATACTCTGCCAAAGGAAAGAATATTACGCCATCGTTCACACTCATCGTAATATATGAAGGGCATGAAAGCGATATAGGGCTTTTTTTTAATTACCCGACTGTCTGAATTTCACAAGTGAGCACTCAAATAGGCGCATGTTGCTAATTTATGACCGTGGCGTGCAATCCAGGCGCTGGTTGACCGCGATGGAGCACGCACAAAAGAATAAGCGACCATCAAAAGACACCGCAATTATGCAAGAAGCCGCAGATGGGGTAGCAAACCTGGTTCAACCTGGCTCACCACCTTGTCTCTCAGTTTTTTTTTCGCTATGAGATAGAGAATTTATGCACACCCGTATTACCAGCACAATCAGCTGACTCATCCTATCACTTGCAAAACACCACTGCGTAGCCCTGGGATCCTTTACCGAACACTAATAAATGACGGCTGCAAATACTATAAGACAGCAGATTCATTGATGCCACAGCTACAGTGTGCACTTCCATTGAGTACTTTGGTTTCGCCGAAGGACATTCCGCAAATTGTTCACGTGATTACCCGCGTAGAGCTGAGCTTGCTAGAAGGGTCGCGTCATCTACGACGCCGTTTGTCAGAATGAGCGGCGAAAGGGGACTGATGGAGACGTGCGTAGTGACGTGAGTATCAATGCCCATTATACGTGTCACGAGTACGATATTTAACAAACGCGTGATCAGTGCAAATACGCGTCAGCGCCGACAAAGTGGCGCTGCTTTAAGAACCGTTATTCACAGTTTCATGGATGACGTGGGCGCTAAATGAGCACGCTATCATTAAGTGAGAGCATGATGCCTCTGTGATCAGAAATAGCATTGCGAGACAGCTCCGGACAGCTCCGAGATGCCTTCAAGACATTACCTACCAGTGCTTTTGTTATCAATAAGTGTTCTGTTTTCTAAGAGTGTGAGATTTTCGGAACAAGTTTGGTTTCTAGAATTCATTTGCCTCGAGCTCCTGGACTCAAATACATGTTTTCCGCTAATTGGATCAGTGTTCTGCTATAAACCTAACAAGAGAAATGGGGTAGCCCTTGCTCTTCTAAACTGAGCAATAGTTCGATATAAGGATGTTTAACGATAAATGAGGAGCTACATCTGTGAGAACACCTCTGCCATAAAGTAGGTTGTAGCTGGCGCCATCTTATGCGATTTAAAACTACTTGAAAAAATCCACGCATCTCCACGAAGAGAATCAAGAGTACTGGACGAAACTAGGTCCTCAGGAGCACAATATCTACGAAAATGTCGACGACTACTATGGTGTTTGTGCTTTTATGTGTTTTACGTTGTTCGATCACAATTATTATTGATATCAATCTATCATAAGAACGTTTTTGCTGTGTGTATCTAACATATGTTTTGACTATACGGTACGTTATGAACACCGGACAAGCCTCGTCTTCGAGATGTTTCATTATAAAAAAATAGTGCATGAGGATATATATATATATATATATATATATATATATATATATATATATATATATATATATATATATATATATATATATACAACCAAGTGTCCATCTGGCGGACAAAGAGAATTTATTAACTCCAGATGGAAAGAATACACATATTGGAAAAAATGAAGAAAAACGTGGCAGCCGATCCACGAAGTCATTCCTGATGAAGGAGCGAAGCTAGCTAGGTCTTAATTTTTATAATGTATACGTTGAAGTCACCTACTAGTATAAAGGACAAAAATTGAAAGAATGGACCGATTCACACACGGACATATAGACAGATGCACGAACGGATGAATACACGAATGAACGGAAGAACATGTGCGCGGACGAAAGGGAGGAGGGACGGACAGATGTACTGATGGCCGGACGGACAAACGGAAGGACAAGGTATGGTGTCGTTTCAAACCATAGCCACCGTAGGAACGCTGCATGTATGGTATATATATGTAACACCCGCGTTTCGGTCAGACGGTGACCTTCGGCGACACAGACAACGGTCATGCTGCGAGCCTAAGGACCTCAGTCGTAATAATTTAGTTCCTTATATCTGCATACGCCTTCCCTACAGTTACGTCACGGCATTCGGCTAGTGTGTCAGCTTGAGGTCAATATGCGTCGTCATTATCGTTTTCATGGTGGTTACTACTACTGTTCATTTGAATTAACTTTTCACAAAGGCGAGTGAGTGTTAGCAATGCTCTACTACGGGTAGCTCTAACTGAAAGTGCAATTTGTTGAAATTCGAAATGCCGAAACAGAGTCACGTTCACGAAAGCTACATTATGCATGCGTGCATCATAGTTTTTGGTCATGGAGCGCGTAATTGAATACAACTAAAAATGGTGGTTGATTTCGCAAAGTGATTCGATTTTTCGGTAATGTAGAATCATGATGGAGTTTAACGTTTTTTGTATTTTTTGATAGATAATTTAGTGGGGTTTAACATGCCAAATCTACTACAAAACTTTCTTACATTTGTAGTCCAGTCTTCCAGTGGAAGACTTGGTTAAACTAAAGGTGCGGGCGCTTGTCATTCTAGTGAAAGCCTAAAAAGCATAAAAAGAAACAACAGAAAGCATTATGCACATTCTAAAGTGTCCAATATATAGCACAACTGTTTTGTGAAGCAGGCATTACAACGAGATTGTGTGCGAACGTTTACAAATACGTGAGACACATGAAATGATGCACGCACCTCGCACTCCGAGTGAGAAAAAATATGGCTGATCCTTCCATTTTAGGTATCGTTTTAACATGAAAGCGATGATTTGATCTATATGTGGGGTTTCACGTTCCAAAACTACAACATGATTATGAGAGATGCCGTGGTGGAGGGCTTCGAAAATTGAAACCACCCATGGGTTTTCTTAACGTGCACCAAATTCTGAGCATATTTCCTGCTGCATTTTCGCCTCCACAGAAAATGCAGCCGCCGTTGCCCGGATTCGATCTCGCGATCTGCAGGCTAGCAGCTGAGTACCTGACACACTACACCACTGCAGTGGGGCAACATAAAAGCGAATTGTGCTTTCACAGAGCTCATTGAGCATTTATTGTGGAGTGCTTCGCTGCAAGGTCGAAGCAATGACTGCAATAGCTACAAATCTGAATGTTACGCCATAAATGGCAAACAACTCGATGCTTTCAGCAAACTGCTCAAGCACGAAGAACGCGTGGAAAGAACACACATAGACTAGGCGCAAACCAGTGTTGCAGTTGTTAGTTCCACGTGTTTGAGCAGCTACCTGCTTTATGAAAGGCACCCGATACATGTGAGCGAAGTTACATTCTTGTATACTTTATAAGATCAACGAAAACTGGTGGTGAATGCAAAATGCCAATAACCCACTCCCAACAGTAATTGTTTTCTTTATAATACGTTGGAAGAGAATTCGTAACGCCATATTAGTGACGAAATTACGCGATATCTTGGTGTACACCATCGTGAAATACTTGCGTGTCAAAAAAAGGCGCAGATACTACCATACACATAAAACAAAACAATAAACGTCATTCGTGGACTGCCTGCATTTCTTCACACAGGTAATTGCACGTGACAGGCCTACGCCGGGTAGAACTAGATAGTCTGAGACCTCTCATTTAGCGCGAAAAGATGTGGAAATATACAAGCCACTGTACGTATTATGAAAATTTTCTGCTGATCTGCTATGCACGGAGCCACTGCGTAACTCTACGTGAGCACACGTGCGCATGAATACGTAGAAACGCTTCTTTGTTGGTTTTCGCCCCAGGAAGTCACGACGGGTAAGCCGTCCGCAAAGGAAAACGTCACTGCTCCGAACATGATAAACGAAGTCTGTTTCATTCTCACTCCCCCGTTTCGTTTAGAGCGTAGTGTTGCAGAGGAGATGAAGAAATAGTAAGGCCGCTTAATGCACTTCATCATGGGATCCGAGAGTCTTTGGAGCATCGCGTCTCACACAACTCTCTGAGAAGGGTATAATAGTTTCAAAACATAGATGACGAGAATTTTAGTATGGACTCATTAAAGAGTGTACAAGGAGTGTAATGTAGTGTGAAAAAATGTGCGACTCAATTATAACCCATCAACACAAGCCCGCAGGCGGTATTATAAACACAGCGTCGGTTGATTGATTGATATGTGGGGTTTAACGTCCCAAAACCACTATATGATTATGAGAGACGCCGTAGTGGAGGGCTCCGGAAATTTAGACCACCTGGGGTTCTTTAACGTGCACCCAAATCTGAGCACACGGGCCTACAACATTTCCGCCTCCACCGGAAATGCAGCCGCCGCAGCCGGGATTCGGACCCGCGACCTGCGGGTCAGCAGCCGAGTACCTTAGCCACTAGACCACCGCGGCGGGGCGACACACAGCGTCGGACATTCGTGATCGAAGTCCGGGATCATATTTTTCATAACGGTGTTCAAAGTAATACGCAGAAGCCGCAAACAAAAAGTTGCGATTTGTTTAGTTAATTCGTGGCAGAACCTCGACATTCTCGGTGGCTGGGTGAAGAAAACCAGGCAATCTAAAGCAAAATGTATTTGAGGGACGATGCCGTAAAACTTGATGTAATACAGCAAGGAGAAAAGAAGAGGCTGAACAGAAGGCACTCCAATAATGCAACGAATAATGTTACTCGGTGCGCCATAAAAAGCAAGGGCACGTCGTTTTTTCTCTCTCGTAATGAGGTCGCCACGCGCGCAACGTGAGTCGGGATGCTATTGGAAAAGACTAGTCTGATTACCAAGGGCGAGTTATCCAGCGTTGTATTTCTCCACATTCTTCCTCTATTCCATCCCGTATCAAGTAGCCCAGACTACAAGATTCGATTGGCAAGGTAGAGGCAATATGCTTGAGTAAACATCCGCCGATGACGTCTGTTACTTCAGCGTTCCTTCTAGGGCATCGACATCTTCCGCATAGGGCAGTAGTTAATACTGTGTGCTTCGCCATGCAACACCGCAGGAAGGGTCGTCATTCGATTCATAGAGGAATGAACGCACTGCCCCTTTGATCATGAGGGAAAGATTGAATCGCGACAGGCCTCCGTGTTACCCGTCCAGAATGCCGAGCATCCCTGTGTGACTACACCAAGTAGGCCAAAAGGACAATGGTAAAAAACCGCCATGAAACGCTGTATAACTGAACGACCGGAACGACCGCATGATGAAGAGGCGCGCTAGATAAGGAATCTTGACTTGTTTTCTGGAAGCTCGGCTAGGGGGCTGCTTTGAGTCAAGGTTAGAAAAACAGTGTGTGCGCGGCCAATCCCATCTGTGTCTCACCCGCGCACCCGGTCATCGTTGACATTTCTTTATCTTTTCTTCCTAAATAGACATCTATTGCACAAAGGATGTGCGCTACTAATAGAGGCTTGTTAGGTGACTTGGAGCCTCACAATACTGGAATTTACCGCAAAAAAAAAAAACAGGGCCGAAGGAAGAACCTCACGCGAACAGCGCTAGGAAACGACAGTTTTAAGGAGGAACATCCGGATATAAGTTGTGCAATGTTTACAGGGTTAGAATATGCGAATGTTAAAAAAAAGAATACGTTTAGTGGCTGGCATTAAAAAAAGCTATTTCGATTGGATACAGCGTGACAACAAACCTCGTTCCGCATTTTTTGCCACGAATCAGGTTACAATTCGCTCGATACTTGTGAAGTTCTTCGTCTCTGCTTTTCGCAATAAATTCTACTATAATAGACAACCTGCAACCTTTTTACTCACTTTCAATGTATAGGACGGTCCTTGAACATACTGGGAAACTTTCTGTTAAATCTGACGACTCCCAGATGTGAGCGGAATGAACTAAGATGTGCCTCGATAACGTTCTATACGAGGACTTCTAGGATTGAGAGAAAAGTCACAGGTTTTCCGCAAAGACGAAGAAATGAATGCGTTAGGTACAAATTGGAAGGTCACGCGCAGATTGGCAAGCCGATCAAAACGTGCCCCGCGTTTCTCACTCACAAATGACACACGAAATGTACTCACAGGTACAGATGAACGCAAATAAGCCTCTCAGTTGTTACTTCGCTTTGTTTGAAAAGCATGCCCTTTTCGCAAAAGTAGTCTGTGCAACAATTGCAGTGACCTTTTTGCACCCAGTAACTACAACAGAATCGTTTCGGTGCAAGCGTAACGCCATCCGAGACGTATGCTCCTCCCCGTTGGGAGATAAGATGCTGCTGGAGCACCGTCCTCTACTTCCTTGGGTTCACAAAGCAATCAAAGCCTTTTTTTGCACTATCTGGAGACTAGGGGCTTATGTGAGCGCCCTTGAATTTTGTGGAGTGCCGCTGCTGCTTATGCAGCAGCGGTACCACACGCTACAAAAGCCCATTTACTGACAATTTTCTCATATATTTTTCTTCTGTGTCTCCGCTCTCTCTTTCTCATCTTTATACTTCGCTTGTGACTGTTATGCGTGTATGTAACTGTATGTGTTGTGTGTGTATCATTGTATATATCATTGTCATCACCCGGCACCTGGAGTAGCCTGTCAGGTGAAAAACCAGGCAAACCTCTCCAGTCCCCCATTAAAATTATTCTCTCTCTCTCCACTTTTTCATATCCACAGCATAGGGCAGCCGACTGGGCATATGCCTCGGTAACCTTCCTGTGGGTTGTCTTGTTGTTCTTCTCCCTTCTCCAAGTCATAGCCGTCACTTTTTTGTAAACGTCACCGGCATATTGTAATAAAGGTAAAACGTATAATTAAAATGTGCGGGGAAAGTTGCTTGCAAAAAGTACGATTGCGCATGGCCCAATGTTCAAATGATCGTTGGCGGGATCTGTATTCAGTGTGATTGTTCGAACGCCCAGATTTCTTCATTAAAGGGTTGCATGGAAGCTATACGACCGAAATGGGGATACAGAACCAGAACGAAACAAACCTACCGTTTTTTAGTGAAGATATCTGTCTCTTATTACGAGAGTGGCATGTTTTTTTCGAATGAATATATCTTTCTTCTATTTGCGGTGGACTTTTGTAGTCACGCATGAAATTTGAATACCATTCCAATAATTGTAATTGTTTCTCTGGAATTCCACATAATTTCATCTGCTTTTTAGAAGGCTTACGTGAATATATAAACTTGAATTCCTACACAAAATAAAATTTTTTTCTTACAAAATGTACACATTTTTATACATTTTCGTAATTACCCTACACAAGCATATGTAATTTAAATGTCATTCAACTATAGACATGTTTTCGAGCACAATTCATATATTTACGAAAGAAGATTATACGAATGTTAAATTCCAATATTTCGGTGTTCTACATCACAAAGTCACAATATCACTATGAGGGAGGCAGCAATGAAGCGCTCCAAAAATTAGGACCACTCAGGCTTCGTTAACATTCACCTGAATCTGAACACACGGACCGGCAGCATTTCACGTTTATCGCAATGCAGCTTCCAGGGCAGGAATTCGACTCTACCGCCTTCGGGCCAGCAGTGTAGTGCTTTAATCACTCGATCTCCACAGTGGGTTGTCGAAATTCAGTTCTCCGCCAATTATTTCTCATGTTGTTCTCGTGTAATACACATATTACTAGCTCGCGGGATTGATTCACATGGCGCACAGAACGCAACAGTCGGGTTACAAAAGCATAGGACGTCTAGCCCAAAGAGCCCGAATTTTGAGAGGTGCCAACAAACTAACATCCAACAGCATTCATAGCTTGTGCAGTGACTCTGGTATCGATTTCCGTGTGGCTTATAGCGGAAGTGGGAAGCAGTAAGTGACTTCACGATGTTTCACTGGCAATGCCGTCTCTCTTTAAATCTTATCATCTCGCTAGGTGTTTCACGATAGATAGCAAACAGATCGCAGCGATGGACGGCATGACACGTTCCAAGAACACTTCGCGGTGCTATAAGACCGGGCTAAATCTCAAGCAACGATATTAAGCCGAGGGTGTCACGATAGTAAGGGAGCGTGAACCGCTAAAGGTCATTTCCTGGATGCCATAAACGGCCGTTGCGAACAGCAAATGAGCACTTTCACGACCGACTCGGCTGTTGCTCCGATTCCTTTTCCTCTCGCGTGAAGGCAATCCTCTCAGCGAGGCAGCGGGCACCGCGGACGTATAGTGCAAAGCACGAACGTGTGTTGCGTTCTCCGAACGGTCTTCTTACTTCCCACTTCAGTGCTCGATCTTTTTCTTCGCACGCGCGCTCACATTGCCGGAAAAATAATAAGTGAAGCGAATCCTGGACGATATGAACGACCGTCCGTCCGTTCGCGAGTATACGGCCTGCCCCCGTAAATGGCTGTTCGTTTTTCTGACGAGTGCAGGTTTTTTTGTTTTGCCTTTTTTGGTTCGGACATCTCCTCAGTGGTGGCACGAAGAGTGGCCCGCGCATAGAGAAGAAACAATTGAGGGCACATCAAACGGAACACGCGGGAAAGGCCTCGTAAAAACCCCCTGTCGTAATTTTTCTTCGTTCCGTGCTGTGTCGGCGCAGCCATAAACGCTTCGTAGCTAGCCATCCTGCCAATCAACGATTGTGTGTGGTTCTTTTATGCATTTGTTCTTCGTTCCTTACATCAGTATGGACACCGTGCAGTGGCCAAAGGGCACTATCTAGCTGTCACTTCTCAGCCCACTTTTACCGATATAGGCCGCTAGGACTATAAAAAAAGATGTCACTCGATTCAGAAAAGCACAAAAACGCATTGCGTGGTTCATAGCTCATCGCATGCTCTGCATGTGCTTTTAAGAATTTTCAAATAGCTGCACTTTTTTTGTACTGATACATAATAGAGGTCAAGAATAATGCGATAATATTGATGTCCAGAGTGGTACGCGGTAAAAGCAACATGGTTCAGGGACCATTCAGGGGAAAGTTCCGGAAAAGTTTTACCATCTCATGTCCATTAGGTGCACTGATATGACACAGTAGACGGGCCTCCAGCACATTGTGTTAATTGTGATATGACCACCATGGCTGCAGTCAAACCCACAACCTTCAGGTCAGTAGCCAAGCATCGTAACAGCCACACCGCCGTGGCGCTTGATAATGTCACAGCGTCTGCCCGCAGTTTTAAATGCGAAGCATTTCTTAGCGAACTTCAGTGACTTTGAGCGTATCTATCTATCTGTCTATCTATCTATCTATTTATCTATCTATCTATCTATCTATCTATCTATCTATCTATCTAGCCGCTAACGTTTGAGTACTCTCATGGTCACCCCTTTAACTTGGCGTGAACCAAAATTAGCATGGGAGGATAAGATGGCTTGACAAGTATGACGCACTCGTCAAAACATGAATAATGTCACCTTCCAGTCGCGTACGTCGTCAAACGCTTCCCGCCAGACAGCAGCACATACCCACGGGCGTGTATGTGCCGCTGGTAAGCGGGTGTGTGCCGCAGGTGATAGACACTTAGTATCTACCCAGAAACGACGAGAACACACATGCGCGATTTTAACGCGTGAGCGCTAAGCAATACCCGACATTGGTAGCGTCGACCCAACGAAGGCATAGAATAAATGTCAGTGTTAAGAAAAACCAGACATAAGCAGCGTGTTCAAATAACAAACTCCAGGGTTCCAGCAAGAATCGAACCCAAGCAGTCGGCGTGGCAGTCAAGCATTCTTCCACAGAGCTACGCCACGTCTCGGAACTACTTTACAAATAGACGCTAATCTTCGTGAAACTTCAATAGGGGTTGCAGTGCTGCCTACCCAATTTTAAAAAATATTACATATGTACTCCTTTGAAACAGCCATTATGCCGGATAATATTAAAGAACACTGTTTATGTGTCTGGCAATATCCTGTTTCACATTTTTTGGCAGTCGCTCGCTACAAGAATGTTGCCTTCTGACTGGAAGATAGCGAAGGTAGTGCCAGTTCATAAAAGTGGTAGTAAACCTGGAAATTATCGCCCCATTTCCTTGACGTGCATATGTTGCAAGATGCTTGAGCATATCATAGCTTCTAACATTTATGCGCATCTAAAATCTAACAATTACTTTTTCTCAAACTAGCACGGGTTCCGAAAGGGTCGTTCTTGCGAGACTCAACCCTATGAGTTCATTACCAACCCACCTTCTAACATGAACAGTAATCTACAGACAGATTGTTTGTTTCTTGATTTTGCAAAGGCATTCGATCGTGCTGCTCATTGTCGCTTGATATTAAAGCTGTCATCACTAAAACTTGATTCACTCACGCTAACATGGCTCAGAAACTTTCTAACTAACCGCCAACAATTCACTATCGCCAACAATCACTCTTCATCACTCTGTTACGTTTCCTCTGGTGTACCACAAGGCAGTGTTCTTGATCCCTTACTTTTGCTCATCTACATTAACGACCTGCCTGACAACTTATCCTCATGTATGCGTATATTTGCCGATGACAGCATTATCTTCGTCCCATCCGCAACAATAGCGATCATCTAACTCTTCAAAAAGACCTCGAGCATATAATTGAGTGGTGCAAAACATGGCATATGACACTTAATGTTTCCAAATGCAAACTAATCACCTTTAGTCGTAAACGTGATAACTTTAATAGCCAATACATATTTGATAATAGCATTCTAGAACGCACTGATCATTACAAATACCTAGGCATAAACTTAACTTCTACACTTTCGTGGTCCACACATATCACTTCTATCTGTGCCAACACATCAAGATCATTAGGTTTTCTGTGCCGAAATCTATACAGTGCTCCCTCCGATGTGCGCAAACTAGCTTATCTTGCTCTAATCCATCCTCAACTGGAGTTCGCATCCTCCCTTTGGTCACCATATCAACAATACCTCATAGATAAGTTAGAATGTATACAGAACAACGCTAGTCGATTCATAGCGCGTAATCACAGCTAACCGTCCAGTGTAACACAGATTAAACATAGCCCTGCACTCGAGCCACTGAAAATTCGCCGCGACATCTCACTTTTATCACTATTTCACAAACTCATCTACACCAGCATGATGCCATTTGTTCACCTTTATCTAACACATCGAACTTCGAGCAGACTACATAACACCTTTTGCTTATAACGCATGTACGGCAATACTAACGCTTTCAACCAGTCGGCTCTTCCACGAGCTATTCGTTTGTGGAATGATTTCCCAGGTGATCTTGCGTCATAACAAGACCACACAAAGTTCTATCATACTCTTAAAAAGTACTTATGCACCAAAAACTGCTCTATCACATCTTCGTAATCATCAGTGTTTATAGGACTGTTGCCGATGTTTTTGCCCTATTGCTAGGTTGTAGTTACTGTCGTAATAGTTTTTTGTTGTATTTCATCTTCTTATACTGTAACTCACTTTTATAGTATCTATTTTGCTTACATTTTCATAAGTTGAACTGCATTTTTATTATATTCATTATTTGCCTATGTATGTGTAGATATTATGTATATATATTTTTCTAACATATTATCTGTATCGCCCCCCTTACACAATGCCCCTCGAGGGCTCTGTAAGGTATTGTAAATAATAATAATAATGAGTACCATGCGCTGAAGTTGATTTATGTAGCAGTGTCTCGGGCCAGCATCTTCGCGAGCATCCGCGCTTTATGTCAGCTTTTGGTGTGCTAATATACGCATGTTCCAGTTGATATCGTTGTGCAAGTGTGAACTGTTTACATAAACAGCAACTCTGAAACATATGTCTGTGCGCGCAACTTTTGTACATATATTTAGCGTAATTTCATGACGTGTCGTTCAAAATAAAAAAAAAATTGCAACACGGTCACCTTCCCTGCGCATGCTTCGCATAACGCAAATTCCCAGGTACGTGGGATCTGCCAATTTTTTTTCTCATTTCTCTCACAAGGACATTGCGTTCTAAGGCTGCTTCCTGTCGCAGAAGAATGCTCGCGTGCATGGGGCGTACTGGGTACATTGCAGTTTTTATGTAACGACAATCCACGGTGAAATAAATGAGAGAGGACAACGGGAAGCCGAGCTGGTTTATGAAGGCCCGTCGAGAACGCGCAGTATTGTGGAGGATTGTGGAGTATTGTGGAATGACGAAACGTGGCCTGGCATAGCGAGACCAGTGGAAGCACATGCGTGATCAAGCTTTCAGGTAACCTACATAGAAAGAATAACGAACAACTCAGGGCGTTTTCTTTCACGTGGAGCCTCATCATGTGTGGAAATGGCAGGTGGGGCCACCACAGAAGTGTCGTTTCATGGGATATAGTCGGCGCTTACAGAGTTTTGTTCTGAAATATCGCGTTTCTCTTTGCGCGTATTGTTTCTTTATTAAAGTATATGCACGCGTCTGGGTGACGCATTTCTGAAGATTTGTAACAAAAAGCTGTGCGAATGTTGCTTCTGTTTATTTTATTGAAAATACCTTAAGGACTCTGTACACATCACAGGGTTTACAAGAAAAGTAGGAAAAACGATCAAGTAAGTTATTATTTACAAAGTGTGACTCAACAGAGTTTTTGAAAATGAGCATGGCTGGTGTGAATGACGTAGTCTGTGGGAAGATTGTTGCAGTCGATGGCAGTCTTGACAAAGAATGATTGCAGATGCATGGTGGTGCAGGCACGGAGAGGCTATAAGGGCTTTATCATGGCTGATGCGTTGAGAGATGCGATGAGCTGGATTGATGGGAGAACAGCTACGTAGGACATGAAAGAAACCTATGAAAGAGTGAAAGCCTTGTGATTTTGCGGAAGAGTAGTTAGACCTGCCTTTTCTTTTAAGTTAGAGTTGTCCTGTAAAAATGAACAGAATAAATAAATCTCATTGCTCGGTTTTGTACTGATTCTAATAAATAGGTTAGAACGCGTTCAGGGGGATCCCAGACAGTGCGACCATATTCAAGTTTAGGCTGGATTAGTGCTTTATAGACTAGTAATTTCACTGGAGAAGATGCATGTCTTAGATTTAGCTTGAGACAGCCTAAAGTACGGTTCGTGGCATTGGTAATACTGGTAACGCGAGTAGCCTAAGTGAGGTCGTTATGGAATGTAATACCTGAGTATTTAGCGCTAGGTTCGCAGGAGGTGAAGCGGCCGTTAAAATGTGCTGGTACTTTCTAACCATAAAAATATTTTTTTTCACTCTCTATAGCGAGGAGAGGACATAAAACATGTTCACACAAAGCAGCACAAAGTGGGTGTAGGCGTCGTATGCTATACACCTATCCCAGCGTATGTGTTTCTTGCTGACAAATACGAGAGGTATTACGTGATCTCACATTTGTGAGACCCTGTTGTTACAGAAAACAAACGTGGCTTGAGTTTGCCACTAATTGTAGCGTTTTGTAACAATCACTGTTTATGCTCGTTATTCAAGTGGTTTATTAAAACATTGGTGAGTTCTAGCAACGAATAGATCCCGCATTCATACGCAGGCAGTCGAAATGGCCAAACCAAGGTGGAGGAGGGAGATGTAGGAAGCAGCCCTGAATACCACGTTGTTTTATCTGGGACCGAAAAATATTAAAGGGACACTAAAGGCAACTATTAAGTTGACGTTGATTGTTGAAATAGTGGTCCAGAAACCTCGTAGTATTACTTTTGTGCAAAGAAAGGACTATTTTGAAATAAAATCAGGTTTGAGTGGTCCGTATCGGGTTAGCGCCCTTCAAATTACCCGCCTCAAGAAGTGGACTGACCGGACCGATTGACGTCACTGTTGCAGTGCACAACGTTGCCCGGCTTTACTGCGCAAGTAGCAGCAGACCGAATGCAGCTGAAGCCACAGCAGCAACAACGGCCATTGGTCAGTTTCCCAACATTGGCTCTGAGAATGTAGTCATTTTATGTTTTTTAAACTGCGTTCCGCTAGATGGCATCACCTGTGTAGTGTGACTACGCGAAAATTAAATGTTTGAGCCACTCGCGCCTTTCCCCGTAGTAACATCTGGCGTTGTTTTTTTTTCATAAATCAAACAGAAACGAACAAGCAGCAATTCATTGCGTCTCTTGATGCGCAGAAGGCTCTTTATTCAGTGCAGATAGACCGATTGCTAGCGTATAATTCAAGGTGGTCCGTCTGATGACATCGGTATCATTTTGAGAATGGCCTACTGCGGAGCATGTGTTCTTGTGCATTTTCCTCAAATTCTTGCCCTGTCGTCGTGGTCTAGTGGCTAAGGTACTCGGCTGCTGACCCACAGGTCGCGCGATCGAATCCCGGCCTCGGCTGCTGCATTTCCAACGGAGGCGGGAATCTTGTAGGTCCATGTGCTCAGATTTGGGTGCTCGTCAAAGAACCCCAGGTGCCGGAAATATCCGGAGCCCTCCACTACGGCGTCTCTCATATTCATATAGTGGTTTTGGGACGTTAAGGTCCACATATCTATCTATATAGTTGACTTGTGCCCTGTAAGCAGCCTAGAATGTGTCCCTTTAAGCAACCTTGAATGGCTCTAAAGTGCAGCGAATATGAATAGTTCTTACGTATATAGGAGCCTGCCCGTGAATTAGGTGCATGCGTACTTTGCTAAATGTGTGTCAAATGTAAACACTTTCGCGTGCGCATCGCCGGGGACGACAATCAATTTTTACATAAGCGCACAAGCGCACAAGTACGCATGAAATTACACAAATGCAAACCGGTGAAATTCAAGTGGAAAGCGATGTCACCGTAGAACCTGCCAAAGTATATTCCTGATTAGTGCGTTTAATGCTAAGGCCATAATTTGAGAGTTAAAGAGTGTAGTGGCTATACAATCAAAACACCATTACTCACAAAATTTAAGCACTCGTTTTCCACCCTCGAACGTTTCTTACGTTCGTCTTTTTGCGCTTGGGCGCGTGCGAGTGTTTTGCGCAGCGCCTTGTTCATAGTGAAAAAAAGTTATTGATTTTTTTCTGTGGCATATGCGAACTCGGACACCGCAACCTTATTTTAGAGTGGGAGGTAGATTGGCGAAAATGAAAAAAAAATTAATTAGCGCAATCATCCAACAATCGCGTTTCTGTTTCACGGGTGTTGGGCTTTTCAGCAAGCCGGAAAATTAGTCTGCCTCACGACAAATGGCAAACCCTTCCTAGTCGTTATGGGTGGCATTGTTGTTTTTCTTGCTTTGATGGAGCATATAGAAAAAGCACTCACAACGATCTGCGGCCGGCTATTAGTTAGAACAAACAGGGCGCTGAACAGGGGGATGATGGAACGTGCTTCACGTTCTGAAACTGCTGCTTTTGTCGGCTCGCTGATGTTCATTTGTCGTAAGAAATTTGTTGGATGTTTACTGTTTAAGTCTGGACAGGGATTTTAGCATTTATTTTGCGTGTTCTTAAGAAATGTTACCTTATATCTGTGCATTAAGAACCATTCTGTGATTTTTTGTAGCAATGCCTGTCAAGATTTACACTGCTTAGCGCACCTAATGGTGAAGCAGGTCTAAGCTGTCTAGTGATGCAAGAGCTTTGTGATAATATTTTGGTGATGCTTTTGAGTATTTGTACTTTTATATCGAGATACATATGAAAATAATGTGTTCGTATAGTCAAATACATAAACATTGTACGAATTGAATCGTGATACTCTACAGGACACGGCTATCTCGTTACCCCTTTTTGCAGGAAATGATATGGCGTGTTTGAAACCGTGAGAGGAAGACTTTTAGGGGTTAACTAAAGGCATGACATCGTTCGGTGACAAAGAGAGGGTGGCGAAAATGTCGTACACGCACGAACTGGCTCATAAGGGTATGCGCTCGACGCAGGGACTGCCGAATCAGAGAGGGAATTTTGTTGTATCACCAATAAAGCCTCCATCTCTTGAAGTTGATGCAGCAGCCCTAATTTTTTTCAGGCGCCCAGATATTCCGTCAGTTTGCGGGTCTTGTCTCGAATCTGAACCAAGGCTGTCAACAGACGTCAAACTTCAGAAACTACATTTGCCTAAATTCAAATAACCGAAAGCCCTGCCAGCAAAGCACATCATCTGCGTAAAATGAATCAATGTTTGATCTATATTTACTCAGGTTTGGTTTTTGAAAGAGCAGTATTCTTTGCTTACAAGCTTCACTACCTTGAACATTATTGGCAGCTTTATGACGCACTTCATTACTGTGTTTCGGCAAACTCAGCATCCTAGAAATATATAAATATTTCACTTGCTGTAGTCCTGTAAATGATTCCTGGGATATTTTATTTCGTTATTTTGCAAATGTATGTTCGAAATAACCCCTTACCTCAAGGAAAAGTTTGTTGGTCCGGGTGCTCAGATTTGGGTGCACGTTAGAGAACCTTAGGTGGTCAAAATTTCCGGAGCCCTCTACTACGGCGTCTCTCATAATCATATGGTGGTTTTGGGACGTTAAACCCCACAAATCAATCAAAGAAAAGTTACTTCATTATACGCATTTGAAATTCCAGCATATATGTTACATTTTCTCTATTACTGAATACTTCTTTTAGAAAGTATTTCTACCCAGCACTGTGTGGAAGCACTTTAACCAGACTAACATTTTTTTCATGAATTTATAAGCAAAATTGTATGATGAACGGGAAAAACATCCCAACTGGGTTCTTTCTCAATCGAATACGAAAAAATAAATCCTGACAACCTTATTCACCTCGCTTCTAAGAACTACTATATGCTTGAGGAGTCTATTTTAACACTATAGCGTTAAAGATCTCGGTCCACAGAAATTCCCGTGTCAATGTCGGCGTCTTTGGTTGCGAGCGACAATATCTCCAATCTCCGAGAGTAAAAATTCAAGATAGACGAAAATAAATATCCTAGGCTTTGGCACGAATAGAACAGAGGTGTTCTACGCAGTAAGTAGTTCTTTAACAGCAGGGACACGCTACAGCTTGAAGAAGCTTCGGGAAGAAACGAACCGTACACGTACTGTGTGTTGAAGGAAGACGCGTTCGCGCATCTTTTGTTGCGTGGGGGACTATCATGATCGCGACAGGCGTCAGGACATGTGAATTGGAACATAGGGTTGGTGGTTTACAGCTACACCTAAGACAACGCCTACAGGCGTAATTAATTTTCATGAGCAGCAAACAGCATCTGCAGTATGTGAAGCTGTAAAGGTGCGCTTGTAGCCTTACGGAGGCGTAGTGCCTACTTTGCCATTTTGTAAAAGGAATCATCGTGATGTAGTACGCATTTCGACGCTGTGCTTGCAGCAAGTAATATATGATGGCTTGAAACGATCAGTGCACCGCGCTCAGTCGTTCATTTCCTTGTAGCACTGTTGCAGTGTGTACCGAAAAGGGAAGGTGGACTTGCGATTGTGAAGGCCATACAAACAGGGCTATAATACGCTGTCACGTTATACTTTTCTAAATGAAGCTCTTGCGTGTTCTTACTTGGTTTGAAGCACTGAATATTCAGCTTTCAAGGTTCAAAATATCCGGCTTAAAAGAGATTTCAAATTCCAAACGTGACTGCTGAGTGGTATCAAAATTTTCAATGTTAATTCCTGTAAAGAAACTGAATTCGCGCGAAGTTCGAAGCATGGTTTAGCGATTCATTATGTATAGTGACTGCACCTCGTGTGTTCCACTTTTGACCGAGCGAGCTTGAAATGCATGGGAGAAAAGGAGATGCTCTGCATTGGTTTTGGGGCTTTAATTCTGGAGGCAAAGTTATATATAGCCTGATATGAGATTATATTCAATTTCTATCAACTATATCACATCACAATCGTATCATTTGATTCTGGTCTCATTTAGGAATTACTTTCAACCGACAGTGTTTAATTATCGACACCCTTAAGTGCGTGCAGCCTAGGAAGTAGATAATGGTGGCTTTAAATGTAATATTCAGATAAAAATATGTTGTTAAATGTCAGACAATGTTATGGAAGTTTCTATTGAATAATATATTTCATTGTGTTAATGAATGATAACACGCATACCAACCGGCGTTCCTGTGAAGATGGAGCATGTACCATTGTGGACGGACGCGAAACATTAGCGTTTCCTAAAGTGAAAGTCATCCTATTCACTTCAAGGGTCACTTTTTTGAATGTCACTAGATAAATGAAATCATTTCATCCATATTAGCTTGTTTTTCCTTCTCTCCTATCAAAGCAAACTTCTCCAATTTACACGTTCCTTCCATCATTTTTTTTCTCTGGACGACTTCCGTTCAATTGGTCAAAATGTTGAACTTCGTTTTTGTTTGCATTGTAGCATTTTGAAGATTAAAAAATACTTTCGTGCCACCAGCTTGCAAGGATATAAAGCACAGTTTCGTAAGTGAAAATCCGCCTGTCAAGGACAGCAATTGAAAAAGCCTACTCGTACAGAGCAATGAAATACTACCCTCCTTCTAAAATTCCCAAGAGCAAACAGAAAAAAATTAAGATAAAAGGAATAAGATTTATGCACAAAAAGCAAACGCAGCTGACAGAAACAGCAGCATTTTTAGCGCTCCCCATGGTTTTATAAGTAGATGCCCTAGCACTTCTAAACTAAGATTAAAGGAGGCTGAGGCTATTGTGTTGTCCTGAATGGGATAATTGTCAACTTTATTCTTCGAAAGAACTTCAGAACGAAAAAAAAATAAACCAGGTGCTTAAAAAAGAAAAAAAAAACTGCGTCATCAGCGATAAGAAATTGGCATCGTAAAATCTTGCCCATTTCCGATTTTTTTAGGAATGTACATGAGGCCAGCGGCACGTACGGTGTACTTTAATACACTACCAATGTCTTTTGCGTAGATTATTGTCTACGTTCATCGCTGTCAAATATTTTGTCACAACACCGAATACATGGCAGCATCCTCTAATTTTTGTGCATAATAAAAGGCTTACCTCCACGAGGCGGTGGCCCAGTGAGCAACAGAATAAGCAGAGCTTGTCACTGACGTTCCACGCAGTTGTCTCTTCTTGCTGTATGCTTCACACAACACTGCCCCAACAAGTATGGAACCGTTGCAGTGGCGTCAAAACTTCACGTCCTTTTTAGGCCAGAATCTGCGGCAAAGTCCCTAGCTCCACTTGAACAAAACTCTCGGCTATCTCAGAACTTCAGTTTCTTTTATCTCCGCCACGCAGTTTATATGTCCCAGCTGTAAATCCCAACTTCGGAATTTTCCTACTTCCAAAACATAGCCAGTGTACTGGTACAAAAATGTCCTGTCCCTAAGCGCAGCTGACTTTCGAGCTGACTTTTGATGACAGGATGGATCAATGCTCAGTGGCAGAAGTGAGCAGGCACCTAGGAGCAGAGGGGCTCTGATGCGGGATCGCGTCGTCTGCTGCAACGTTGTCGCTGGTGCTCCTTTGCGCTTTCGTGCGCCTACATTGCCGGCCGCGATCTACTTGATGCTTCGGGAAGTGTTCGGACCAAGAGCGCAAGAACCGGGAGTGGAGGAGGGTTAAAATCGAGCGAGGGGGAAACTATTGCGAGATTATGGACCAATGGGGCGCGCCGACAGCAGTGGTTGCAGCGTCATCTCGAGGCAACTACTGCAAAGACTTAGCAGGCTTTTCGGCGGCGCGCTCGTTTGATCTTAGGCTTGCGTGGCATATGGCGCCGCTGAGATACATGCAGTGGTTTAGCCGCAGATCGAGGAATGAATGATAAAAAAAGTTCAAGCTGAGTAACTCCAAGAGCTAAACTACGAGCATAGGAGTACTAGTTTTAATTCGTTTGCCCCAGAGAGACGTCACGTAGTATTTCGCTGGCACCAAAATTTTTCTCCATATCATTGCCACCACACCGTATAAAATTATTTATAACAAAAACTGTTGAAGATTTTTTTGCATATTCATAATGTGGCTGCTCACACTCGTTTCTGAGTGGTTATTTACTGCATATAACTGCATCTGTAGTTGAAAAATCCAAATGCCTTTTCATCTCCCTCTAAAATCATAATATACAAATATATAGCCTCTTACCCTCACCAAGTGGACGTTCAAACGCATGGCCCCTGAAAACTCTTCGCTCTTCGCCAATGACCAGTTTTCTGCCAGCAATGAATATGTGGTGTTTTGTCATCACTCCAGAGATAGCCCATGGTTGGCTGTGATGAGTAGAAATCAATAGATCGACAATGAATAAATACATTTTCGTCAATCTGAACAATGCCTATGTTAGTATTGTTAAGAATACGTCTCACTTTGCAAGCTGATTATCAAGAAATGGCCTGTTACGTTCACTATAAGCCTGCTGAAACAAACTTTGATAGAGCGTGACAACAAGACTAAATACACAAAAAATAAAGCAAAAATGTCGTTACTGCAGCATAATTATCGGTGGAATACTGTAACGCGGAAAGGAGCCCTTAATGACTAACATGATCCAAGTGGATATTTTGGAGACCAGATATTAGATTTGCATTGACGTTCAATGCGGAAATCTCTGGATGCGACAAACTAATATAATTTATATTTTTTTCTCAGCAACACATGAGGAGGAGGAGAATAAACTTTATTATAAAAACAAGCAGGTATGAACGGAGGGTTTTTCTTTTTCACATGTAGAAAGATGAAAGACACGGGTATTCTTGATGCACACAATATGCAGAGTCAGCCAATGAAATACGTTTGCGACATTATCACGCCATGTTTAACGTAAATATATAACACCGCATTTACGCCAGCATAGTTTTCTGCTGATACGCAATTAGCGGGGGTGGCAGTGACTTATAAAGAAATGAGATGCGAACATGTTGGGAAACCACATGCCAGTGTCCATACTTCCATACTGTTCTAAGGGTTTAGAGCAACTAATCAGCATTCGTCTCAACAGTTTTTCTGAAAAATTTCATAACTGTCTGTCAATATGGCTTAACACAAAACAGGTCTACGGCACATGCGCTACTTCTTCAAAATGAACATATATTAAATAATTATGAGGTACTGCTTTTAATTCTTGGTATTTTCGTCAATTTCAGCAAAGCCTATGACTGTGTAAATTAACACATTCTTTTTGCGGCATTAGAGGACTATGGTGTACGTGGCTACACCATTAACATAATAAAGTCATACCTGGGTTCACGGTCTCAATACGTAGTCATTAACCAATATTAATGTTGTTGCACAGACATACGTTGAACAGTTGCAGATGTTTATATAAACAGTTGTTTGCATTTGCACAGCGATGCCAACCGAAACATACGCATCAGCAACACCACAAGATGATATGAAGCGCTGATGCTCGCGAGGATGCTGGCCCTGGACACTGCTACACAAATGAACTTCAGCGCATGGAAACTAACCACCATTCACGTTAACCCGACCTGACAGCTGTATCAAATGAGTACTTATGTAATGTTTATAAAATTGGGTAGGCCGCAGTGCAATCAATGATTGACGTTTCACGAAGATTAGAGTCTACTTGAAAACCCCTTCCTAGACCTGACGTAGCTCTGTGGCAAAATGCTTCATTGCCACGCAGAATGCGTGGGTTTGATTCCAGCTGGGACCCTTACACTTATTCTTTGCAATCGTCAGGTAGACGCTGCCATTGTCGGGTATTTCTTAAAGCTCGCGCGTTAGATTGCCCAAGTGTGTTCTCGTTGTTCCTGGGTAGATATCAAGTAACAATCACCTGTGGCACATACCCTAATACGAGCGGCACATACTTTCTCATGGGTATGTGTCACTGTCTGTCGGGAAGTGTTTGAAGACGTACACGACGGGATTGTGACATTATTCATGTCCTCACCAGTGTGTCATACTCGCCAAACCATCTTACCCTCCCATGCTAATTTTGGTTCACGCCAAGTTAAGGGGGTAACCCCGTGAGCACGCAAACGTAAGCGGATAGATAGATAGATAGATAGATAGATAGATAGATAGATAGATAGATAGATAGATAGATAGATAGATAGATAGATAGACAGACAGACAGACAGACAGACAGACAGACAGACAGACAGACAGACAGACAGACAGACAGACAGACAGAGAGATAGATAGATAGATAGATAGATAGATAGATAGATAGATAGATAGATAGATAGATAGATAGATAGATAGATAGATAGATAGATAGATAGATAGATAGATAGATACGCTCAAAGTCACCGATGTTCACTAAGAAATGCTGTCAATTGAACACGCTCAAGCGACACAAGTAAAAAAATATTCAGTTATCGAAGTGCAATAAGCAGGGCATAGAAGAAAACCAAGCTGAAAGTTTCTAATTACACTTTTACATTATAAAAATTTATTCTTGTCAGCCTTGCTATACAAGATAAAATTTTCAAGTTCATGTTTGAATGCATGTAACCATGACAATGATTTTAGTGAGTAGAGTAAAAATATTCCAAATATTCTCAATAAATATGCGTCATACATATAATAATGACATTTTCGAAATTCCCAATTTTTCTCTCGGTGCAATACATACGCTTATCGCATGCCGCATTGTAGGTCACTGCTATTATTGTTTTATACGACTCCGGGAATGTAATCCCGGCTTACGCAGGCTGAGACGCGGCGATTCACTTTCATTATTTTCGGATGTATGGTGAATCTGATCAGAGGTGCTGCTATGGCTTGGGCTTGTGTCACACTCAGCCAGAGAAAGCGTACGCGCCACGTTTCGATATCGGCTGGCAGAGCCCAGGAGGCTACATCATAACGCAACACCGGGGCAAGTTAACCGATGATTTTGGTATACAAGACATGGAATAGGCCATTCCTGAGCCTGCTCACTGAACCAATTAATGAAGCTTCCATCCCGCATGTGTTAGACTATATGGGCACACACGCTGGATTGCACACCTCCAGAAACGATGTCACTACACATGCACAATAAAAGGGTTTCCCGTTTGATATGCACAAAGTCAGCATTTCAAACCACGAGGCTCCATTTCTCATACGTACCGCCTCCGGATGAATGTGCGCGTGCCATCACCAGCTCGTCATACGCCAACGTGAATCGCTGTTCGTGACACTTTGAAATTATCGCTCGTTGGTTCCAAGTTCTATTGAAGAAGAGCGCCCTACAGTAGAAATACGCCACACGAAACACTCTAGCCTTGTTGTGCACAACGAGCGTGGCTGGTGCGCGACTGTTGGTCCAGCTTTCAAAGGGGGTGGTGGAGGTTATATAGGGAGAAATGAGGAGTGACGCCGGCTTGGCAGACGCCACGGAGCGACGGTAGTTGCAATCTCCGTAACTAATTCGAATCCCCCCGTTTTCCAAGCGCGGTACCAATAAATACCTTTAGGCGGGCTAGTGTTATCCACAACAATTTTCAGGTATACTCAAACGGCACTGACGAAACTTTCATTCCCTGCAGTGCGTGCGTGTTCATGAAGCCGTACACCGGAAAACAGTTCACGCTCAAGTTGGGCTACACGTTATGCTACCGCCGATAGTTGATATTTCAGCCCTATCGGCGCGCATCACAGGCTGCACCTAACCCCTAAAGAGCTTGCTCGATGCTGCGTAAGCGCATCGGAAAGACCTCCTCGCATACGCACCTGGAGCTGATGACTGCTGGATAAAAAAAGTTTTAATTAGAAGGAGTGTGTGCGCCTGTGTTTCTGGCGGTGGATATTGGTGGTCGGGTGAAATTAACTCTGGCGTGTGCATAAGGGCGGGTCATCTAAGTATACAACATACGGTGTTTTGCAGAAGAGTGGACTGGCGCACTAGTTGGAATACATTTGTTCTGACAACTTGGCAGCGGCACCAACGCATGCACTTGGTCCCGTTTGTTTGCGCTGCCAACTTGTAATGACTATACCAATCATTGTTCCGCTATTTAGGTATTCAAATTCGTTTCGTCTGCTGGCTTAGTTAGCTCCCCTCCCGAAAGAATGAAGGGTGCACAAAAGTCAATACTACAAACTGCGAGTAGCGGTTCGAGGATTAAAATAAATTGCGCTTGTGAGGTGAAACGATTTGAGTTTGCACAAATTCCCAGCTTTAAGCCATGATACTGGATACGCATTCATGCTTTGTTGATTCCAGCTGTACTTTTTCTCTCAATTTGAACACTATAGTTGGTATATATAAACATACACCTCGGTTTTATTGTCGTTTACTGTTCGAATTTTCTACTCCAGCTCTGTGCAAATAGGTGGTATTTACCAATATACACCTCGGTTTTATTGTCGTTTACTGTTCGAATTTTCTAGTCCGTCTCTATGCAAATCATGAAAATTTAATTACTGGCGTGTAGCAGCTTATGTAATGTCGCATGTTTGTTATCTGGGCTACATTATTCACACTGAAGAAAATATACCTTGACTTGAGAAATACTCAGCAAAGCGATATTTTCCTCCATACAACCGTGCATGATGCAATCAGATGCTGCCGACATCGCCACGTGCAAGCAAAACTATAGCACAAGATAACTTGCAGATTAATATTCCATTGCGCTACATTGCATTGACCCATTTTATAGACATCTGACGGCAGGCTTATTTAATCTGAAATGTGCGTTATTCCTTCCTGCATTACAGTACTTTTCGCTAGGAATGAACATTACAAACTGCAGCAATAATAATTTTTTTTTGTTTTTGGACAGACTAGTGCCTACCGACATTTTTCCGACCGTGATGAATACGGCTGAAAATTCCCGCATTTATCTCAAAGCTCGAAATTCGTTAAGAGCATTGTATTCAGATTACATATTTGATGTGTGCATATACTATACACTATATATACAGCGGCAACAAATAATGAAAAAATAAGTTAACGTAATTTAGGCATATTTTGAAAAAAATATGGCTCATTCAGTCATACTGTGGCTTTCGCACCGAAGTGTAAGGAGTGAACAGGGGCCAAAGAAAAGACAGGCATGTTGACCAGCCTAAAAACGTTTGTATGAAACATTAAGCCGGTACATTGAATAATACACTTTGTTTCTAAATGTTATACCAAGCTTTAATAAATAATTCTTTGTCTGAAATCAGAAAAACAGCACTAGCAGACACCACACACAAGCTGTCACTAAGTCTCTCTTTGCATCACCTTCATAGCGAAGCACTTCCCAAAATTGAAGTAGGTATTATATTGCAGTTACTAAGGCAAATTGTACAATGTGTAGTTGTAGATTTAAACAATATTCTAATCCCTTCTACTGCTACGAATACGAAAGCCACCAAAGCTTTCACTGTGGGGAGTCGCGTGCAGTGGCAATGGTTATTGCGATTTCATTTTTATTACTGTCAGTATCGAGAGAATAAAATGAATTTCAAAAATCCTGGTGTTCGTGTTGCACACGATGCATATTATCTCATCAAAAGCCAGAAACATTGGTTTCAAGTAAAACCTGTTTCGCACAAAAAGCAAGAAGAGAAAAAAGTAAACGCTTGCACTGAGCCACGCAAGGCTTAGCGAAAACATCTCCATTGTCCACGTAGTGCTAAATTTGACAATTCTCAAAACTAGTTCAATCGCTTCTAGGTTGTTGCTAGACTTAGCCAGGTGACGCCGGTTCTATGCAGCTTCTTGGCTGTTGGTATGCTTTAGCTGTGACGTGATGAGATGTTTCCACGTTGACTCTTTGTGCGGAGAGCTTTAGTTAAACCACACGCAGTCGCAGGCACGATACGGTTATTGAAACTCCAGAGAAAGATGATCTCATCACAGCCAAGCGTTTTCACTTGTGATACATCTGCGAGCACATAATACTTCGCGTAGGCCTCACATGGCGCTTGGGATTTGTCGCAGCCGCCATTGTCTTACCCGTTTCCTAGTGTCTTCTCGTATTTACGTATTCGGGGTTTTTGGGATCGCTTTGTAGCCGTTCCTTGTTGGGAAAAATCTTGCCTTCTTCATTTTTAGAGGACCAGTTGTCGATATTGTGAATTATTCAATTTTTGTGGCACATGGACGTTTATGGTGTCGATTTTTAATCAACTCACAAAGAACGGTTTAACGATTTACTAAACCCATTCACCGCTGAAACGCGATTGTTTGAAACGTACAAAACAATATCCATGTATGTTTTATACAGAAGTCACCTTGTTTTTGAGGATAAATCTTTTATATTTATCGGTTTTGTTGAATTTGAAGTAATTCTTTGCGTACTGCAAGCACTTCTGACGTCTGTCTATCTATCTATCTATCTATCTATCTATCTATCTATCTATCTATCTATCTATCTATCTATCTATCTATATATCTATCTATCTATCTATCTATCTATCTATCTATCTATCTATCTATCTATTTTACTAGCCGCTTACGTTTGGATGCTCTCGTGATCATCCCCATAATTTGGGGTGAGTAAAAATTAGTACGGGAGGGTAACATGGTTTGACAAATATTAAGTGCTGGTCAAGGCATGAAAATTGTCGCGATCCTGTCGCGTACATCGTCAAACACTTCCCGCTAGACGATAGCACATACCCGCGATCGGGTATGTTTCACTGTTATGTAGGTATGTGCCACACGTAACTGACACTTAGTATCGATCAAGGAACTAGGAGATTAACTGCGGGTGATTTTAGCGCGTTAGTGTTAGGAAAAACCTGACAGTGGCAGCGTTCCCCCAACAAAAGCAAGGAATAAATGTCAGGTTCTCAGCAGGAATATAACAAAAACAAGCTGCATAGCAACCAAGCATTCCGCCATACAGCCACGCCAGGTTTGGGACTACTGTTCTAACAGACCTTAATGTTTCTGAAACGTCAATTGTGGTTGCAGTGCTGAATTACCAATTTTTAAAACATTATGTATGTACTCCCATAATACAGCAATCACGTAGCCTTATCTTCAATTGCATGTAGGTGTTATGCGTTGAAGTTGGTTGATGTAAGAGTGTCCAGAGCTACCTTTCTCGCGAGCGGAAGCGCTTCATTTCAGCCTATCGTTTCTGGTGTCGATAATACTCTTGTTCCTGTTGGCACTGTTGGGCAAGTGCAAAAAAATGGTTGTAAAAACATCTACAACTGCTGAAGATATATCTGTGCGTGCAGTGTTTGCACATATATTTGCCGTCATTCCATAACGGATCACTCAAGAAACAAATTACAGCACGGTCACCTTCTCCCTGTATGCTTCGTATAACGTCAATTCTCATGATACGTGGTATACGCCGAATTTTCGGAGACATTATACGCTTGTATGCATTGTTATTTGTGCGGCATCTCCATTTTTCGATGCCAATACGCTAAACAAGTCTAGTTATTCATTTAGCCGAAAATGGGTGCTCCAAGCTTCTTTTGTATGTGGCCTCCTTCAGCTTTACTTAGCCATATTGCTGCTTCACTTTAATATCCCTCGCATCTCGACGATGGCTACTCGCAGCATCGTTGATTCAGGCAACTTTGCAAATGAGCAAGCAAGGTGTATAATTATTCCGGAAAAACTTTCCACGGCAACTGCTTGCTTTTCATGGCACGTTCCGCACTTTTGTCATCATGATGAAAATGCACATCCGATACCAAATTGGGCGCTGGTCTCCCTAACGAGGCACGCTTCAATCAAGCGTCGCCCGAGGCTTGCATTAATCAAGAGACGCAACCAGTGTTGATTTTATTGAGTGTCCAAAACACGCAGCGGCATGCTCATAATTGACTGCTGCGATTACAACGAGCAGGCGTTCTAAATGATGAAGAACTTCGTTAACAGGGTAAAATGAGAATGTGAAAACATTGAAGTGTCATGTTATATATACCTGATGCTGAAAGTTAGGCTTTATGTCTGTTCTAAAATTCAGCACTGCATGGGAAGAACATCAAAAAAGTATTTGTACATAACTTTTGTACTCAGGGGGACACGAAGTGAAACAATAACTGTGACTCTCAGTAACCCAAAAAGCTGAGCGTTAAAATGAACTTTTCAGTGACTGCAGCAAGCACGCATATATGTATTGCAAAGTTGGAGGCAGTCGCTTTTCTACACAGTTACACTTGGAACAATTCTCTTATCGTGTATGTGCTCCGAGATATGCCGCCGCAAACTTTATTTGTGACTTGCATGATTATGCACGGAAGGCGGTGAAGATAGGCGCAACGTTCCTCCCCCTTGTGACGAACCGTCTATGCTTGCTATCGCCGTTTGGTAGTAAAGCGGTAGCAATTATAATATGTACCTATGCCTTCGACCCACTGTGAGATTAAACGGCGCACTCAACTAACGGGACCCATTGAAGAGGAGCTATTCGCCAGTTCTCGCTGTCTTGCATGCGCAATCTTGAAACTCACAATTAAACCTTGATACGAGATATTTCGAAGCACAAACGTGTTTGAAAATTTCTTCCAAGTTTAATTTTGTAGAAAGCAGTGTTGCAGAGCTGCCACTCCATAATTGGAATGGTTCCGGAATAATTCCTTTTTTTTCCTGACCCTTGAATAAAATGGGAATAGAATGAGCACAACACTTGGAGGACTGAAATGAGAATGGAATTAAGTACCTTCAGCACGGAATCAATGGAATTGAAATACGTCTTTTCACGAAAATGGAACATATTTTCTTCCACACGCTGTTTTTTAAACTTCAAACTTTATTTAGTCAGAGCGTCAAACTTAACAATGCCGCACTATTTTTGAAGGAGCTTGGATGCGCACGTGGCACAATAATAAGAAGCACGCCTCTACAACTCTGTCGTTACAGTATATATACTGTGTCACCCAGATGTTTTTTACTATTTTTCGCGTAACCGCAGTTCTATGTCATTGGTATTCGTCATGCGAAACTACAAAGGTGGCATACTCCTCTCTCCTCCCGTCCTACGCCTCATGATTCAATTACGCTCAGCGATGCCCCAGCCGCCAGTTGTCTCCCCTCCCCACCCTTCACTTCATTGTTTTATAGCGATAGCAATTATATGGACAATCTCGGCCAGATTCCCCCACCCCCCCTGGCATCGGCATCGCCATCACTCACCGTATATTATGTATGCGTATCTACATGTATGAAAATGCAAAAAGGAAAGAAAAATTGGCCATTATCGGCATGTTACACTGTAATTGTCGTCCAATCTTGCGTGTGGAGAGAGTGAACAAAACGTTTATTGGATGTTCTGCGCGAGAAATTCGGTTAATGGTATTCTGAAGGCGCTGCGTCAGAGTACTTCGAGTGTGCAGCGGAGGTGAACGAGCGCATCGAGTCACGTCACGCGTGATGCTATGTTCACACTAAGGTCGTAACGTGCGTAACAGCTCGTTCGGCGTATCGAACGCAACGGCCATAAAAAGCGTTACCGCAGTTATGCCGATACCTTTGTTCACATTTACAGCTACGTACATTAGGATTTTTACGATAGGCCAATCATAATTGTTGCTGTAGAATCGACGTCACTAGCGGTCCAATATGGCTCCCATCAACACGCGAGCGCTGGCCGAATTGGAAGAAATTCACGCTCAAAATGAGCTTATAGTCGTGTATTCAATCGCCCGAAGACGGCGAAGGCGACAGAGAAGAGTTTGGGTGCGCCAAGTATTCCTCGACAGGGCCGTGGATGGCGACTTTCACAACCTTCTCGTCAAGCTCCGACTTGGAGACGCTGCGATGTTTGATAATTTCATGCGCATGTTGCCCCAGCAGTTCGACTTCCTTGAGAACTTAGTGAGACCACTCATCGAGGTTCGGAGCACACATCTCCGTTCTGCCATTTCGTCGGCGGAGCTTCCCAGAAATGTCCAACGACTAAACCACCCCAAATGAAGACAGTACGGCAAGCAGCGCGGAACAACTTTTCACGCACGTTGCGAGCTAACAAAGCCAACCCAATCGTCACCGCGGAATGGCGAAGTAGCACTTCCCGCGCCGGCAGCTACCGCCATCGCCTCCGCGATGCTGCTGCAGCCGGGAGGACGGAAGTCCCGTCAGGTCTCGTGACCGGTTGTTGAAAACCGAAAGCTGATCGGTCATTGGCTGAGTCGTAACGGTCGTAGTATTGCAGTCGTAAAAGTTGCCTAGCCTTTAACACTCTCACCCACGATTTATGCGTTCGTTGCGAACGTTGGTACCTTTACGTTCACAGTCTGAACTAGACGCATACGCTTGTTGTGCTTCCGCTTACGCGTGTTATGAAAAATCGACGCCTTACGACCGTAGTGTGAACATAGCTTGAGACATGAGCGCTATCTGGCAGTTATCTTGGGAAACGAAGCGCGTGGCGTGCGCGCCCGTCTTGGAGGCGATAAGGTGTAGAACGGGAGGCGACGGGTACGTGCTGCCACCGTGTCGTGTTAGTAAAGCATTAGAAACACTTGCCCTTTTTAGCGTCGTGTTGCAATGTCAGCTCAGCGTGTTAAACGCTTCGGTCCTTAAAATTACTTACGTATGCCTTTTCTAGTAAAAAACACACATATCGGATATTGACGTGTTGTTATGGTGCCTCAAATATGCGCAAGAATTGTTTTTTAATTGACAATCCCACAAGTATGGACGCTGAATATGGAACAATATTGGTGGGCGCTGCGGATGGGGTCGACCGTCAAGAGTGTCGGTTGGTGCCGTTGAAGTCACCATTACAAGTGGACAAACAAACAAAGGTACAGCAGATAAACATATAGACAGACAGACAGAACAGAAGTTTGCGTCGAAGGTTCTGAAGAGATTTTAAAAAAATAGAGCTCATGTCATTTTCTTCTTGTGTCTTCAACATTGGAGCCCTTTACTGTTAAAAAATTTGTTTTAACAGGCACGCATTGGAAATTATAAAGTCTGTTTGCCAGAATATAACCGATTCCGACTTCGCAAAACACTCGGCAGAACCCTAGCATTGCGGGAATCGGTTTCATGTTAAGTAGTCTTGAGTAGCTGCCTGTGCGGCCCTTTTCTTTGTGGCTTCTACTCATGCGTTATAAAGTGCAGCGACTTGTTTTAGTCAATAGAGTAATTGTGTGTTGATTGTGTGCTTACCAGGCGACCTAGCGGCACTCAAGTTAAATTGGCGAGCTATCGTATTACCCAACGTCAGCATACGTAATACAAAATAGACATCAGCTTCGTTAAAACGAAGCGCATACAACGGTGCGATTCGCATTTCGCGTATGATGGTGTGAAAGTCTCATGTCGCATTCGTTATTCCATAGTTTGCTGTGTCATAGGAGTGCATTCGCCACATTTACTCGAGTGTAATAAAAAAAGAATATCTATTGCAACGATATCCACTTGAAGCAAAAGTGATACCTGTATCACGGAGCACGAAAGTAATGTTTTTTTTACTTCGTTTTAAAATTACCACGCCAGAACTAAAAACGCCGCCACCACAACAACCGTGATGCGCAGACATGATTCTCGCCCTCAGCATCTTCTTTCATAGCAGTGTCAAAGCTCGACGTAGTTTTGTGGTAGAAAACTTACAACCACGCAGAGAGTCTTGGTTCAATACCTGTTGAGACCTGCAGCATTGTGTTTCTGGACGGCTCCTTGGTCTGCCATAGTTGAGTAAAAAGTACTCGGAATTGGGAAAAAAAAACGTTTTTCTAAACACACGCAAACATTGCGAACGTCTGCGCTACTGTTTACCTGCTAACTGTTCGGCCGTTCCACACTATATTGTTTCACTGCACAGTCTTGGAAAATGAAACACTTTCTACGCCGTTCCTGGCTAGGCAAAATCACCTGTGGCACCTGCATGCTATGGCCAGTATATGACGGGTACGTGCCACACCTGATTGGAGGAAAATGTTTCGAAACATACACGTCAGTATTTTCGAGTTACTCATGTTCTTACCAGACAATTATGTTCGGCGTGTCCTCATGCTCTCCTGTGCTAATGTTGGTCGTTACCGTGTCAAGAGGGCAACCTCGACAGCGCCCAGACAAAAGCCGTCGACCGACAGACAGACAGACAGACAGATGCACAGGCAGACGCACAGGCAGGCAGGCAGGCAGGCAGGCAGGCAGGCAGGCAGGCAGGCAGGCAGGCAGGCAGGCAGGCAGGCAGACAGACAGACAGACAGACAGACAGACAGACAGACAGACAGATAGATAGATAGATAGATAGATAGATAGATAGATAGATAGATAGATAGATAGATAGATAGATAGATAGATAGATAGATAGATAGATAGATAGATAGATAGATAGATAGATAGATAGATAGATAGATATTCTCGAAATGTATTCGGTTCACTGAGAAATGCGTCGCAAAAAAAAACAGCTCGTTGCTGTTAAATCGCAGCTATTAAGTTGATGAGGGTTCATTTTCGTACAAAACTTACGAGCCGATAGCAAAACCTGTATTGAAAGCGATTTCTCGCGCAATCTGTTCAATTTCTACATCGCAAAACAGTGATATTTTACACTTATTATTAGGACAGCTCTTGTAAACATCGACCGTGAAGAGTATGCGCTACATAGGCTCCTCATTGTTCTGTTCATGCGAGTGGCTTTTTCTGTTTCATCCACTGCATCACTGGTGTGAGAAGTTTCTTTTTCCCAAAAGCTTTGAGTAAGAGCAGCCACAGCATACATGGGAGTGGGAACCTTTCCGCAGCGCCAATTCAGCTGCAACCTTGAACGTCGGATAAACATAGAAATACATAAATTAAAATTATATTCACGAAATCTAGGCAAAAACCACGTTAAGCGTTTGAAAGGGGTGCGCGTAGGGCAGATGCGTAAACATAATGTTTTTCAGTTGGAGGGGGGGGGGGCTGAATTGGTGAATAATTACTCTGCCTGCCATGCCAAAAAATGGGAAGGGGGGCACAGGCCTGGTGTTCCACTCCCTGGATATGCCTCTGGAACATGTCAAAACTAATTTACCGTATTTTATTGCAGTGTACTTCAGGATATATACGGTCTGCAAACGACAAAAACGGCGGACCTCTGATGAGTGACTTGGCATTTGCGCAATTCCACCAGTGGCTCTTCCGGGTGCACATTGAAGGTTCTTAGCCTGGACGAGAATCACACGTGTGGGCCTTCTGTGAACGTGTACCGCGATGCAATTAGGCCGCAAATGGCTTAGCCAACGCCCTTTGTCCGGGACTTCTTCAGTGTATACTTTCAGGTTCCTTGTTACTTGTGTTGCATTTTTGAAGTTGAGCGAACTAATGAGTGCCATTTCTTCGGCATAAATTAGGTGATTGCCATTAATCCAGCAAAGTGGCATTCTGTTATTTTTGGCAATGCATCTACAAAAGCGCGTGCCATTAAGCAACCGCCAAACTCTACCAGTTGGACTTATTTACCGCTAGGTTGGTGCAGTTATGTGGTAAGCTCATTTAACTGCAAGACCCATCACACCTAGATAAGCTAATCATCCCGCTTATATGACATCTGACTACGAGTATATTTACAGCGCTTTGGCAGAGATGGGTACATTAGAACCAATTACATGTACATCTACTTGTCGTTTGTTCATCTGCTTAACGCCATTTGTAGTGAAAACTATAAGGTAAACTTCTCTAAGTGACAATACACATATTATTACCGCCGGATGTCCAGGAAGCGGTCACTAGTGGTATCCAGGCAACGTTTCAATGCAGCTGCAATGTAGCATACGTTGAAGACCAAGCATACGTCCAAAAGTGCAATGTTTGTAATGCTATAAAAAATGGGAAAATTGACCAGCGTCTTGCGTCGGTGTTCCCTCTCGGAGGCGTAATGCAAGTGTTGCGAAACCGTCCTAATGTGTTGGCGTAACCTTATTACGCCATCATTTCCTCCTGGACGGCAAAATTATTGTACATTCTCGCTTCTTGGTATCTGCATGCTAGGAGCAGTTTGCCTCTCTATCAACTTATTCGTATAGAAGTACATGCACTGCTTCACTTTTGCACTGGTTACAACGACAAGGATTTTGTCTAAAAATAAATACATTCCCGAACAGTTATTTCACGTTCCTAAGTGAAGTAGCGTAGCGAACGTGGGCCATGACCACAAGTAACAACAGGGGTTATTCCAAAGGCATACTATTGCCATCGTCTTCAGTCTACGAAGAGCTGTGTGCACGAGGCGGCTGATGCGCCCAAACGAAGTTCTGTGGTCAGCGCAATACAGCACTTTGAAGTATGCGAGCCTCAATACGATACCATGATCTCTACCCAGTAAATGGCGTCTGGTCGAACGTAGACCGTATTTTCTCTATATAACAATACTCAGAACCTTAGTAGTGCACTGGGAAGCTGCGATGAGTTTTCTGTTTAATAATTGATAATGTAAAAGTGAATGAAGATCCTTTTCAGAGAAATAAAAAAATAGACGTGACTGTTCATTTGTTGCATAAGGAGGTTTGTCGAGGCACTAGTCTACAAAAAAAAACATTGTTGCAAGAAACATTTTGTTTGCGGAAAAGTTACGAAAAGTAAACAATCCTTCGCGAGGGTCAGAGAGTTCTTACTATGACACCGGCAAGTTGACTTGTCGAAGTATCGGCTCAAGCAAGATTTACTATTCAACGTTTTCCTATCTTACAGGAGCGCGAGGTCGGCCATGTGAGAACGTAGCAGAAAAATTTGACACAGGACAAGAAAATGAAGGAATACGAGATGTCTGCTTAGCTGGTTTAGTGGTGCCGATGCTCGGCCCTTCCCCCGAAGGTCCCCGGTTCGACCTCCGCCATAGAAGGTGACATTATATGCCGACATAATGCTAGAAGCCCATGTACACTGCTTCACCTATTTTGCGTTGAAGGACAAAATACGGTCGCAGATTCCGGAACCTTCCCCAATGACGTGGCATACAACCTTACTGTGCCTTCCCATGCGAAATCCCGTAAATAATAGGGTTTCTAAGGCATGCTTGTTTGGAGAAAGTAGTAACAGTATATAGAACTTGGTACTTTATCGAGAGAGGACACTGTGTTTAGAAAAAGTGTTTAACGATTTCGAGTACTTCATAGTCAACTGTGGTAGACCACTGAGCTGTCGCGCTAAAAGTCAACGGAAAAAATGAGGCGGGTGTCGCAGATCGTCGAATAAATAACGCAACTATATATTCTCTCTGATTAAAAGTCTGCGGCTAAATACTAACTTCAAAATAATGCTTGGTTACGGATCAGGTTGCGTGCTGCATACACCACAATCAGTAAATCACAATTAGTCCTAACGACAGCGTGAGTGCTTTTCAATGGTGCCCTAACTACATTCTTTCGAGTACTTTATACCAATACTAGTTTTCATTCACCTCAACTTACACCGGCATCACTTCTGCTCTCATTTACCTACGCAGTGCCGATGGAATGAACCGAAAAGCCACCCTGAAATCTTTTCAGACGCAATTTAGTTTTCCTCTTCTTTTTTTTTATCCTGCCTAACCTCACTCTCAGAAACACCCTTGCCCCGATGTTCTGTATTTCAGGCTTTCCCGGAACGGAACCCTGATTTACGGAATCGCAGACAGCAGTGCGCCAATGGCACCAAAGTTACGGCCGGCGTCAGCAGCCTAGTTTAAATGCATTTTCGCGTGCATGGCAGATGCCTTTACTTGCTCCCAACTATTGCTATTTTAGTTTCCGCAGATGTTCTCGCTTGGCTGGTGCCGAGTTCGATTCGGAATTCGAGAGCGATCTTTCGCGTCGACGTCACTACTTCAACGAACTTTCAGTCTTTATTTATTGTAGTTTGTTTGTTCTGAACACGCCAGATCACTGCGGCAAGTTTTAAAAAAACGCACTGCGCCTATAAAGTTTATTTTGAGGACAGCAATCTGGAGGAGGAGGTCCCTGAGCACACAAACACAAAAAAGTCTCCCCAACCTTTACACCCACTCCTCAACACAAGAGATCTTAGCTGGCAAAAAAAAGAAAACGAGCACAGTTTTTTATGTATGTGACAAAGATCACTTGACGGAGAAAGCCGTCCTCATCTTTTCTTCTCAGTCATCTGTATTAGCCCCCTTCCTTATCATTTAAAGCTGCCACCACCCAACGTAATTTTTACTTTGCTTCTGAGATCTGTGGCATTGGAAGTAGTACGCACCTCACGTAGGTTTGCATTGCTTTCATAACCAGATTGTCATTGTACAGGAAATGATATTACGCGTGACATCGTCCTGTGCCATCTCGTTATGTTAAGTCGCAGTCACGTCGTGATGGCATCACACAATTCAGGATAATGTGGCAGAAAATTTGGTGGGCAATGAGATCTCTTCAGAAAGCACTACAATGGATTGATTGGAGGAAAATGGAAGAGGCATTTGGTCCGCAACGGGCTCAGTGATGACTATAGACCGGATTATAGGCAAATGCCTGTTTTGTTCCTTGCCTTCCTATTGTGACGTTTTGATATATGAGCTTGAGTTAGGGGTTAAGAAGGCCTCCTATAGTGTTTTAGAATGCCTATAATTTTTAGTGTTCGTGCCTAAATGCATATGTTTTTAGTGTTCGTGCCTAAATGCATATACGTGCCTATAAATGCCTATTTCCCAAATCAGCGCCTATTTGAGTGCTATTTAGGCTCAAATTTTGTTGTCGAGCGTGGTTTGAAACAGTTATTCGTGTAAAAAAGGCACCATTGGTATTTGAAAATACTACGTGGTTAAACGAAAGCCTCTAGTTCTAACAACTTCCGCAAAACAACCGCTAACTGCAGTGAAATGGCACTCGCTGTCCACCATATGCCACACTGCTGACATAAGCGATTGGAGGAGAATCATGAGGAGTGCAAAAGGCTGTTGCTGCAGCCCTGAGTAGATGCACATCTCAGCGTCTGCAGGAGAATTCGAAGAGAGAAATAAATATAGGGAAAAAATATTTAGAAAAAGTGTTTGACGATTTCGAGTGCTTCGTACTCAACTTCGTACTCTACAGACTTCGTACTCTACAGACAGCTGTACAATGTTATGAAGGAACTGAAGAACAGCCCCGAAAACATGGGTGTGGTGGTGGGAAAATAACTGCGAGTTTTTTTCTTTGCAGCCGCGGGTGTACGTGGCCACGAATCAAGAACCACGAAGGGCCATTCATGTAAAGCTCATGTTGATTCAGTAGTAGCGAAGGCCGCCAAATCAATATACTTTATACAGCGAAGCCTGAGATGGGTACCGGCATGTTTACAATCAGCGGTGCATTTTATCATCATATACCTGAATACGCTTGTGCCGTATGAGAATGCTTGGCATATGTCTTCAAGTGACCAACATGAAAAAATACAGAACAGTGCTGCAAGTTTTGTCCTAAGCCGTTACTCAAAAAAGGACAGCTGTACCAAAATAAAAAATAAACTAGGACGGGATTTACTATCACCACACTGAACTAAGTTGCGGTTACAGCTTTTATGTTAAGCATTTCATGGGAAAACTCGCATTCGAAAATCAATGTACCTAAACAGTCCTCTGCATGCCATGGTAATCAGGATTTCTGAATGTTGTATCAGGTCTAACATTTATATTACATCGTTTTTTTGTTAGTTGCATGCCTGAATGAAATGGCTTATTAAAAAAAACAACCGTGCTGCGTCAATGAAGGCCTGTTTTCTTTGACATTGTAATCCATTTGCTGCAGCGCCTTCGGATAAAAAATGCGATGTGCACATGGCTTTTTTTTTTAAACTTACTTCTTTAAGCACCCCTCTCTAGCTGTCATAAAAGTTGTAATTAGACATTTGAAGCTCTTGCTGGCCCAATGAAAAGCTTTCTACTACGGTGATTTTTCAATTGGTTCGCTACGAGCCACAAGACCATGATGCGAAAAGACAAGCTTGAATCCCTTGCCTCTCGTCCGTGTAGCCATCGCGAGCCTAATTCCTTCCCTTCTGTCTTCAGTATCGGGGCTGGAGGATCACATGATGCATAGGCACCAAGAACATCTTGCGCAAGCAAGGTCACGCGCGCATGACGTGCCCCAGCCTAGTTGTGCACGTGTGCCATCGATGTTGTGTCGTTTCGGCGCTCTGTGTTGTGTATTACCCGTTTCTGTGGGATGGATCAGTCAGTGCACGTACTTTCGTAGAGGCTGGCATGTATCGTGACCGTGATACACGACGTTGCTCCGCCGAAACTGTGGTCAGAGACGACGCACCAAACACAAACTAAGCGTTGTCAGGGTTGGCGAAGGCACGATGCAGAAACGATGAGAAAACGATCACAAGCGAAATGGGGTAGTAGTAGTAGTAGTAGTAGTAGTAGTAGTAGTAGTAGTAGTAGTAGTAGTAGTAGTAGTAGTAGTTGTTGTTGTAGTAGTAGTAGTATATAGTATTAGTATTATCAGTAGTAGTATGTGCGGTTTTACGTGAAAACAACACGATATAAATATGAGGGATGCCGTAATGAAGGTCTCTGTAATTTTTGACGATATGGTGTTCTTTAGCATGCACTGTCATTGTGCATTACGCGGGCATCTACCTTTTCGCCTCCATCTAGATGAGCCCGCCGTGGCTGAAATCTAACCCGGGACATTCGGGTCAGAAGCGGAACACCGCAGCCCCTGTTACACCGAGGCGCACGCGAAACAAGGGCTGATCAGTGTATAGCTCTTCGCGGCCATTGAAAACAAAAATAAAACTAATAACAAGCTGACATTCAATTTGCGTGTTTTATCATTGTTCTCAGCTTTCATTCATTACACCCGTTTTGAAAGAGCAGCGCAAACACGCAGGGGAAAAAAAGACAGAGACAAAGAGCGCTGTCTTTCCTTTCCCTCTGCCTTCTCGCTTTCCTTTCAAACTGATTTGAAGCGGCTAGCCCAAACCAAAGTACTCACCTTTCATGCTACACAATAAAACACACAAATTACACATGCCAACTAGAATAATGTCACGTGCAACACTCCTAATAATGTACCGTTTAAAATGCAATTATAATCAGGAGACGGGACATCTTTTGTGTGCTTTTCCAGATATAGCTAGCACTTGATTAAGTTCTGATGAGTGTACGGTGAGCACTGTTAGGACGCTGATGTCACCGTAAAGGAGCGACGTAAAAGCAGGATCATTCCCTGCTGTACGTCACTGCCTCCGTTTTGGGGCGCACACCCGTGAGAAGGGCACGTGACATTCAGTAGAAATTTAGCTTTTTTCCGCTACATCTAGCGTTGCACATCTTAACAGGCATGGTCCCAAGTGCCCAGTGCATCCATTACACTTGTCAGCTCGAAATACCCAAACCTAGTGAGGGGCCCTCTAAGGGGTTCACCGACAGGCGAGAAATTGATCCTACGTGATTAGACCTGGCAGCTCTCTTCCGGGGTATCGGCGAGTAGGTCATTTGCTCCTGTGCTGCCCTTCCCAGCCACAACAAAAGGAAGGAGTCCCAGAAGAGTATTTATTGTACGCTGGACACTTGGATCACAATGCTAGACAATAAAATTAAAGAACCTAATATGCTAATCGCGGGAAATGCATGCCTACGTTCAACCGTTGGTGCCTTTGTGCTATCTTAACATCATTTTTTTCTTCTTGTCGTAAATACAAGTCACCGACGTCTTTGTTCTAAGTTATTTCAATTTTTTCAGAAATTTTTTGTACCTATATTTAGAAGGTTGAAGGCCAAAACGGTGTTTTGCTTGCCTGTCTCTGGCACTCAAAATACACTTTTTAGTGCCTAAAAATCCGGCCTCTAGTGATGACCATGACCTCCTGTTGACGCCATTATCATGGGGATGATCATCAGCCTATGACGTCATTGGCGGAAATCATTGCTTGGTAAATATTCTTTGCAAGTCTAGTGCTGACACCCACTCCAGCGCCGAAGTAGCAGATGGTCGCTTTTACTAGTTTTATTCGGCACGTAACAATTTTTGAACAAACAAAGTTTGAAGGACGCTTCATCTTCATCTTCAAGAGTACAACACCCCATGTGATTTCGCAGGCCCCTGATGACTTGTCTTCAACGCTGCTGCAAGTAACTGAACGCTCGTGCTCAAGCGTTCGTCCAAACAATCCATCATGACAATTTATTCTATGATGCCTACTTTACTAGCACATTCCAACTTAAGAAGTAAAGCGAAAGTGAAAATGCCAGAGTGGCCGGTAAACCAAAACCGCGCTCACCAAAAACGTTCGCACTCTTTCTGTCCATCGTGCATGCCACCGCCGCCGCCGTGTAAGCTACTTTGAGAATTGATTCCATGTTTGCCGTTTTGTATGAAATTTGTACCGTTTCGTACTAAATTTCGTACCACATGTTAAGTATTCGTGGAAAGCAACGGAAAAAAAAATTGGCCGCATATCTGCATGTTTCACTGCAAATGTCGTTGGAACACGATAGTCCTGCGTATGAAGAGAGTGAACAAAACGCTTTTCGATGTTCGGCGTGAGAAAATTGGTGAATTGTACTTTGGAAGCGCTGTATTAGAGTGCCTCGAGCGTGCAGCGGAGGCGAACGAGCGCATTAAGTCCCGTACGTCACACGTGAGACATGAGTACTATCTGGCAGTTATCTTTGAAAATGAAGGAGGCCGTGCGCGCCTGTCTCTGAGGCAATAAGGTGTGGAACGCAAAGCGATGGGCAAGCGCCACCACAGTGTCTTCTTAGCAAAGCGTTGGAAACACTTGCCTTTTTGAGTATCGCGTTTCACTGTCAAAGCAGCGTGATAAACACTACGGTCCTTAGAATTACTTATGTGTACATCCTCTACTATAAAGACACACATACAAAGTATCAACGTGTTGTTATGTTGTCTCAGATATGCGCAATAAGTGATTTTTAATTGACACTCGCACAAGTACAAACGCTGAATCTTGAGCAATATTGGTGGGCGCTGCGGATGGGGTTAGGCGTTTGTTTGAGGTATCGTTTCGTGTTGTTTAGGGTATCTTTACGCGGACAAACTAGTGTACAGACAGACAGACAGACAGACAGACAGACAGACAGACAGACAGACAGACAGACAGACAGACAGGCTACAGATGGACGGACAGACTGACTGACCAATATTTTGGTGTCGAAGGTCCCCAAGAAAGAGTGTCGTTTTTAAAAATAGTTTGCACTTCTTCAAACGTTGTTTCGGAAGGTACACCAGCAGGAACGACACGAGTGAATGTACCAGCAGCGTTGGCGGCGAATTCAGCCGTCTGTGTTAAAGCGAGATACGTTGGGGCATGCCGACTGGTTGCTGGTGCTCCATCTTCTACTTCCAGTTTTCTCGATGATCTTAATCCAAACAGGCCATCGATTAAAGCATGCTTGTCGAGGCTCTCAATTTCGTTTTGCTGCACAGGTGGTTTGCAATCGCACTGATACGAGCCGCCACCGACTTATTTGTCGCCACGTTGTGTTTCCGGCCGGTTGATTAGATCACGTGATTTGAGCAGGCGCAGCCAGAGCCGTGAAGCGGAAAGACGATCCGGTATCGCGTGGTGGAAAACCAAGTCTCGGACCAATAGTTTTGCGCCGGCCTCGTGGCGTGGTTTTACGGCCTGTCCGTCGTCGAAGCGAGTGAATTTCGTGCGACTTCTGCAGCTTTCGCTCACTTCGAGGCCAAGTGTGAACGCGCCTCAACTCCAGGCACAGTTGCGAACAGCTGAATACATGTCTTTATTTTCGCAAATGCCGAGAATGTCTGCACTGCTGATCTTGCAGTTGGTGGGCAGCTTTAAGGAACCACTCGTGGCGCAGCCAACTCGTTTTGACGCCTGGCACGATTCTCAGATTCCGCAGCGTAACATTACTTGCCGTCTTGGAGACTACCTCTCATACATACATTATTATAGCGTTTTGCGCATCATCTTCCCTCACTAGCGTGGTGCTGTGGTAGAACACTTGCTCGCCATCCGGGAGGCATTGGTTCGATTCTCACATAAAATAAACATATTTATAATTTGCTCATTTGCATCTATCGGGAACTTTCGCTCATTGAAGACGTCGATTCTGTACTCATAACAAACAGCGCCGGCTCTCACACAGGTATTTCTTAAAAAAGAACTCTACCTATATTACAATAGAATAAGCATGAGTGGGCAATTCATGATCAGTCTTTTGAGAGGACCGAGCAACCTACATCACGCGAGCACGAAGAGAAAGCGAGAGCTCAGTTCAGAGCTCCACTTACTCTCGCATGGAGAAACGCTCCTTGACTTGAACACGACTTTCCCCCACCTTCAGTGGCAGCACAAATGCATCTCGAATGCGCGGTCCTTAGGCGGTGCCAACGCAGCACAAACGCGCTGCATTGAAGGCGGTGGCAAGTCAAGGAGCGTTTCTGAATACGGCGGTTAGTGTCCTTCACACGCGCAAGCGAGGAAGTAGGAAGCGCCTGAAAATGACCTTTCGCCTTTTACGCGGCAGACTTGATCACGAGCACCATTTTCAGTTAGTCGCTCATGATGAAGGCATGAAGGTGGAGTTGAGTGTATGACGGCACTAAAAAGGCATTATGACCATAATCATCTCCCTATTAAAGTGATTCATACCATTCTTACATATAAGCATCTCCTACAATTTCAGTAAAGTTCTATGATAGCTTACTCACACTGCGGCAATCGTTTTATGTGAGAAAACACAGTGACTCCTTAACGACCGAATACGTGGCGTAGAGGCTCACACATTCTGTCCTGGCACTTCTGGCTGTTATAGATGATGATGACGATGATGATGACGATGATGATGGCGGTGGTGGTGGTGGTGGTGGTGGTGCTTGTGGTAGCGGTGGCTTATATGTAATACTCATACGAATTATAGGTGCTTTGTGATGAATTGAGTAATTGATAAGCAAAAGGGATGGCATATAAAATGATTCTATATTGAATTATAGAATAGTTACGAGAAAGTAATAATACTAAGTTAAAGATTTGTGATCGAGACAACCTACATTCAAATAAACATTTTACTCTTTTGCTCCTTCATCATATACAGCGTAAAGGGATGCTAAGGAGGAAATGGAATATTTCTATTAATAAGATAGTGTTTCACAGTACCAAGGTCGCCACGCTTTTGACGGGAAGACGTTTGGTAAGCGAGAAAAACGCCAGGCCTGCGCTGAAGGCGCAGCAGAGTCACAGCGAAAGCTAGAAGAGTGGTCTTTCAGAGCTTTTAAAATACTCATTGGGTAACTGCTGCAAGCACACTTACTCGATACCAACTACAGCATTATTATTAAGAATTTTAAATGCGAAGCATTTCTTCGCGAACTTCGGCGACTTTGAGCGTATCTATCTATCTATCTATCTTTATCTATCTATCTATCTATCTATCTATCTATCTATCTATCTATCTATCTATCTATCTATCTATCTATCTATCTATCTATCGGTCAATCGATCAATCTATCTATCTATCTATCTATCTATCTATCTATCTATCTATCTATCTATCTATCTATCTATCTATCGGTCGATCGATCAATCTAGCCGCTTACGTTTGGCTGCTCTCGTGGTCACCCCCTTGGCGTGAACCAAAATTAGCATGGGAGGGTAAGATGATTTGACGAATACGACTCGCTGGTCAAGACACGAATAATGTCACAATCCCGTCGCCTACATTGTCAAAGACTTCCCGCCAGACAGTGGCACATACCCACGAGTGGGTATGTGCCGCTGGTGTGCGGTGATGTCCCACAGGTGATTGACACTTATTATCTACCTAGGAATGACGAGAAGAGAGATCGGCAATTTTCACGAGTGAGCGTTAAATATACCCGACATCAGTAGCATCGACCCAACGAATGCAAAGAACAAATGTCGGCGTTCCAGCTGAATCAAACCCGAGCATTCTGTGTGGCAATGGAGCATTTTCCACAGAGCTACGCCAGGTGCCGGAACTACTTTTCAAATAGACGCTAATATTCTTGAAAGGTCAATAGTGGTTGCTGTGCTGCCTACCCAATTTTCAAAACATTGCGTATGTACTCCTCTGATACAGCTGTCACATAGACTTAACGTCAATCGTGGCTAGTTTTCATGCGCTGAAGCTGATTTAAATAGCAGTGTCCAGGGCCAGCATCCTCACGAGCATCAACGCTTCATATCAGCTTCTGGGGTTGCTAACACGCATGTTTCAGTTGCCATTGTTGTGTGAGTGCACGCTGGTTATACTAACATCTGCCACACTTCAACATTTATCTTTGCGTGCAACATTTGTACATATATTTAGCGTCATTTCATGATGTGTTGCTGAATAAAAAAATTGCAACACGGTCATCTTCCATCTGTATGCTTCTCATAACGTCGATTCCCTGCAGGTACGTGGGATCTGCGAAATTTTTCGGATAGTAGGCTGGCATTCGCTATGCTAATATTTGTCATTCTACTGAGAATCATGGCATCCGCAAGGCGCTTGCGAGAACAGGGAGAGAAGTAAACGTTGGTTTTGAAACAGTGCCCCGAGCAATGCCTGGTGTCACCCTGAGGTGGGAGGGCTCCTTCGTTCAGGAACCCTTTGGCTTCTACTGCCCTCTTGGCCCTGGCGACAAGCTGTTGTTAGACCCTCTGGTTACGCTATTCGCATTTTGCGACGACTGGTGGTTCTTTCGCTGTTGCAAAACGCTTTATAAGTCATATTAACGTGTTTGCTTTCCCGACATAAAGCCTGCCTAAGGCAAGTTTGTGAGAAAGTACCAAGCACCGGCGTGGTTCAGTGGTAGAATACTGGGCTGGCACTCAGCGGACCCGGGCTCGAGTCCCGCTGTGTCCATGGTACTAGAGTTTTATTTTTATTTTGTGCGACGTGCTTACGGACACCGGTGGTGGTGGCGGCAGCGGACAACTATGGCGTCGTGCGTGACCCGAGTTTCGATCTCGTAACAGCTTTCGCTGTAAAACGTCCAGAAAGAAAACATAGATGGTGACACTTTATCGAAGTTCCCGCGAAAGTGACGCCGATTTTGATGGCGTGTACTGAGACTATGGGAAGACTATGTAGTTTGTAATTGGTGGAAATGAGCTACAGTGTCCTCTGGAGAAGTCAGAGATTTCATACGGCAAGTTTCCAGCGAATTACGCTTAGCCGAGGTCAGCAAAATACGACAAATATACCTGGAACGCCAAGCGCTGAAGTTTTGAGACGACATATATATAGAAAATTGTTGGTATTGATTTTACCTTCTCATAATAAACTTATCATGATCAAATTACTGATATCCGTGTTTTGAGAGTTCACTTTATTACCCCTAAACTGACTCATTCCTTCCCGTAAGTGTAGTTTTACTGCACGAGCGTCAATCGAGAGGTCATAACCTCACTTTCAAGCTTTTTTAAAAGATATTTCAATCCACCTTTTTAGAAGTTCACAAAAGGCAGTCACGTGTGATTGACTCTGCCACAATTTTTCGCCATGATATCTTCCTTTCAAAGATGTAGGCGTACATATAATTGGCTGTGATGCAGTTGTTCTTTGCGTTATCTACTTTCCCAAACTTTTCATCGGGCTGAGAAATGGAAAACGTTCTCAATATTCGGCGTTTTCTAAGTCAGCTCAGTTACCTGACATCTCTCAGTAGGATTACTCTCTCGGTCTATTTTCCAAAGATGTGATTAGGCGATGCAATAAATTAGGAGGCTGCGCTAGGATGCTGAAAAGATGGTTTTTAAACCGAAATAAAACTGTTCAGGCCTGCAATAAACAGGCGTATGACAGGCTCCGTCTTCAAAATACCGAGGCGACTAGAGAATGGGTGAACCTTATAGGTTTCACCAGTTGAGGGTCATATCTGGAGAAAGTATAAGCCCAACCATACTTAGAAATTAGGCAGCCCTTCTGTCACCTCTCACGATATGGTATCCATCGTCCGAAAAGAAGGCTTTCAGTTGTCAACGCATGGTGCTGAAAACTTACAAATGGGAAAGATGGTGTCAAACAGAGTACAATGAATTCACGCGTATCATTGTTTGTTTTATGGGTATACAGATAAAACCGTGTTTCATACCAAAGTGCAGCTTTTTCATCCTCGAGACAATGAGGCTTCTTCAAGTCCATATCTTATAGGGTTGTGACTTCAACTGTAATATTGCACTCAAATATACTATTATAAATATTACCACAAATACGTTTCCTCTGAGAGGTGAGAATTACATGCCTTTTCTTGTCAGCACTAAGGAGGCAGGTACTTAAAACCTCGCGGCGAATCACTAGCTGTGGCTAGCATAATTATTCCTTTAAATAAACAAGCGTTTCTTGAGCCATTTGTATACTTGAACTTTCTCAAGCAAAATTATACGATAGTCTACGAATACGTGAAGGATAAACGGCATTTTGAGTATATACACTCTCTATTAGTAGGTCTAACAGTTGTCCTCATGCGAGTAATGGCTGACAATTGTGCGTGCCAGTTCATGATCAAAAGCGTTGAATGGCGCAACGAGGACAATGACTAAAGGAAGAGACGTTGACAAACATAATGCAATGCCCGTTTCTTATGATCTCTCTGCCATTTCCTCTCTCCCTTCCGTCATTGTTTTGTTTGCGGGATTCAGTACTTTGATGGAGTATTAGAACAACGAGAGTAAAGTTCTACGTCTATCGCGCTGAAGAAGCTATACTATACCAAAAGCGGAGAGGGTCCTTAATGGGTATTTAAAGTATGCAGCATTTGGAATCACACTTACTATTTTAAAACTTATTACGCACACCTGACAACACTATTGCATTAGCCGGTGGCAGTCCCTAAGTTCTTAAGCCCACGTGTACATTTATTGGATAAGGTGAAGCATCCACAATCTCAACGTCTTACCCAAGCTGCGTCGTTTAAAAGTAGCAAATGGATCGACAAACGTATCATCACCGAAACACTTTGTTGTGACTGCAGTGGTACTGGGACTCTGTTAGAAAGCACGTTTCACGGTAGAAGGTGGGGGCGGGGGTAGATACCTGAGCATCTAATGCAGGACCCAGTGCACCTGGCCCACCGGGAATTTCCATGCGTGATTTCATTTACGTAAGTGCTGGCATGCATTGCAGAACAGGCGTACGGCCGAGTAGGCTCCGCTTCTTAGATTACCGACTTTGCGACTATGTGTATAGTGACTGTGTACCTCCATTTCCTCGGGGAAATGGTAGGAAGAGTTTTTTTTCCTCGTGGACCGCTTCTTCGAAATGCAGTCACATTACTCTAGCATGCGTTGAGTCGGCATCCTTTGATTTGATGCAAGGTCTGCTTCCTTTGAGTATCTGCGTTATATGGGATGCTAAATTCGCGTCTTATTGGAATACTCGTAGGCTCTCTGCCCAAAAACATCTTACGTTAAGTATACTTCAGAAAAGAGCTTTTCAAGCAATCCTGACACTGGAGGTTATATTATGGCAGCCACCTGGCCAATGACAAATTGCGATTACATGCGCGAAGTTTTGCGAATACGGCCACCGGACTGTACTTGACTTTTTGTCGCTTGTGAACTCTGTCTATGACCCTGGAGTTATGTCTTCAGAAACATCACTGCCATATATACACAAAGGGAACGATGTTAGAAAAGTTCGCTCGGAGGTGCATGGGGCGGATCTTGGCGAGACCATTTCTGTAGCAACGCTTGTTATTAAACCAGTGCATGTTGTGTACGTCGATGGCAGCGTTGTCAGGCACGTTCCGCGGCTGGCACAGCACAGTGTTGGCCACGACGATCGGCACGTTAATCACCTGCCCCGTCATACCATACTGACCACTGCTGCGAGTCAAATGTCTACCACTCATAAATGGCGAACGTGTAGATATCAGGCTGTTTTCAACAGGGTTGAGAGTAGGCAGGCAAGCGGGCTTAAGAGAATATGGGTTCCTCTGCGTAACACTCATCGTAAGAACTTGTCCCGTGCTGCCATGTCTACAAAGTGACGAGAACGAATTAGACGTAGTGGCAAGAAGGCGAGCACGTGGGCCATCGAAAACCGACGTCTTGTTTACCACCGTGGCTCACAGCGCGCCATTTAGTGAGCATTGTTGCAATCACCACCAACGTTGCTATGAGTGGCGACTGGAGATGTGTACGCCCGAAACAGTGGTTCACACGACAGCCGCCGAGTGCCGCTGCGGAACAAGGTACGAGCATAAGAAGCTTGCTTCTATAAAAGGAACGTCAAGTTACTTCAGCAGCAAAATTCCAGTATTAAAAAATGTCAGCATATCCACGGCATAATGCTGGAGAGTGGGGCGAAGCATCTGTCCGTCCATTCGTTCTTGCTTCCGTTCATTTATGCATCCGTCAGTGTGACCGTCCGTGCGTCGATCCTTCCGTCCGTGCATGCGTCTGTTCGCGCGTCCGCACATCCATCCATGCGTCCATTCGTGTGTTCGTCCATGCATCCGCCCCTTCGTCCATCCATGCAGCCATCTGTGCGCCCGTCCATCCATCTGTCTGTGTATCCGTTCGTCCATCTATTCAACACTCCAAGTACCACCATCTCGCATCTTTTCATCTTATATTCCGCATATAGAAGCACCGCCATCCAGCGCACAATCCAAGGATTAAACGAGAGGTGGCACACGCACACTTTCTTACGGTTTGCGCTTCGTGTCTACTTCCCACCTTTAACCATCTCGAGTTCATGGTATATGCTAGTTCACTGTATTCATGGCACTGCGGCTCAATGCTCGCTAAACCTTTCTAAAACCAAGGAGGTTACACCCAGCGAGTATAACGTAGCAACCCTTTCTTGCCAGGTAGTTCTCAATGTACATGTCATTGGCTGCTAATGGGGAATGAGAGACCGGGGAATTCGGCTTTTAATTAACGCGCACGCTGTGAATTTTTTATTGTTCAACAACACACAGGAGAAATCTCCCACCAGCACCACCTTGCAGGTGAAAGCGTAAAACATGTCACGTACTACGACGAGGGACGAATGGCTGCCGCTTTAAAAGCTTCGCCCCTAAAACAATCAAAGGGTGCCCTCACACACTATGATGTGATAACGAAAGGCATCTACTTGTTTTCAGACCAATCATGTTCGCCACTTTCTCAACGCCGTCTATACCTACGTGGTTTTGTATTGTCTCCAAGATCAGCGACACCTCAGCCGGTTTTCCACTGCCTCCTTGAATGGCCCGCGTTTTCGCAAGCAATGATGGCATGTCATGGCGTCACGATATGACATCAACTTCTGTGACGTCACAGTGACGCCTCGATGACGTTTTATCCCATAGTCATGACGCGAGGATGAATTTTTTTGCACCAATCGAGTTGGCGCCACCATTGGGGTTAACCGGTGAGGGAAGCCGGTAAATGTTTACGTTTCGGAAGGTGGCCAAGCTCGTCTCCTTAATATTAACAAGCGAGTTTTGAAATTAACTATGCTTGCTTTATGCTTACAAGTAAACTATGCTGGTGTCTGTCATTGTTTCCGTGAAGCCAGATTGTAAATTAAGAAACATATTATTTACTTATTCATATTACACACGCCTGCATGGATGAAAAGTCGTTCAGCAGAGAATGTCGGTGCGAGGAACGCTTCAGCGAGAGGAATTCGTTCTTAATGTTTGGGGAACACAAGTTCACTTTTCAGAACTCTTGCTACTTCGAGAGTCTTTGTGGAAGGATTTGTCATAACATCAATCCTGCATCCCTGCGTGAACGTCTTGCCACCTCACCACCTCATCCAGAAATGAAAGTGGGATGAACTTATGAGACAAGCAGGTGTTATTAATATCGATAACACGTTGACACTATACTTGCTGTAAGTGAAAGAGACCCTCAGGTATTAGGAACAGTAGCCCCAACTACGTTGACATGACACGCAGAATTACAAACCGTCTTTTTTCACCCCAACCGTAACTTAGCCTATGACATTAAAGTAACTCTGTGTTTTTGTTCATAAAAACTTTATATAGAGATCACATTTCTTATTTTACAATATTTGCTTATATTTTTACATCATTCTGACGGAAACATGTGGTGTTATTGTAATGGCACTGGGAGCATTTCAAAAGGGATGGCAGACCAAATGGTCGTCTGCGTCTGTGGACGTGGTTTTCGTGGTGAGCTGCTTGTCAGCCTTGCAACAGTGGTTGTAATTCTGTGTTTACCGAGACAGTTTCATTTCCTCGAGCTGATATTTAATAACATTTCGGGACATACAAGCTCTCTCTTTTGGATGCCTTGTTTTTGTTTCGTAATCCGCAACTAAGTGTTTCTTCTTTTTGTGGTCCCAATTTAAACGTCTGGGTTGTTTATTTTTCTCTCTATAATACCGTTTTACTAGAACAAGCCACACGTCTAGAACAACATTCCCGTGCGTGATGCTTGTTTTATAATGAAAAAAAACAACAAAAACGTACACAATACTTGGTGGTCATTGTTGAAGGGAACTCCAACAGTTTTCCAAGTTTTTGTTCCGGAACAGCACGTAGAGATTACCGCCTATCCCGGGCACCGTTCGGTTTGAAGCGTGTTCTCCGTTTTGTTTTTCTATGGTACTGTCATTTATTGTGAAAAAGACGGCATATAGGAGACAGTCTTTCGAGACAAGAAGAAAATAAAAACCAGTGGAACAGAAAACGAGCGGAGAGTTCTCCGATTCCAACTGGTTCCCAGCTGTTGCAAAGCGAAAAGCAGTGCCTGGAGTTGCTAAAGACGTGATGTGCTATGTCTCGGTCATAGGCTTGTCTTTAAGCTCGGAAAATCGCATTGTAGACACAGGCGATCGAGGCAGCGGAGACGAGCGTTGTGTAGAAGAGAAATGGTTTTCTGTTTCCGGCGCAAGCTACTGCCAGTATGGGCGGTGGGGATCCCGTTTCACCGTACGTTTTACAATATAGAAATTAGTGAAAATGTGTGAATGTTTTCGTTGATTTGGTTCTGCGAAAGAAGAGAAAACGCGGCTATCACTATAGATGCCATGGCTCGGAGCTCTATGAACAGTAGTACATCAATTTTCTTTCATTTTGTCTGTGTTTATGGATACTTTTTTCTGCTCTTTTAGTGTTATTTAAAATGCCTCCTATCCTTTTCTTGTAACTATGTGATGTATATTGCGTTTACTTATTCTGTACTCAAAGGACTGTATTCTGTATTCTGTAACAGAAAAAAAAGCTGGCGTATCGCTGCCATTGTGCTTGATCGGAAGGATGAATGAGCCCTACCGTGTCGCTCAGTTCACGCCATGAGCTGGCGTTCCAAAAGTGCAGCCAACTGAACTTGTATGTATCAAGCTCACGATCCGCCTGAAAGGAATCCGCGACATGAGATGGCGACAGGATAATAATTTAAAGTAATCCTCAATGAAAATAAACTGGCTGCAAATCAGCGGTTGGGAGTTTTCGTACAGGTATATCACATCATAACTTCACTTTCCATAAAAACAGTTTACTGATTCAATAATTGGTGAACTTTAATTTATTCTGGTGACTGAAAGAGCATAAGCTTATCTTACGAGCAGCTGGAATCGTCACGGCACGTGCCGGAGCACCTATTCATCATACCTTTCTTTGTCCGCCACCTTTGAGATACGCTTCAGCAGTGCAACATTGCATAACGCAAACATAAGGAAACCTACATGCTGATGTGCAAGTGCCTCCAAGAGACGCCGAAGATATGGTTCCCTCCACAGTTTTAAGCACCGATCCCTTTTGATTCTGGCTCTCGTATGCTCTTTTTTTAGGCTGGTTTCTCATGTTGCTCCTTAGCGTAACGCATTCAGAACCACGGGTAGCAAAGCTATGTTCATCGATGTCATGCACAGCGTACAATTGCAACATGGTGAGAAAGAGAACACAGGGTAACAGGGAGGAAAACTAGAGGGAAAAGCAGAGCTAGGCATGTAAGTGTAAATCAGGTGAAACTATGTATAGCGTAGCCACATTGATCATAGCGAACTACAGTAAGGTACAACGAAACGTTGGGAAGGGAAGAGAAGATAATTTGTGGTGCCCTGAGGTGGATAATGAAAAAGGGAAGGGGAGAGAAAAGCATAGCACGGCGAAGTGTATCTTAGTATGGCAAGATGTAGAAAAGAACAGTGAGAGTGCGAGGAGAAAGGTTAGGAGAAGGAGGACAGGAGAGGGCACCGCGTGTTCACAAATAAAGCTCTCCTCACTTGTCATGGATGCCGAGGAGATTGAAAATTTTGAATGCCAATGCGAGTTTGCTTAGCAACCCGATCGCATAAGGGCAGGCAAATCACTGCTTCGAATTGGATGAAGTTTTCATGTTCAGTGCTACTGAATGAGCTTTTTTGATGTTGCTAAACAAGACATCTGCGATAGTCAAGAGAACATTTGATTTACGTGTTTACATGTCGTGGTTCGGGTCTCCCATTCACTCCTGCTGTTTGAACTGGTACAATATTATTTTTTCATGAACCGGCTGTTTTTGCATCGCAAGATGCTGCCTCTTCGAGACGCCTAGTAAGCGTATGCGCAGAAATACATATCACGCCCTCGAAGGCACTCTCTCCAAATCTACTTGACCAAGCAATCGATTATTGTGACCTAGTTAGTCATTGGTTGCAACTTGCAAGTTTAGCCTAAGCTGATGAATACTATCAGAATACACTGCAAGTGGGACACACCTTCGAACAAACTGCGTGGTCCAAGAAAACAGCAGCACTTCGGTATATCGATGCGGCCATCAGGAAACTTAGAAGCGCGATCGATATTCTCTGGCAGGTGGGGAGTGACAAGATATTTCGATTGAACCCATCTCGCTCTTTTGTTTTCCCTGGTCCACGTTCTCTTTCTCCAAGTTTACGGTAAGAAACTATACGCTCGTGTGGCTAACATTGTTCTCATTACTCTTGTCCTGTTCTGTCTCATTACTGATGGTAATATTGTTTTAATTTATTTATTGTTCAATTTACTTGCGACGCACTAGGATATTATTTCAGGGGAAATCCTACCACCAGCTTGTGAAGAATCAGAAGGCTCTTCTGCCAGCGTCTTGGAAGTTCGTCGTTAGCCACTGGCAGGGGCCATTTCTGCTCCCATGTTGGCGGCGGGAACACAATAAATGTGTCATTTGGAAGAGGTTCTGCCATGCCGCCTCCTAGTGCGTCAGCTGGGGCGTGGTAAGAGCCACGCGATGCCCTGCCGAGTCCTCGGTAGAGGGTCGTCTCAAGGGCTTCTGTTGCGATGTTCGATCCGGCATACTGGGAAGAAGTGCGTGAGCGCAAATGGTCAACATGAACCTGCCTGAGGGTGCTCCGAGTCACTACCAGATAGGTCACACGGCTAACTCTCCGCACCACTCGCCATTCCTTCCACGATACCTTCTTTTGCCTGACAGTTTTCACGAATACCCAGTTTCCTTTAAACCAACGGAAGGTCGATCTCCGTCTGTCACGCTGCCGTTTCATCATTTCCTGCTTTCTCAGCATGTCGTCTCGAAACAATGGCCTCAGTAGGGATTACTTCGTGTGCTTCGTGTGCTGCTAGTCCATAGCGCTTTTGTGAACTACCTGCGTGGCCTTCTACTGACATTTGTCGGGTCTGTGTGTCGGCTAATTCACGGTTTAAAGCACTCTTACATGTCTTTTCGAATGTCAGTTTTTCAGCAGCCAACAGCTCGCATTGTGTGTCGGAACAGTGTAACCCGGCGACAAGCCTGTCTCTAAGTGCTTCGTCGAGGAACTTTCCAAACTTGCAACTTCTGACCACCTGCTTTAGCTGCACTACCATTTCGGCCACAGTCTCATGTTCCAACTACAAACTTCAGTTAAATCAGCACCTTTCAGCTATCACGGCCTTTCGGGGACTCTAGTGCCGTTTCAACGCAGTCGTTACCTCGTAATACATTTTGATGGCTGGCGAGTTTGGTATTAACAGGCTATTCAGTACCTTATGCACTGGAGGGCCTACAACTGTCAAGAATACAGCCATCTTTTGCCTTCAGTCACATCATTTGCCGAGACGTAAAGCTCAAATCTTTCCAGGTAGGACTCAAAGCTGTCACTCCTTACGTCAAAAAAGTTCATTTCGCCCACTTTCAGTAATGCAGTGACGCCAACTCAGCCGTCCTTTTTCATTTCAGCAGCAATGGAAGGCGCACGTGGAAAGCCGTCGGAATCCCATCCTCGTCGCCAGTGTAGTAGAGTTACCCCCGTATTCACAAACGCTCCTCGACTCAACTGTCACCCTTCACTTGACAGAGTTGCGCAATACGCCGCTGCTCGGTCGAAATTGATGCTGCGCTATTCAAGCATAGCAGCAAATTATTACTGATATGCAGTGATTTTCTCTGCCTAGAGATGGCGCTACCATCGGCTCTCTCAAGTGTAGGTGGAGCGTTGAGTGAAGGGGCGTTCTACCATACGCGGGTTAGGCAGCCCAGCTGCCGTGCTCAAATGAACAACAGCGTCAGTTGCAGAACAAAGAAAGATCCATGTTTATTCTGGGGGCCACGCTTTTCTAGACATGCGGTTGCTTATCCGCAGTTATGTAAGCGCAGCTGATGCCGCAATGGAAAGTCACGCAGTAGACGTTATCACAGAGGGCATTGCCTATGCGTGACCGGTTAGCACATTCGGGAGTCGTTCCAAATGACCACTGTCCAAACTGCAGCAAAAGAGAGACGGCCCAACTTGCTCTGTTTCAGTGCTCAGTGGCGAGGGGCGTCTGGCACATGGTACAACGCCTCTTTGGCTTTTGCACAGCGCGCATGGGAACAGAACATGAGCTGTTGGCAAGACTGGTCTTTACAGTGACCTTGTACGAACTGTGGCGGCGACGCTGTTTAGCGGAAGTACGGCACCAGCCTCATAGAGGCGCCTACCCCGCACTCGTCAAAATACGGCTCATTGTGTGGAATTACCTCGATCAGCAGCTAGAAACACACGGTGTAGAGGCTTTCCTTCGATGATGGCACACAATTTTCTTCAGGATATGGGAGGAAAGCGGAACTTTCCAGTTGTTTTATACTAGCCATGCGCCCACTCTAGTACGCATGCATTTGTGGCATTCTGTAAAATGTGATTAACTCGATTCATTTCATTATTTTCCTTTGACTTGGAACGTTTGGATATTCAGTGATAAATAAAGTTTTGGTGCTCATATGTAGGATGTATACAATGTCTTAACTTGTTTTCGATATTTCGTTTGTGAATGTACAATTTATGTGTACAATAAACTTCCCTTTCTCACCTCATCACCGCCTTATCAAGTGTGAGGCCCGCAAAACGACTTTAAGCTCTCCCACAGTATAGCACTTGGTACTCTAAATGGTTATCCTCTTCTCCTGTTTTTTTGTTCTGTAGTGCTCTCTCATAGTATAGTACCAAGAACTCTAAATTGTTAATGACTTTTTCTAAACACACAGTACCGGAATGTCTTTGTGCTCCCGCGTTAGTATGTACTATGATTTATACTACCAAAAATATATACTCTAAATCATCAACACTTGTTCTAAACACATGCCTTTTTCCATCTTCATAGTTTTTTAGCAGTGTGCAGTGTATTGTGCCCTGCTGTGTTAGTCTAATGGATAAGGTACCCGCTGTTAACCCGCAGGCCACCGGATCAAATCACGGCCGCGGCGCCTGCAGTTTCGATGAGGGCAACAATGCTGTAAGCCCGCGTGCTCAGATTTGGTTGCACGTTAAAGACCTCCAGGTGGTCGAAATTTTCGGAGCTCTCCACTACGGCGCCTCTCGTATTCATATGGTGGTTTTCGGATGTTGAACTCGACATCTCAATCTTATCAATCAATTACAGTGTATAATGTTGAACTGGGTGGAAAATGGCGTCTAGCGTTTCTATAAATTATATTCATGCGATTTCAAAGTGTGTGTATAACTTCCTCTAGTGCTTGTGTTTACTGATTGAATAAACTTTCATTTCACTAAGACCAGTGTTCATAAGCAGCAAAAGAAGACGTAGCTGGAAGCATCTGCAGCATACGGCAAACGTCTTGTATTTCGGTCTCGTAATTTGGGGCTTCCGTTTTCAGCTTGAGTTGCCTCTGGACAACATTTGCGTTCGCTGTCTTAGAAACTCACATATTTTAGAATGCACAGTTGGTGTTTCAAGAGCGAGGCTCACGGTAAGACAACTATCTATCCCCCCCCCCCAAAAAAAAAACACCCGCGCCGTCTGTTATCAACGACCAAGGCAATAGCTGTCCGCCTGGTGGGGTGCACGACGCCCAACGATGAATGCGCCAAGAAGCAGCTACAGCAATGCTACCATCTTGCGTCACAAGAAGAAAAGAACAAGGAAGGACGATGATAGCAAGGAGGAGGTACCTGCATAGCACTACGATGATCACATACCGCAGACAATTAACGTAACCATCAGCACATATTTTATTTCTGAGGAGTGAATATATGAGTAGGTTCTATCACAAGAGGCACCCCGACCATACAGGTAGCATCGCACAAAACCTAAACAAAAGAGCGGGAAAAAACTACAAGGGAAGTGTAGCCAAATGAAAAGTTTAATTGAAAACAAGCATCAAATCTGCAAGTAACACGTAAACTAAGAAATTTTGGGCCACTGAAAGCACCTTTCTTTTATAACCAGTGAACTTCTAGGTGAAAAAAAAAGAAGCTTCTTGGGTCGAGTGCAACTAGTGTTTCTGAAAGGGAGGTCTGCAATGGTTACAATGCGCAGGGGGTGCGCTCTTTGCATGCAGATTTGAGATGACACGTCATTCAGGGAGTCGCACTCGTCGTAAAATGCTTCCCTTTTTCTCTGAGGAGCTCTTAGAAGAGCACGACGTTCTGCGTCGTTGGTCATGCCCTTTCGTGAACGTTGCGCATGAATGGTTCCAACATACTTTTCGGCCGACATGGTGCTGAGCCACACCATCAAGTGGAATTTGATGTTCTTGTCACCTTGCCCTTTTGAAGTGTGTTCGCCACCTTGGTATCTAATGGCCTGGTGAATCTACGACAGAGTCTATGTATGCTATGAAAGAGTGTGTTTACCTACCGATTTACTAATTTAATTCATGATCTATAGCGTCAATATTCAGTAATATGCATGTGTTTGTGTTCATCTGGCTTTTGCTGGTCGCTCTACGTGAAAATGTTCGTTTTTGTGTTGTGCGTGATGTGATGTTACTTTGTTAAAATCTGAATGTCTTGCTAAACACTGATTTGTCACGCATACTTCTTGCTCTGTACACAGTGCAAATATTTTTAATAAGAAAACAGCGCGAGTTCTTCTACGGGGGTGAGATTCAGTGCTTATATAAGGGTAGTGTAGATAGAATTTCATTGTACTGCCGTGGCTGATGATTATGAATGATAAGTATCGAAGGTTGAAAAACACCACACGTGCCACGTACTATGACAATCGGTGTTATGCGAAGAATACGGAAGAAAAAAAGAACTGTCCTGGATTTTTTATTTAGCTAAACATTACGAAATGACTAATTATTTGTGCAATTATTGCTGGCACATATATATTTTGAGCAGTCGCATATTTTTGTCAAACTAGTTATTCAAAGATGCATAGCGATTCGAAACAGGAACCTGGGTATAATTAACTCCGATAGCGCTAATGGTAAACGCAGAGCTTTTGCTTGCATGCGTAATTGCTCTGGCTAGTGCTAAGCGCATAAACTTCAATGGATGGCGCTCAAGTAAAAAGTCTACATTAACCTGGTGGGAGGACCATATCGAAGGAAAGCATATATCTAATGCTTATGAAATCGCACAGCCAGCACAGCTACCACAATTAACGTTTCTCCATTAAAATGACTGCTTAGGGATTTTTTTGAAGCCTTTTCCAGACTTAGCTTGGTTCCATGGTGGCACACTTGATTGCCCCACAAAATTCTTGGGCTCAATTACTCTTCGAAATTCTCAGAATTCATCGGATCAGCCCAGCCGATGGATGTCAGCTTTTCTTTACGCTCTCGTATGAAACTGCCAAAGGCTGCACTCGCCGTTCCTGGGTAGACATAATCTGTCAATCACCCTTGAATAATACGCGCATGCCATGGCTCATGATGTACGGGACTTGTTCCACACGTATTCGGAGTAAAAGTTTCGACCATGTACGTGACGAGATTATCACATTAGGCAAGTGATGACTAGCCGGATATATGCGTCGAACTCCTATACCCCTCCACACTAATTTCAGTCTACGCTAAGTTGAAAAGGCTATGACGAATGCAGCCTGAAGTAGGCGGCTAGACAGACAGACAGACAGACAGACAGACAGACAGACAGACAGACAGAAGACAGACAGACAGACAGACAGACAGACAGACAGACAGACAGACAGACAGACAGACAGACAGACAGACAGACAGACAGACAGACAGACAGACAGACAGACAGACAGACAGACAGACAGACAGACAGACAGACAGACAGACAGACAGACAGACAGACAGACAGACAGACAGACAGACAGACAGACAGACAGACAGATAGATAGATAGATAGATAGATAGATAGATAGATAGATAGATAGATAGATAGATAGATAGATAGATAGATAGATAGATAGATAGATAGATAGATAGATAGATAGATAGATAGACACGTTTAAAGTGCCTGCAGTGTTCTAAGATATGCTTCGCACTTGATCCTCTCAGCCCCGAACTTGAACAGGTGGGAAAAGTCTGTAGGGTTTATTGTTAGCTCTAGGGCATAGACATAGTGCATTCTAAGCACACCACCAGCCCCCCCCCCCCCTCAACAAAAAAAGTGGTGTCATTTTCAATGCGAAGCGCTTCTTAGCGAACTTCGGCAACTATGAGCGTATCTATCTAGCTTTCTAGCCGCCTACGACTTTTAGCTCTCCTCGCCGTTTCGATATTGGCTTCAAAATCTAACTTGGTATGGCATAACACGACTGTATGAAGAACATATTTGACTAGTCATAACATGAAAATCACGAAATGAATGTCATAATTTACATTGATGTATATGGGGCCCTTCATGATGCGCTCGCGGCCGTTTTGCTAGCTCCACATATACTAAATTTGGTATCACATGACGGGAATCGATGACGAAGGTAAACGAAACATCCAAACATGATAATCGTGACACGGACGTCATGTATGGCATCATTTACCTCCACTTGGTAACGTTGTGCCTATTTTAAATTGACATATTTACAATTCTCATGTGTGCTTCGCATATCATCGATCGCCACTGTATGTGGGATCTGCCAACTTTTTTCTTTGTGTGGCACACGAGGCCTTAGTGGTTTTTTGGTGAAGTATAATAATGTTGAGTACATAATCTTTTTACATTGTTAGCACGTGCAATTGTTGCGGAGCTCTACATGTGGTAACATCATATTAGATTAGACTATTTAAAATGTCGAAAGGCAAGTTTTTGTGATTATCATACCCAGCTCCTCGTTACATTTGAATCGCTGTTGCATTTTGCTTGGACGCCTTAAAAAATCTAAAACGACAAAAGACTGATGAGTCCGGCTTAGCTGCGTGAAAATTATTTCTGACAACGATTGCAAAGCTAAGCTGACAAAAAGTCACTTCGTCGTCTTCACCTTCTAGCACGTTCCTTTCATGTTCCAAAAATGTGTTCTACCCATTCGTACAATTTTATTGATGGAAACTCATTACACAATTGCTAAGAAATCGGTGCTAGGTTCTCGAGTCGAATAACAAGAAACTGAAATTTCACACTATGAGTACGGCTCTGGAACAACATGAAATGAATTCAGGGCTCTGAAAACCACAGAGCCCTGGTGTACACGACAGGCAACTATTGCATTTACCTTTATTTTTGAAATAGTGATCAGAAAACATACTAGTCTTACTTTTATGCCTAAAAAGTTATTATTTGGATTGATTCACGTTGTAGTAGTTCGCGTCGGAATAGCGCAATTCAAATTATCCCCCTCCAACAGAACTTGTCATCCCACTGTTGCCTTGCCGACGTTGCCCTGCTTTACTGCGTGACTGCCAACACTAGTAGCAGTAGAACAAAAGTAGCGGGAGCCACAGTAGCAACAACGGCCAGTGAACATTTTTCTGGCATGGCCTTCGAGATCGCGGATGTGCTTGGTTTAACGGGGCCTCGCTAGACGGCAAAAGCTGTCCAGTTCAACCAGGCGAGAACTGAATTGTCAAACCACTCGCGCCATTCCCCATAGTTTCATCTGGCGGTTCTTTTTGGCATAAATGAAACAGAAAGTAACAAGGAGCATTTTATTACTTCTTTTGATGCACGGAAGTTTGTGTACTAAGTGCTGCTAGTTGGATTACTAGTGTATATTTGTAGGCGGTACCACTCATATCATCAGCATCATGAACGAATGTCCTGTGTGCAGCGCCTGTGTTCTCGAGCATTTACCTTACTTTCTCAGTAAGTAGAGCACAGCTGTTGATATAACTGTTGTTTTAGACATTGCCATACATTGAGCGTTCACTCTGACGTAAGTTGTTATTTGTCTTTAGTATCTTTTTAAGAAATTGAGGTTGTACATGACCATGAACCAAGCCGAAAAGTTTGGGAGGGCCGAGTTTGACTTACAAGAACTAGTCTAAGGTATCGAGATTTTTCAGGAGGGGTGGATGACAAGATAATAAGTGAAACAGGAATATTCCATTACAGTATAAATTTATCGCGAAATACACTTCGGCATTTTTTCCAGAAACTCTACATAAGGCTTTTTTTCCACAAGGAATCATCTAGACTGCTCCAGACCTTAAAAACACGTGTAAAAAATACCGCTTCAAACTATTCGCAAATGGTTTCAAAGAAAGAGCACTATGCGAATGGCATCAGCAGGCCGAATGATTGGGCCCAGCAAAAAAAAAGACACGTTCAATGTTGGGCAGTGTATGAAGCAACTTCATTCTTTTTCGTCATCGAGTTAGATCACGCTCTCAGTTCATTCTTTATGGAGGTGACTGGGTGATGGATGAAGCGAGAAAGCCACATCATGTGGCTAAAGGTGTTATTTAAAGGGGACAATTGATCCGGGCTGTAATTAAACGGCATATGACAGGGACAGTGTCTTCGATAGGAGAAATCGGACTGCTCTTCTCTATTCTGAGACATCTCTGTGAACGGGCTGAACTTAATAGAGTTTTTGAAGCGAGGGTAGTGTCTACGGAAATTGTATGCCCCACCATTGTATGGATTTCTAAGCAGTGGTGGGATTGCAGATCAAGGCTTTCCGCTATGAATGCATGCCGTTGAAAACTGGGACACCTATAAAAAAGCTGCCCAGTCGAGTGCAGTTGATTTGCCCACCCTGCTGCTTATTGTATATATGTTCATACTGATAAAATGAACCTGGAGTCTTCTATAGCGCAGAACCAGGCTAGATAATTGAGGAAATGAGCCATCGTCATTTTATGATCACATAAAGTTGTGCCTGTGAATATCATATTGCATACAAATCTGCAGCTCTAAATGTTCTCTCCAGCACGTTTTTTTCCTACGAGGTGACAATCACATTTTTGTTTCTGGGTACTACAGAAATAAGCGGATTCTCAAAGCTTCACTAGGAAATATATTTTGTGGTTTCATTAGTGACGAACTGCCCCAAACGATGTTGCCGAAATTATTTTATTCTGGGCATTGGAATAAATTCACGTTTACTAGGATCATTAGCAAAATGTGTGCCCTAAACTTGCCCTTATTACGATCTCGCCCTTCCGATGCAGTGTCTCGGCAGTAAGCACATTGTTAACTGAATCGCTTTACGAAGAGTGCAGCAACGCATACTCACAGAATATATATATATATATATATATATATATATATATATATAGAGAGAGAGAGAGAGAGAGTCAAGTAGATTCTTACGTGATCCGTGAGCGGTCACAACGTGGTTTATTTCGGCGTTTCGGCCGAGAGTCTGACCTTCATCAGGATTGCTGTTGATATATATATATATATATATATATATATATATATATATATAATTGTTTGATTATGTGTGTGCGTGTGTTTACATATGTAAGAAGATAGACGGAGAGCTTTGGTCTTGCTTCACAAGGTCAAATAGGAGTTTCATTTTTCTAATTTTAATTCATTAGTGCATTGTTGCAGTCTTGACGCCGCTGTACCTGGCATAAACAAGGTTTTTTCAAGCTGTTTCCAAACTTCAGTTTTCTTGCACGGAAAGTTCCTCACAGCACATTATTCCTCTTTTTTAGCGATGCATCCCGAGTACAAGTGATTGCATTCGTCATTAGTAATGGTTGTTGAGGAGTGGGTAATAGAATGGTTGATAATTGTGAAGTGCGTATTCGAATAATTAATAATAACGCGCCCGTTTTCGGCAAAAATTAGCAATAGCGCCACAGGACCACGCCTAGAGGAGAAAAATATGACACACAGAGTGCTACATCCGTCTTCTATATACTCTCTATTTATCCTCGTCTCTTCCTTTCTTCGTTGTTCTTTTTGCGGAATTTGAGATTGTTGATCGGGTGGTATAAAACCGAGGCTAAAGCTTTAGTTTCACAACGCTAAAAGGATGCACACAGAAACACGCTGTGCGTCCATCGCACGCAGTTGTAGCAACAATCGGCATGACAAGTACGGCCTTTTGTTATATTGTGTGCAGGTGATGGCAGTACACCACATTCAATTTATTCGTCATCCTGCTTCGTTGATCATTTTTCTTGTCGTAATTCCACCTTACGAAGACAAGACATCTCTTCTGTGCAACAATCTCAAGTGTCATGATCGTCCTAATGAATCGAAAACAAAATAAAAGTACATTGGGGTCATTGTTGAAAGAAACTCCAGCAGGAGCTGAAATTCGTGGTCCAGGACAGCGCGCAGTGCTTAGCGACGTTCCGCGCCACAGTTCGAGTTAAAGAAAATTCTTTGTAGTTCCCTCCGGTGATCACCCGTCTTTTCCAGTGAAAAAAATGTCAGGCCTGCCCGAAAGGGCAGCACAGTCACACCGAAAGTATGAAGAGTGATCTTTCAGAGCCTTTTCTAAATACTCTTTGGGTAAATGCTGGAAGCACATTCCTGGGTACCACTACGCCCTAAATATTCATAATTTTTTCATTGAAGGCCGGCATTCACTTTGCTAACCTTCGTCATTCACCGGAGAAGCGTGGCACTCGCTAAACAATTGTAACGCATTTTGTATTGCATACAGTAGCCTACGACAACGAAAACTTACGCCTAAAGTGGGTAGGTGCTGCAGCCTAATGGGTGATGAGTAACAAGTTTTTTCTTTAACTTGTTACGTCATTCGCAATATGCGAAGCCCGGTTTTTCTTTCACTGTTCAAAAACACTTTATCACGTGTATTGACGAGATTCCATCCTCGAGGTGAAGCCTCTCTAAGGCAAGTTTGCGAACAAGTACCAAGCGCCGGCGTGTTTCAGCAATATAATACTGGAATGGCATGCAGTCCACCCGGGCTCAAACCTCACTATGTCACTACATCTCTTTAATGTTGATAATTTGAGCTTTTTATTCGTTTGACAGCGGTTACAAAAACCGGCAGCGTTGTATCACAACCTGTGTTGTGATCTCATACCAGTTTTCGCTGTAAAAGACGGCACATAGGAACCTTGCCTACGAGATGAGAAGAAAGGGGACGCTAATCGAACACGAAACGAACTGACAGGTTTTTGATTTCGTCGGCTTTCAAACAGTTGCGAGACGACAAGTTGTTCGCAACGTTGCGAATGTCTGTATGTTACAATAGGATGGAAAGGTGGGCTAGTTGGTAATTCATGATGGTTCAGCGAACTGGGAGCGCAGGGGTAAACACAGACACTAAGTAAAGAAGATGCACAAAGCATGAGCACTCGTGCTGTATGCCTCTTCTTTACTTTGTGTCTGTGTTAACCCCCGCGCTCCCAGTTCGCTGAACTGTCTGTATGTTAGTTCGCAGGCTTGTCTTGTAACTCAGAGAGGAGATTTGAGTAGCATTGTAGGCAAACAAGATTGAGTCAAACGAGGCAAGGGCCATGAACAAAAGACATTTTTTGTGTTTTTAGCGTGAGCTACTATTAAGATCTCTGGTGAATATGAGTGGGCGCATTTTCGTTTGAACACTCATTTTCGATGAGTGATCGAGGGCAGTTAAATTGAGGAGCAAATATTTTCTTATTTCGTGCGGCAAAGGAAAAAAAAGGCACAGATATAAGCGATAAAGCTGTGCTTTAGTAGATATGGCTGTAAAAAAGAAAGAAAAAATTACGCTGATCACCAATGTGAATACTACGAATTAGTAATCTTGCTCCATCATTGGAAGGCTTCGCATTGGAATTGTCACGCCGCTCCTTGGTGTCACACAGGTAGATTGATGATTGATGTGTGTGGTATAACGTCCCAAAACCACCATATGATTATGAGAGACGCCGTAGTGGAGGGCTCCGGAAATTTCGACCACCTGGGGTTCTTTAACGTGCACCCAAATCTGAGCACACGGGCCTACAATATTTCCGCCTCCATCGGAAACGCAGCCGCCGCAGCCGGGATTCGAACCCGCGACCTGCGGGTCAGCAGCCGAGTACCTTAGCCACTAGACCACCGCGGCGGGGTGACGTCACACAGGTAGGACCGTGTATAGTACAAACACATATAACGTAGTCATTCGTGGTATCGAACAGCAACGTGGCGAGAATGGAAAACCATGGTGAGGAGGAGGGAAAGGAGAAGGCAACGCAGAACTAGCCGTGTGTGGCGTCATGAAGACGAAATCAACTGTAGTATAGGAATGTGTATAATAACGATGTATAATATAGTATAACAACGGGTTCGAAATGGAGGTGTAGGTTATATCTGATGCACTGAAGAAGAGGGGAAAAAATGAGGATAAAAAGGAGGGTGAGTCATAACACAATATATGTAGAAAGCGGCGTGAGGGTGTTGAGTAGGGCTGTGAAGGTGAAGCTCAGCCTCCCTCTTGTCAGCTTTTGGTACGACGCTCTTATTTTGCGTCCTGCTCTGGCACCACAGAGATGCTTGATCTTCATCTGGCCTAGCCCTGCTGGCGGCAGACCCCCAAGGTGGCCTGTAGCTGTCGCATATAACTGTGTGAAACCCGAGGGGGTAGTGTTCGATGCTCAACTGCTCGTCACCATACTGCATGTTCTTCTGGCGAGTGGCGCCGACGTGTTACGTGGTAAACACCACCTATCATTCAAATCCAGAGGAAATTGCAAGAAACCTCATTGGTGATAAAAGTGCATCTCTACACCGTCGCTCTCTGCCATATTGTAGTTTCCTCAGACTATTAGCGGCCCCCATTGAGGGACTATTGCTAAGCTGCCATCACGACGAACACGTAGCCAAGATAGAACCATCGAGATGGCTGCCTTACCGGTGTGTATCCACGAGTGAGTGATGCCTTGTGTTGCGTTGACGCATCGACTCAACCTGGCTGACGCCGCCTTGGGTACCCTTTTGTGCGCTGTGTGCGGGCCCAGAAAATGAGTGAACAGCAATTGAGTGTATGCCTAGTGCTTCGAGCACAACTAGCCGCCTTGATCACCGCACGCCATCACCAGGGTCTACCAGCAGAAAGCAGAAAGGCTTCCTGTTCTCTCCCATGCGGCACAACCAGGACTCCAAGGCAGCTCTTTTCTTTGGAGGACGCTGTACTCGACAACTGCCTGTTGAAACCATCCGCGAATCCCTCAGGCATGAATACCAATCTCCTCCCCTCTTCACGTGTTTTTTAACCTCTTCCTTACACGCAATGAGCAGTGCTATCATTCAGTGCTACGGAGATAGGATCTTTTTTCTCCTCAACATCTCCTTTTCTTCCTCCCCAATGCGACTTTCCAGAACCTCAATGATCACAGGCATAACAAGCTTTCTATTGCTCACTCGTTTTTGCTGTGTCCAGAGAGCCTTCCATATTTGACCATAACAATTGTTGGGGTTTAACGTCCCAAAACCACAGTAAGGCTCTGGTATTTTTATGCTACCTGGGGTTCCTTAACGTGCACCTAAATCTAAGTGCACGAATTTTAAGCATTTCCGTTTCCATCGAAAATCCGGCTGCCATGGCCGTGATTCGATCCCGTGACCTGCGCGTCAGAAGCCGAGTGCCCTAGGCCTTAGACCAACCTTGAAGGCACCTTCGACCAAACGGCATCGGCACGTCAGGATGACATCACAGATTTCAGCAATGAGAAACTTCTTGATGATGTGACCACGTCGCTAATTTTCGCATCAATCGTCTCAATCTTGACGACACAAAGGTGGCGACTTCACAACTGCCAAGTTTCATGTATTTTGAGACCCTAAGTGCACCTTTAGAACTCTCAAAATAATAAATTTCAGACTACACTCTGTCGTGTTTGGGAAACCAGTGAAATGAATTAGTCTTTCAATACCAGCTGAGGGCTGTCAGCCGTTAAAAAAGTGGTTAACAATTTTGAATACTTGGTAATCTATTATAGGAGAGCATAAAGCCGTTCCGAGGACCTCACATTTGATGAGGCTGCGTCGACAATGATTAACAATGCCATACGGCAGTGGCGACCAGGAGGTTTAAAAAAGAATTGCTGAAGTTATAGCTCCTGTAATGCTTTTCCAGCAGTAGTGAAGCCAACATTTGCCCTCCAAATATCTCAGAAACAAGTTATTCTCTGGTGGCGCCCATCAAGGAGACTTAAATATTTGCTGGAGTGAAAATTCTTCTCCACCAGTGATGCCGTGCCAAGCGTAAGATAGCGGCTGTGGCAGCCTTCTTACTAGAGGCATGAAAAGCTGTTGTCGTTCGGTGATTGAGAAGGAGCGTTTCTCTCGCAAACCCAACGAGTTTAAAGTGACAACCATTTCGAGTCAGATAGTGCTCAAAGTGCATTTTTGTGTTACTAGTTTTTCTTAGTAAGCCTCAAATTCAAGGATATTTTACTGCAGATAAGGCCACCCGTACTAGTCTCTGAGGATTATTTCTTCGAAAACAACTGTTTTGAATTTTTAATTAGCGTAGCCTTTAGACTAACAAATCAAGGTCACTTGATGTCTAAGTGGGGACCACTAGACAATAGCATGTTTCTGAGATTTTCGGAGGGCAAAAGCTAGCTTCACTACTGCTGGCAGATTATTGCGTGAGCTTCCACTCCAGTAATTTTTTTAAACCTCCTCGGTGCCCCCTTAGATATCAAGCGGTTTTGACTTGTTATTCTAACGATAACGTTCACTCTAAATTAACAGTTACTTGTTTCCAAAGAAATAATTAGCAGAGCCTAGTATCGGTGACTTAATCTCCAGTAAAATTTTCCTTGAATTAGAGGCTTACTACAGAAAACTAGTAACACAAGGAAGTGATTCGAGCACTATCTGACCCGAAAAGGCTGCCACTTTAAACTCATTTGGCTTTGGGGAAAACGCTTCTTCTCAATGGCCGAACGCTTACAGCTCATCATGTCCCTAGTAAGATGGCTGCCGCAGCCGCCATCTTATGGTTGCACAGTTTCCCTCGTGGGCAACAATTCCCACTCCAGCGTTTTTTTTCAACCTCCTCAAGTGGCAACAATGCAAGAGCTGAGTACGCGGTCTGCACCCCATGCTTTAACCCCGGTGGCGTTCGCCAACGCAGCCGAATGCATTATTGCACTCCAAAGAGAAGCTATCAGTATAGCCACCGTTATTTCTCTGAATCTCGTGCGAACTTCAATCCCTACTTGTAATATTTATTACCATTTACCGGTATGGTCTACAACTAATAATATTTAGGGGTAAGCTAGCTTTGTTTACTTTAGTGCAACTATATAAATACTTGGACGCTTCATGAAGTCCACAACCACTCATCGGGCTTGGCGAAGAAAGTGCCAGCGGTTTAGCACGCCTATGCCAGTATATACGTAGCGTCAAGTACGCAAGAATGGACGAACCACGAACAGATGGACGCGTGAACCATAACTGTTCCTGGACGGACGCACGTTACGTTACTGGTCTTGTTCCGCGTTACTTGGGTGATCTGCTGTGACCTGTCTGACCATGATCGTTCAACACTGAGCGGAGTAATATGGTTTAGAAAGTGAAAGAGTGGGTATGAAACATCCTGCAATTATCTGTATCTTCAAATTTGTGCTTTCGACTATTCGGGAAATTTCACTGCGGCCATTTCACAAGCGGCGATTTCACAAGCGCCAATGAGTTTCCAGGCGCCCAAAAAGTAAAGTAAGGGGTGGCTTAGGTTTGTGTAACACTACTGAGGCGTTCTTCACGCAAAATCTCAATAAATGTCTTTCTACGGATTGCTAAGGACTATGCCAAAATGACAGAAAAATACATGAAGGAAAGGAACATGCATTGAGGGCTTAAACTTTATTTTATACGTTCTAAACGAAAAAATGGCAGCATATCAACGGAGCGAATGCTGAAGAGTGGGGCGAAGCATTCGTCCGTCCATTCGTTCTTACTTCCGTTCATCCATGCGTCCGTCTTTGTGACCGCCCATGCGTCCATCCGCCCGTCCATGCATGCGTCTGTTTGTGCGTCCGTCCCTGCGTTCCTCCATGCATCCGCCCCTGCGTCCGTTCATGCGTCCATCCATGCATCTGTCTGTGTGTCCGTTCGTCCAACTATTACACACTCCAAGTACCCCCATCTCGCATCTTTTTATCATATATTCCCCCTATAGAAGCACCGCCATCCAGCGGACATTCCAAGGACTAAACGAGAGGTGGCACACACACACTTTCTTAAGGCTTGCGCTTCGGGTCTACTTCCCACCTTTAACCACCCCGAGTTTATGTTATATACTAGTTCACTGTATTCATGGCACGGCGGCCCAACGCTCGCTAAACCTTTCTAAAACCAAGGAGGTTACGCCCAGTGAGTATAACGTAGCCACCTTTTCCTGTCAGATAGTGCTCAATGTACATGCCAATTGCTGCTAATGGGAAATGAGTGACAGGAGAATTTGGCTTTTACTTGCTTACGGCTTGCGCTTCGTATCTATTTCCCACCTGTAACCACCTCGGGTTCATGGTATATACTAGTTCATTGTATTCATGGCACTGTGGCTCAACGCTCGCTAAACCTTTCTAAAACTGAGGAGGTTACACCCAGCGAGTATTACGTAACAACCCTTTCTTGTCAGATAGTGCTCAATGTACATGTCAATGGCTGCTAATAATGGGGATCGCAGCGTGCGCGTTAACTAAAAGCTGAATGCTCCTCTCTCTCATTTCCCATTAGCAGTCATTGGCATGTAGATGGAGCACTATTTTTATTGTTCAACAACGCATAGAAGAAATCTCCCACCGGCACCACCTTGGTGGTCAAAATGTTATACTCGTTACACACTACAATGGCTACGAGGGACGAACTGGTGCCGCTATGAGTTTCGCCCCTAATATATGTTAAAAATCACACAGCGCAAAGATAGATATTTTGGGTTTAACACCTCAAAACTACCGTACGAGTATGAGAGATGCCGTATTGGAGGGCTCCGGAAATTTCGACTACCTGGGGTTCTTTAACGTGCACCCAAATCTGAGCACACGAGCCTACAACATTCCCGCCTCCGTAGAAAATGCAGCCGCTGCTGCCGGCATTTGAACCTGCGACCTGCGAGTCAGTAGCTGAGTACCTTAGCCATTGGACCACTGCGATGGGCCGAGCACACATCTGAAAGCAGCAGCGCAAGGACTGTTACGTTACTAACATACTTCATATTGGCGTCAAATTTCATTACCAATGTTTTTTCGTCCTCCCCCAAGCATCTCAAGAAAGAACGCCGTAAATTCCGCCCCACTCCTCATAAAGCCGCCAAGAAGGGCTTTTTTTTCAGACTGCACAAGTTATCTAAGATGTTCCCGCCCACATCGCCATGTTCACTTATTTCCGTTGCTCAACATATTTGAGTGTGAGGAGCTGTTTTGATTTTTGTCTTTTTCTTATCTCTCTCTTTCGCACACTTCTCCAGTATTATCCCTCGTACGATTGAGGTACAAAAAGCTGAACGAGATTATGGCACAAAGTTTGAGGCAACAAGCAACAAGGCGCTTTATTTCTTTGTCTTTCACTGCCGTCTTCTTCAACGTCATCAAAGCGTATCGGTCATTCAGCCTTTCCAAGCTCACTTTATTTCTCACAGAGAACGAGACCGAAAAGCCATACTTGCAAGTACAACGTTCAAAAAGCTAAATAATATACTATTACACCTTGATTCTCTCCAATGCATTCGCGCCGTAATTGATCTGTAAAAATATCAGGTTTCTCAACACAACTTTGCGGGAGATAGGACATTCAGTCCAACTTTAAAAAATGTAATAACAGAAACTGGATTGCGCTACACACATATAAAGCAGACACACACGCATGCACTCTAGAAACACACGCTCATTCAAGGCATACAAGAACTTTTTGGACTTACATGAGCAGCAAGACTTCACCATCACAACGACCTTTCTAATTAAATATGTTGCGTCAATACTTTGACCACCGATGGGGAGGAGCGGTTACTTCACAGAACGAACTTTGCCATTTTACTTGAACGATCGGTTCACTTGAAGAAAGAAGAAGCTATCGCTTCGTGGGATGAACCCATCGACGAAGTTCCTAGACAAAGTCGTTTTTTTTGCGTACTTTATCTTGTGATGCGCATAACATTTAGGATCTAATTAGTTCGAACTGTTTCGCAATCGGTACAGCTCACGTTGGAGTTTACTTTAGGACTTGAACAACTGTTGAAGTGGTGCATAAGAACAGAAAACTGTGTCAGTGGCGGTATTTAGTGCAAAAGAGTGAAATAAAGAAATACGAAGAACTTGCTAGCGACAAATTTCAAGGCACTTTAGCTTTGTCGGTGCTCTCCTTCCATTGCGAGTTTCTCGCTGATCAAACATTATTTCGTAAGACCCTCAACTACTGAGTGATGTGGTGCATCTCTGTCGATTATTATGTCTCTAAGAGATCTAATAAAGGTCATCGTTTTTCCTGACTGTGCGCTCATTTTTACTAATCCTCTAGGTGCAATGTACCACAGAAAGAGAAGGTGGATAATGCCATAAATATTTGCCGAGATGTATAGTATAGTTGCAAGCACCTAAATATTACAAGCCCTTATTTTTATATCGACAACAGCCTTATATCAACCCAGTTCTCTGTCCAAGCTACATGAGTAATATTGTGCTCGTACAAGTTAGCCTCTTCTGCTGCACTGTGAAAGAAAAAAATATCTTTACCTGTATTCTTGTGACCAAACAGCGTTGCAGCTCTCGTTTTCTTGCATTGTCAGTTATTGTAAAATTTATTGTCGCCGACCGACCTGTCTGCGTTCCAACCAACTCTCTAACTCTCTGTTCTACATTGTTACTACTTTTACGGTAGCATAAAATCGCCTAAATTCATGCTGAGATGTACTATTTCTTATTTGCTGCAGTAACACACAGATTAACATTTGTGACATCGTGGTTATTACGCCGATGAATTTTTTGCTACTGTGCCTAAACACCTATAAGTTTCGGTATTTTACTGTATATTTATTGCCTTCCCATCCAGAATTTTCGTAGTTGTGTCTGTCTCCCACTTACATTTTGTTTCTATTTTCGTCCCTTTATCATTTCTTTATTGTTGGGTACTAACCGAACAACCAAATTCGTGGCTTGTTTATCATCCTGTAATTTGTTTTCGCCTTTATCTGTTTGTGTCTTTACCTTACAGTCGTCGTTGTCTACTATGTGAAAGAATTCTTCAGACGGGGTGTCTAGAGTTACCCTAGATTGACTGAAGGCAAATTGTATTAAAAAAAGACCTATAAGTGTTTTTACTTGTCTTACTTATTGTGTCCTTGTTCTTATGTTCATACTAAAATGTGCTTAGCACAGTGATATTGTCAATTACAAACTGCCAGTGCACCGACAAGGCCAAAAAATGTTGTGTCATGTGTCATGAACCCAAAAGCAGCGGTACAGATGCGGACTACCACAAAATGTGATGCACTTGCTTCATTGTAGATTTAGATGCAGATGTAGATCCTAAACTTGTGGCTTACCCCCCCCCCCCCCTGAGGGATCGGCCAAGAGTCGGGTAGCTCAACAAATAAAGGAATTTATAACATAAATACTAGCGATAACAATAATAATAAATGGAATATTGATTTTTCGTACTTCATTCTCAAAAAAAAAGTGGCTGAATTAGTGATCCATTGCTTGTCTTGTGAGCTGCAAAGAAGGAACGAAGTTTGCCTGGACGTGAGGTTTGAGGCTGATCAAATAGCTTTGATGGACCCATTATTATATAAACACTCCACTTCGTTGTTGTTTCGAAAACAAAATCATGCGGAACGTACAGAAAATTGAGATAATTAAGGTATATAGAAGAAAATCCGCTAGTAGTAAGAAATAGGCACAAAACCCTGCTTTGACATATTTCGAAGTCCATACAACTTGGTGCCACATTTAGAGTGCTGAGTAGAATGTGGATGAAGAAACGTTCCCATCTTTACATCACTGAACACACATCAGAAAAACGAATACAAGTAGACATACTCACAAGCACAAAAGAAGGATGTGCATTCTACTACAAGCTAGAGTTCACAGATGGAAGACACTTGAGCTCCTGCACAAAGAGAACGGGGAATGTGGTCCTGATTCTGTCGAAGTATGGCCGCAACCATTAAGCTAAATTATGCAGGGTACACAAGGCAGGGCTTCTTGTAATTTATGTGTGAGATGACTCGGTGGAAACTCCTGACGCCACTGTCCGGGAATTAAACGTGCCACACAAGGCACTGTCGTTTGCTTCTGCTAACTAGAGTTTTTGTGTGAATAGTGTTTGTCTACATTATATATTAATTTTAACAGTCTTTCACATGCACTCTTCAGTGAATTTATAGTTTCATTTGGTCATTGTGACTATATCGAGCGAGAGACATAAAAAGAGAGGAATAAGCAGGTGGATAAGTGTGCGAATTGAGTCAAAAGTACTTTTTCCATACTTTTCTGCACATGAGGAGGAATGGGGTGAAAAAAAAAGATCGACGTAGGACGTTGAACAGATAAGAAGTGGCGTAATTTACGAATGCATCATCATCATCATCATCATCATCATCATCATCCTGTCTACGTCCACTGCAAGACAAAGGCCTCTCCCATGTTCCGCCAGTTAACCCGGTCCTGTGCTTGCTGTTGCCAATTTATACCCGCAAACTTCTTAATCTCATCTGCCCACCTAACCTTCTGTCTCCCCCTACCCCGCTTCCCTTCTCTGGGAATCCAGTTGGTGACCCTTAATGACCAGCGGTTATCCTGTCTACGTGCTACATGCCCGGCCCATGTCCATTTCCTCTTTTTTATTGCAGCTATGATATCCTTAACTCCCGTTTGTCCCCTAATCCACTCTGCTCTCTTCTTGTCTCTTAAGGTTACACCTACCATTTGTCTTTCCATTGCTCGCTGCGTCGTCCTCAATTTAAGTTGAACCCTCTTTGTGAGTCTCCAGGTTTCTGCTCCGTAGCTAAGTACCGGCAAGATACAGCTGTTATATACCTTCCTCTTGAGGGACAGTGGCAATCTACTTGTCATAATTTGAGAGTGCCTGCCGAATGTGCTCCACCCAGTTCTTATTCTTCTAGTAACTTCAATCTCGTGGTTAGGCTCTGCGGTTATTACCTGCCCTAAGTAGACATAGTCTTTTACAACTTCAAGTGCACTATTACCTATCGCAAAGCGCTGCTCCTTTCCGAGGTTGTTGTACATTACTTTCGTTTTCTGCAGATTAATTTTAAGACCCACCTTTCTGCTCTCCTTGTCTAACTCCGTAATCATGAGTTGCAATTCGTCCCCTGAGTTACTCAGCAATGCAATGTCATCGGCGAAGCGCAGGTTACTGAGGTACTCTCCACTCTACGAATGCAGTACTCTACGAATGCATCATGTGTTGTGGCAACTCCGAGACGGTATTAGAACCTACTAGAAAGCCTTCGAACAACGCAAGCAATGTATATGTCTGACGAAAACCATCAGAAGTGGCGCCAACACTTTCATGTACATGGACAACTATCTTAGAAGCTAGAACGAGCTACCCAAGTGCAAACGATAAGGTTATCTTCAGTTAAGGAAAATAAACAGCAACCATTCAACAGCACTACCAGCAACGGCAACAGCAACGCTTAGCAGAAAGTTGAGAATTTATTATATTTTCTTTTATGGTGGAAAATAAATTCAATTATTATACTGTACTGCGCTGGCAAGGTCCCGTATAAGAAAACCACAAAATATTATTTCCTGAAGCTGAATCAAACCACTTGAAAATAGAAGAGAAAATAATTGAACTAAGTTCTGGAAGATGAAGAAAGGTGTGCATTGCTTTGAGACAAATAATACCAAAGTAACAATAAGTACGGTATTGAAGAACCCCTCAGCTACAAACAACAACAAAAAGCAAGCAAGAAAAAAAAGAGAGCCCGCTTATTGCAGAAAAGTAGCCTGTGTTTGAATGTGATGCAGCACCAACGTGCAAACTGAGGCATTTTCACGCTAAATATATGGCAACATATTTTAAAATTTTATGCTCAATATTGTGATATGTTTTTTGCAAGTTAAATGTATGCGTATTTCACTGTACTGCGAATGGCGTAGCGAGCGCAGATCCACGTTTTTGTCATAATGCCAACAAGCATATCGGCTACCCGAACTAAGATCTCTGGCCCGCTGTGCAGTCTTGTGTATCTCAGTATAGCAGCCTTCATTTCGCTCTTTATCGCACCACGTGTCATCGCTATAGGTCCTTGTTAATTCGTTTCTTTCTGCGTTTCTTACCTCTGAAAATCTGACCCATATAATATTGCCGGCGAAACGCGATGAAAGATGTGTTCACGTGTTCTATTTTTTTCTTTGATTAACTTTCTTCAAATGTGTGTTCAATATTCACTCAAGAGCTGAGGAGTAGCGAACCAGTTTGCTTGTGCACCAACATCTACTTTATATTATATTTGCGAAAAAAAAGAGTGGTACTGATAGAAATACTTTAAAAGAAACAAGAGAAAAATAGGCTCTTCGGGCGAGGCTCATTCGGCCGAAAGTATCGCTATTCTTTATCTCTGTGAAACAAAACGCTCAAGTGTCCTGTACCCCGCTGCCCTGTTCCAGCGGGTGCACCAAAGGAGGCACGAGCAGAGCAGATAAGGGCGAAATTGCTTTCGGGGGCCGTAAAGCCCCTATTATATGCACCGTCATTAAGGAAAACAAATGTCCATGCCCGAACGCGACCCGGTTCCCCGCTTTCTTGGCAACATCGTGATCGCATGGAGTATAAGTAGTTTAGCCTTCCTACTGGGCATGCAGAAAGCTTCGAAGCGATAGGCTGCTATTGAGTAAAGGCCGTCGCGGCCTAAAATAAACTATGCACGGTCATCACGGCAGAACAAGGCTTAACGCGTTGAGGCAAGCACGAGAAATGAGTGTCACCACTAAGAGTCTTCAAGGGTGTAATTTTGTTAACACAATAGACAGTGCTGCCCCTGACTCATTTAGAGCTTGCTGTGCGCCATATTCTTACTCGTATAGTCGGCCAAAACCTAGCTATTGTGAGCAGTGGGCACTTTTTGTCTATCAGCTTGTTATTATGAAACGAAGTTATAAAATATTGCTTTGTCTACATGTGCTTTGTGAGAATACACTGGTCCTTTATTCAACTACAACCTAATTCAGTCGTAACCCAAAAATACAAAATAAAACACTGCTGCTCATGCAGAATAACCCAAGATTTGGCCGACTGTACATTGTCTGCGTCACAAGGCTCCAGTCATTCATACTCAAAGCCTGAGAGAATGGAACCTGACACACGATTGATGTCGGTTACTTTTGAAGGCAACGAAACACGCTAGGGAGTATAGATAATGTGACTATAACTCACATGATTTTGATAGCGCTGGTAACGATACACTGGGAGATAAATACGAGCTGAAATTAGGCGCGCTTGAGTAACCGTGATGCGGAACATATATTCACCTAGGAGTTAACTAACCATTGCTTAAAGTTTTCATATAAACAATGAAATAGTAATCAGGTTGAATAGTTGGGATTTTTTTCTGCGTACTCTCGATTACTGCAGGGCTCAAACGTTTTGAATTTAGTTGGTTCGTAATGTATATTTGCTAAAGAAGAAGAGGGCTTTTGATCGGGGGATGTTGTAGCGTGGATGACTTACCCTCAATTCGATATCGTCACAAATCTATTTTCCCGAGTATTGTGGTGCCCTCATCGGCGTCTTCTATCGAGACCGAAAAATTCGAATTGATAAAAATAAAGAAAACTTCAAATTAAGCGCTTAATATGCTGCGGTTGAGGTAATCCAAATGTGGTCCTTATGTAGGTGTCGGAGTTCTTAAATAGCCCGCAAAAGACTCAACTAATTTCGTCCTCTCGTAGGTTTCGGTTTAGTTGAAAACCTTGGGCCTGATGAGGCTCCCCTACCTCGAAGACTGAAGAAATGCGGAGCACGAAGCATCCAAGCGATTTCTATTCCAGCGAAGTGCCTGTCAGCGTATCGGGGATTATGGACTTGCTCAGGTGGGGGTGAACTCTTTTCGATGGTCGAGATCTCAATGGGATGCTTCAGGATTACTTTTCGCTATTTAGGTACTATATCGTTGCCCCACCGCGGCGGTTTAGTGGCTAAGGTAATCGGCTGCTGACCCGCAGGTCGCGGGCTCGTATCCCGGCTGCGGCGGCTGCATTTTCGATGGAGGCGGACATGTGGTAGGCCCGTGTGCTCAGATTTGGGTGCACATTAAAGAACCCCAGGTGGTCGAAATTTCCGGAGCCCTCCACTACGGCGTCTCTCATAATCATATGGTGGTTTTGGGACGTTAAACCCTACATATCAATCAATCAGGTAATATATCAATAATATTTCTTGGGTATTTTCGTAGCTCACGATATTTAAGGCCTTGCTATTATTTTATCTAGCATTGCGTGCCTAGCTTTCGGTGAGCATTGACCGCAGCGAGAATGTGCGACATGCGACGTGTGACATGGTCATCAAGCGAAACCGCTGAAGTGGTAAGCGTTGTAAATCATGCGGCCAAGCGGGAATTCAACCCAGGCCTTCTGCGTGACATGTACATGCTCCTCTACAATGTCACGCGGTGGATACAGTGTTTCGGAAACCGAGAAATATATATATATATATATATATATATATATATATATATATCTGTCGAAGAGCTGCAAATGTTTTTTATAACGAGTTGTTTGCACTTTCAAAACAATACCAACAGGATTATGAGTATTAGAAACACCACAAGAGATAAGCTGACTGATTGATTGATATGCGGGGCTTAACGTCTCAAAACCACCATATGACTATGAGAGACGCCGAGGTGGAGGACTCCGGAAATTCGGACCACCTTGGGTTCTCTAACGTGCACCTAAATCTGAGCACACGGGCCTACAACATTTCCGCCTCCATCGAAAATGCAGCCGCCGCAGCCGGGATTCGATCCCGCATCCTGCGGGTCAGCAGCCGAGTACCTTAGCCACTAGACCACCACGGCAGGGCACAAGAGATAAGCTTATGTCAAGCGCTAATGTTCGTGAAGGTGGTAGCCTTGGACACTGTTACATAGATAACCTTCAGTGCACCGTACCTAACTATAAAATATTTTTAACCGGCGGGGCGGCTGTGTCATAGTCATACGTAGAAACACCCTCGATTGGCGCATGAAGATGAGGTCGAAACGGAACTGACTCGCGAGCATCTAGGTATAGAAGATGTTTTAATATGTAATGTTTATAAAATTGAATAGCTGGCACTACAGCCACAATTAACGTTTAACGAGAACTAAGAAAGACGAAGACGAAGTGCCTGCTTTGCAAAACGGTTGTGACTACCGGTTAAGCTGAGGCATAAATTCATTTTATTTCAAGTCATATTAGCCTGTTCGTTCTTTGTATTACCTCTATTTTATTTCTAATAAATCGTTTAACAATTGGTTCTTTGTTTAAACATCGTTATCTAAATAATGCAGCTGGTGAAACAACTCCACCTCACAAATGAGGCACCGTCCGTTTCGTGGCCGATCCCCCGAAGTGGGTTGCGCCAGGACTCCGAGGAACAGCCGATCTGCTAGCTTCTTACTATTTCTGAACGCACCACTGGATCGCTGCCTCGCTCTGGAACCGATGCAAGTATAAGCACTCTTGCGCCTTCGCCGAAAATGGTGGCGCTAGCGGCGGCAGTCTCCAGGAAGCGCTATGGGCTTCGTATCGCCGCGGACAACGGCGGCATCAGTGTGTACTCACTCAGCAGTGAGCAATAGTCTGAGGACAACTTTCAACTCGTGGAAAGTGTTAGGGCAAGACGCCAAAACACCGGGTCTTCCCTGACTTCTGGCAAGTCTACCAAGATATCTACCCAGAAGACCGTACTCAGTACGACTGTGTTTGTAACGTCACTCGCTGCCGTTAACTTGAGGCCACTCACCAGACAATAAGCCTAGCTCGGTGCTTGTCGAGGCGGTGGTGCCAAATGAAGGGACGTTGTATTCGACTCATGAAGAAATGCTCTTGCTATTGGCGTTGCAAACGAGACTGTACTGAGCACGCTGAGTAAAATCATAGACTTGGATGGCATCAAAGTATACTCGTGCATCCTATTCAGCAATGGTACTGCTACTAGCGTCATCAATAAAGTCCACATCTCTGTTTCAAGCGCAGACTTGGCCAGTCTTGTGAAGCCAGTAGGGGTTGATGGTATCGATATCAAACATTTGTCTCGCATGGGCACAACTTGCTGTATAAAAATAATCTTCAAGGGTAAATCTCTGTCCTCACAAGTCAAGGCATGCCACTTCCGGCATCCTGTGCGACCGCTCATCCCAAGTCCACTTCATTGGCGCTACTGTTTGAGGTTTGTACAGGTGAGCGCCGTGTGTCAGAGCACAATAATTCGCTCGCGCTGCGCCGAATCACATGCAGCGCACTCCTGCGCCACCACGGTACTCAGATGCCGCAATAGTTTGGGTATCACGACGCTTCGTCATATGACGAAGCCATATGACGAGAATAAGAACAGCCACTCCAGCGTGTACATAAGTCCTGTCGGCTCGATGTTGTCAGGAATCGGAGACCACAGGTGATCCTGGGCCAGCTGTTGTATTGCCTCATCGTCATATATAACAAGATGGATATACGCTTGGCCGACAATAATCGTGCCTGACCACCTGACATATATACCTGGCACATGCACAAATCCATTAACGATCGTCCAGAAACACATGTGGCAGGTGTCTTCTATGGCACCGTCATACCTTTTGCGTAGTATATCTTGCTCCGGTTGTTTGTCATGCGGAAGATTCAGCTATATACAGCTCGTATTCTTGAAACAATTAGTGTTTGCAAATATTTATTGCTGAAATAAAACAGCTTACACCAGCCACACAAGTGAAAGTCCAGCTAATCCTGCGTGGTAGGAGAGAAATTTCTTATTTATAACGAGAACACACCCTTATTGTACAGCGCACGTAGACAGCGTCAATTTCAAGAAATAACCAAGACAAAGTCGTTATAAGCTGTTTATATGCATGTAATGAATTCGGCCTCCCCTCCGCCATCCTTGGGAAATAATCACTTCAAGAGAAAGAAAAAGCAAGCAATGCTTCGCCCTGATCGCAATTCTCTCTGCACGTAACGTGGGGCATGTAGCTGTAAGACACCGCCATAGACTGACGGTAGGGATAATTAAGCGCTTCAGAGGCCGGCACATGCAGCAAAGTTAACAATGGTCCTATTACGCATTTGCACAGCACCTTTTGTTCATGCTCTTTCAGACTGCAAGGATCGGTTGAGGCGCTGCACCGTAGAACACGTCATTCGGGAATCATCAGCCTTTACCCGCGCATCGTATTTTTTCTTTATACTTCCTCCCGACCAGTTTGTAATGTAGAGTCCAGGCTTTCTTCTACAGAAGGTCATCTGTCTTTGAAACTAGATCCGTCACGTCAGATTTCTTTCTGTGCTGAAAGTGCACGAGTGCCTTTGTTTTATAGCAAGCACTGTAGCCCTATGTGAGATTCCATAGCTTCGAAGCTGGCGTGACATATATATTCAAGAAACACTGAATCCTCGAGAAATGAACGTTAAAAAAACTTCGCTGCCCAAGAAAGACTCGCTGTCATTTTCGTGTGCCAAGTTATTTATACCTGATAAAAGACTGCCAAGGAGGCAGGGGCTCATGCCGTCAATAATTAAAGTGAATACGAAAACGTCGCAGTTGGTGACTAGGGAAGACTTAGAGTCATTTGGCGTTCTTCAAGAGGTGTATGCACAGGAGATTTTTTGCTCATATTTTCTAGCCGCCAAAAAAAAAATCTTGTTTTCTAAAGCAGGACGGTCAAACTTGATAATCTTACACGTTAGGAGCACTGATCCCGGCAGTACTTAGCCTCTAAAAAAAGTAACTGTCGAGTGAAGGGAACATTTGGGACGTTTGTGTGAAAAGAAAAGTGCCTCAGGCAGGCATATTCATGTTTCAATAGCTTGGCCTACGCATTATAGAGGGCAGTAATTTTCATTGTTGCTGTGTTATCGATTTAGCTTGATGATAGAGTGACGGTCACAAGGAATTCATGGGACAATCTTGAAGGCTGGCATGCCCTTTTCGTGAAACCACCAGATACAGCAACGCCAAGAGACGTCATTCTAATAACATATTAAAAGTAACGCTGTTTGAAGGCATCGCATATTTCCGCAAAAATGAAGTGTCCTCAGTGACAATGCCGTTTGCATCAAGCCTTAGCAAGGGGCAAAGCACACATCGAAGGACGAAGTTACACATACGACGCTATCCTGCAATTGAGCCTATTATAAAAAACTTCAGCATTAAAGCAAGATAACAACCATATGTTAATGCTCACTGTGGAAAACGAAGCTCCTTTTGAAACTCTCGATGGCGAATCGCGGCACCACGTTTTCCTATGAAAATCAGTGGCAGCTATTTTTGTTCAGAAACGCGGCAGACTGTGATATTGTGCAAATATGTAAGAAAGGGTGGCCATGATCACTTTCTTCGGTAAGCGTTCACTGAAAACTTGGCAAAAAGTAACGGCCAGGAAAATAGCCCTGAGGTTGGGTAGGCAATATAACCTAACAGCAGCAACAGCTGAGACGCTTCGTCAAAGCAACTGCAAATAAAATGAGGACAAACGGTACTGCAGAAGTTCGTTGAAACAAAAAAGGCCGATAGGTGTTTTTTTGTTACAAACCAGGTAACTTTGATATATTTCTCTAGCAGACAAGCAAAAAACCACTGAAGAAGTAACAAAAAGACAATGTATATTGTTGGTAATGTCTATATCTGTTGTATGTCTGTATATTGTAATGTCTGTATATCGTTGGCAATGTATATTGTTGGTGAGTGGTTGTAAACATCAAGTAATGTTGAGCAATAAAAGGCGACATGTGTGGACACCGGGAAGACTTAGCGAGTCATGCCCAGAAGGGGAAAGGTCAGGCTGGAGCACTTTTATTGACGAGGAATGACCAGACAACCTACAACGCTACTTCCTTTGTACGTCCTGTAACGAGCACGTGCAATTGTCGCTATGCTTTTGAACTAGCGTTTCTTGTAGCAATCTTGTTATCCACTGCAAGTCATGGATAGCATGAAGCAAAGTTGCTGTGCAGGCAGCCTCATCCTAGTTCTCTGTGTGAAAGTAATAATAAAGCTGTTCAGCTAAAAATGAAATACCATGACAGAGACATCTCAAATCGTCTCATATTTCAGGACCCGTCACAATGTTCTCACCAAGCCGCATTCCCCGAAACCCTCTTGAGGTCTATTGCGTCAACACCATTATACGTTGCAACATCAAAATATTTTGATTTTTCCTAGGCCAAGTATTTTGCCAGTCTTGCACCTCTTATGGTGACAAAAGATTATCCGTTACTGTCAACATTCACTGTTGCTCTTCAGGTAGTTATTGTAACAAGACACACGTGATGAATTCTCTTCTACTGTCAAGTAAGAAATGGGTGCGTTTCGGTGTGTCTGGAATATGTAGTAACTACAGAGAAATATTGCTTTGGCAGTTTGTTTTGTATTCATGGCTCGTTCTTCAATATTCTTCAACTGGGTGATGTGAAATTCTAAATGCAGCACAAAATGTACAACTAAACGCGAATTACCGATACAGAATAATCGTTTTTTTTTCTGTCGTTGTCTATGAGAAGGTTTCGAATCAAGTAAGCTGCTTGTTACCAGTGACTTGGGCCTAGGAAGATGACTTGAATTTGAATTACAACAGCTAAGAGACGACTTCTGAATGTTTTAAACGTGCTGCCTGAACACCTAGGTGAGTTACAGGATTGCGCTTCTTCATTTCGGCTATGATAACATTTATGTGATGCAAAGTGCGGTTTTTACAAACATTTGTAAGTAGTAGTGAGCCAACCAATACTCATCTCCACACATATTTTATTCACATTACGACCATTACATCTTAACGAGAAAGACTACCAGATAAGAAAAAAAGGTAAAGGGATTCCGCACGCGCCAACATTTTGCTAACTACATTTTCTTATAAAATATAACTCCTCTTTGAAGCCGAATGAAAATGTTTTCCTCAGTTGTCACAGTTGTATGCAATCCTGCTTGTCGCCATTTATTTTTTGTAGCTGTGATTGTCGTTCTCGCTGTGGCCATCGTCATTGTCCCTGTCGTTTTTATGTCTGTGAAATACCATCGACTTACAATGACACTTTCAGTACACAGTCCGCCATAGGACCAGTTTACTAGCATTTATTTTAGCTAGTCTACAATTTTCTGTATCACTTACGAACTACCACTCAAGTTATCTGTCAAGCTAAGCCTTGTTTTTTTTTTCGTTTTCTCGGACCATTCACATTACATTTCAGTAATAATTGTGTCATTAAACTAACAAATCACGTGATTTGGCGAAATTGAGACAGTATGGTTCTGAACAATGAATCCCTAAACGAATGAATCTATACAAAACATCACTGAAAGGCCTGACGTGCATGACAGCCCGCAGTGGGCTGCTCTGGCGTTGCCACAGTCAGCCGAGGCCAAGCGCCACTTCGTGACCCCTTTGGACAGCTCGTAGTAGGGCCCGCTATCGAGACTCTTGGTAGCAAATATCCACTTGCCCGAATTGATTTCGTCCGTGCCTCGAAACGACCGGCGACGCCAGAACATATGGTCTAGGGCAGTGAAGTCAACGCAGTGCCTGCAAGAACTACGGGGTAACTGTCGGGATAAATCTTGGGTAATAAAGCCGGGCTGCGAGGCGAGCATGTCTTCAATAATCTGAGAGTCAATGCTTACGCTCTATTTGACTTCTTCCGAGGAAAGGGAACGTATTCTCGGCCGAGATTAATGTGCTGCGTAATTTCGTTATATGTAGTCGGTTGACCTCTCTTCTCCTAGAGTTCGGACCGGCTCTAGATTGCATGCTTCAACGCGAAAAGCGAGAACTCGCACATCTCAGTGAGCCAGCTTGTTCATGTTTTCAATGAAAATTACTTTACACAGGACATAGCTGGAGGCAATCTTTAGAAAGTTGCTCTTTTTTTTTCCCTTGAAGGCAGCAATTGTTGATGCTTCAAAGAAGAGACTTGTCTAAGCGATACCTTCTGCTACAGCCCATGTTTAACATTTTTGGTTGCTAATAGAAAGAACTTTGCAATCACATTTCTCTAAAAGTTACTTTAGACGTATACACTACGACAATGAAGAAATTAATTGGTTTGACGTGGCGTGCTATTCTTAAATTCTTGCGAAAGCCCCACAGCTCAGTAACTTTATATTCTTTATTTTCTGTCACCTTTCTTTGCAAAATAACAACCACTTTTTGCAAGGGTGTAATTCAGAGTTCTGGAAACACAGTGATCCATTTGTTTGAATGAGCTAAGCGTGGAACAAACATAGCTGGAATAGCCAGTTTATGTTTACCGCTTGCCCTGTGCACTGTTTTCTTCTCTTCTCAGCCAGTTCTGTCTTTTTCTTTCTGTTCGCGCTAAAAATATGGCGCCAGGGATAGTTGGAATGCGTGCAGAACTCGTTCTTCGAGCCCTTCATGGTACGTCCCGAATAAAGGCCACCTAATGCCCTTCATGGTTACCGCTGGTGAGCTTTCTCTTCGCCGTGTTCACTTTTAAAGACTGAACATGCTATATTTTCTAGCCTGCGCATTGCTGACATCACAACAAGTAGTTTGTTCATGAAATCATATTATATCGTGTTCGTTGCATGAAATCATGTTCATGAAATTGTTCTTCCATCCGTGCGTGCTTGCTTGCGTCCGTTTCGGGTGATCTGTCCACGTACCTTTGAACAATGTTGAGCTTCTAGACGTTACAGGACGAGGCACTAATGTTTGCCAGTTTCTCGTCGTTCTTACGCACGCGCACTCGTAGTACCGCGAGGACAGGCTGCGGAGACCTTCGCCTTACTCGTCATCATTCACCTCGGGGATGTGCTGTGATTTTTTTAAAGATGATAGTCCTTCTTGGCGTACTTTGACGCAAAACATTTGGTCTGTCTGTCTGTCTGTCTGTCTGTCTGTCTGTCTGTCTGTCTGTCTGTCTGTCTGTCTGTCTGTCTGTCCGTCGGTCTGTGCATTTGTCTGTTTTTCCACGGTTACCGCGAACCGGGTACTTGTATCAGCACCAGCCGATATACCGAATGGCCAACCCCATTCCCAGCGCCCACCAATGTTGCTCAGTGATCAGCGTTCATACGTGTGCGATTGTCAATTAAAAAGCAATATTGCGCATATCTCAGGCAACATTACAACACGTCAATATTCTGTATGTGTGTCTTTTTACTAGGGAAGGCATACATAAGTAATTCAAAGGATCTTAGCGACTAGGGAAGGCATACATAAGTAATTCAAAGGATCTTAGCGTTTATCACGCTGCGCTGACAGTGCAACGCGACGCTCAAAAAGGCAAGTGTTTCCAACGCTCTGCTAAGACCACACGGTGGTGGCACCTGCCTGTCGCTTTCCGTTCTGCACCTTATTGCTGCGGAGGCAGGCAGGCTCACCTTCCCTCGTTTTCCAAGATAACTGCCAGATAGCGCTCGTGCCTAACGTGTCTCGGTGCGCTTGTTTGCCTTCGCTGCACGGATCGAGACACTCTAACGCAGCACCTGCAGAATGCAATTGAGTAATTTTCTTGCGCAGAACATCAAATAAACGTTTTGTTTACTCACGAATATCATCTTTCGATGACATTTGGGATGAAACATGCAGATACGAGGTCATTTTTTCAAATGCAAGGCATTTCTTAGCGAATTTCGGTGACTTTGAGCGTATCTATCTATATAGCCGCCGACGACTTTTAGCTCTCCTGGCCGTTTCCATAATGGTATCAACACGAAACTTAGTATAGCGTAACATGACTGTATGAAAAGCATATTTGACTAGTTATGCCATGAAAATCACGACAAGTATGTCATGAATGTCATGATATACTTTTCATGGTCCTGCAGCTCTTGCGGCGGTTTCATTCGCATGGCATGTTGCAAAACTGGTATGGTATGACATGATTGCATGGCAAACACAAGCGACAGACCACAACATGAAAATTATGTCATGCGTGTTATGTAACAACATGACTACATGCCACGGTCATGATGCGCTCGCGGCCGTTTCGCTAGCGTCACATATGCCAAATTTGGTATTACGGTATGTGAATGGATGACGAAGGCATCCGACTGGTGCAAACATGATAATCATGAGATGCGTGTCGTGTAACAACATGACTACATACCACGCTCATGATGCACTGGCGGCCGCATCGCTAGCTTCACTTATTCCAAATTTGGTATTACGGGACGTGAATGGATAAGGAAGGTATGATTCTGGGGCAAACTTGATAAACATGAGATGCGTGTCGTGGAACAACATGACTACATGCTACGCTCATGATGTGCTCATGGCCGTTTTGCTAGCTTCACATGTACGAAACTCGGTATTGCGCTATGCGAATGGGCGACATAGGTAAATGACGCATCCGAATATGATAATCACAACATGCATGTATTGTAACAACATGACTACATGCTACGCTCATGATGCGCTCGCGGCCGTTTGGCTAGCTTCACATATGCCAAATTTGGTATTACGTGACGCCAATCGATGACGAATGTATGTGACTGGTGCAAACATTATAATCATGAGATGCGTGTCATTAGAGAACATCACTACATGCCACATTCAAGGCGCCAATTCATTTCGACGTGACGTGGTGCGCGTGCTCACCGGCGTTCATTTAGTGCCATCACGCAAGCGTTGCCACGCCAGGCGCTGCTCCTGTCATAAACTCGCAGACTCACGCCACGCTGCGTTGCTTTGATGCATGCGCATTTCAGCACGTCCGGCGCCCCTCCGTCACGAAAAGAGGGAGGCGTAGTGTTGTCTGGCTAAAGCATTGGCGCGAAATGCAGCATGCCGCATTCCTTGCCGGTCGCCGTCGGACCTGCCGGTCGTTCCTGGCGTCAGACTATAAAGTGCTCACGCTTTGCTAACATAGCGTCGCTGTGCCCAGCATGCGCGCGCGTCAACGCTACACTGGAGTATAATGGGCCCTTCATGATGCGCTCGCAGCCGTTTCGCTCGCTTTCCATATACCAGATTTGGTGTTAGGTGATGTCAATGGATGACTGGTGCAAACATGATAATCTTAACAAGCGTGTCATGTAAGAATATGACAAGCGTGCTCGCGGCCGTATCGGTGTAAGGCATGCTCATAGCGTGCTCGCGGCCGTATCGGTAGCTCCACATACTAATTTGGTATCACGTGACGTGAGTAGATGACGAAAGTAAACGACACATCCAAGCATGATAATCATGACACGTAAGTCATGTACGGCATAATTTACCTCCACCTCGTAACGTTGTGCTGATTTTAAAGTGACATACCAACATTCCTCATTCGTGCTTCGCATATCATGGATTCTCACTGTACGTGGGGTCTGCCAATTTTTGTTCCTTTCCTTTAAGAACCCTTTAGTGCTACTACATCTGCGAAAGTCAGCCACACTGTCAGGCTTGCGCTCGTCACGAAAGTATTCTTTATTGACGCATAAAGGCACTGGCGGAATAATAAATAAAAGTCTATCGTTAACGTTAATATTATACCCCTCGACTGAGAGGGTGGTGAGAATATTTACCAAAATATATTAGACCCGTTCAAGTTTTTGAAAAGAAACCAGCGAAACAATTCTGGGTGTGTATTGTGTCGAGGGGAGAGACATTTGAGCACGGCGGCTGGGTTACCGTATTAGTGGGGGTCATAGTGATGACATTTTGGCAACTGAGCCTCGTCAAATGTGAGGTCCCGGGACGGCTTTATACTATCCCATATTTGAGTAACTGGCGCTCTTTATCGTTACCCCCTTTTCCAGACACTACGGTCATTGTAGAGTGTATTGTGGCGTATACTGTCAACCGTTTTCGTAAACACAGAACAGATGCACTGGCATGAACCTTTTTTTCCTCTAAATATATTAAAGGGAACATTGGCGTTAGCGCCTGTGGGAGTCGCAATGTATGGCGCTTCAGCGAGAAGGTATTATGCAATGCAATTCAGCACCTTAACCTTTTAGGCTTACCGATTCAAATCGCGTCTGGATGTTTAATACGGTTCGCTCTGCATTTTAAGAAAAGCAAAACAGAGCAATAAACAAAGCCAAAAATTCCTTTGAAGCCCGCTAGCACTTAAACTGCGCAAATACGTGTACTATAGCCATCATTACCATGGTCTCTGAACGATCGCAGTGCCAGAGTCACCTCCGATTAAATTTAGGAAACTCTATGCCAAGATTTCTGATATCTCCATAAAGATATCAGCAATCATACAAACACTGCGAAATCAAGGCGTCGACGAAGCATATGTTGACATCCTGGAAGAAATAAGAAACCACCACACTCGCGTTGGCACATTTCATCGTCAGTGACGCCACCAGTGCGCAAGGCTGCTGCTTCACATCCCATCTTGGTTTCCTATGAAAAAATGTGACTAATTTTTTATTTGTTGAGATCTAAAACCTCTCTCGTTCTTTTTTTCATGTGGGTAAACGCAGCAAGCCTAATATTTGCAGAAATTTTGGCCCAAAACGAAAACTCATGGTTAAGAAATCCGTTGTCGAGGAACCCCTGGGGTTTTCCCGCTGCAGTGGTGTAGTGGCTAAGGGACTCGGCTGCTGACCTACAGGTCTCGGTATCGGATCCCGGCTGCAGTGGTTGGATTTTCGATGGAGGCGCAAATACTGTAGGTCCGTGTGATCAAATTTCGGCACATGTTAAAGAATTCCAGGTGGTCTAAATTTGCGGAGCCCTCCACTACGGCGTCTCTCATAGTTATATGGTGGTTTTCGGAGAAAAAGGACGACGAAGTGTCTATTTCATAGAACGCTTGTACCCTTGTCTCAAATTTTCTATTTGTTTTACCGCAAATTCTGGGAGCTGCTGCTCCCTCCTTGCGAGAATGGACGAAGAAGCCTCTCAGGATTTTCGAGGTGGACAACCGCTACGTCTGGCAGCAGCTAGGAAACGAGGGACCACCTCAAGTGGCACAGACAGCGAGGCAACGGAGCTATATTCCGACGGTTTCGAGTCATCGGATGACGACTACACAGTCGTCATGAGCCGCAATGCAAAAAGAAGACTGCTACGAACATCGTCGTCGACGAGTATATCCACCGTGCAGGCTACCGCGCAGCGTTGGCCCCACACTATACTCTTCATGGCTGTGGACCCTTCAGCCAACCTACGGCGGCTTAACAGGCAAGTCCTCTCTGCATACCTCGAAGGACTCGCTCCAAATGAAATTAAAGACGTCAGGATCAACTCACGGAAGAATATTCTGGCAGTTGATGTTCTACACCGTAGTGCGCTGCAAAGCCTACAGAGCATCTCGGAAATCGACAGAGTCACAGTTAAATCAGTGATCCCCACTGACTGTAAGGGCAGTGTTGGCGTCATTTATGACGTGGACATTTCCATTCCCGCTGATGATTTCCCAGTCTTGATAAAGCCAACTACAGACGACATCCTCATCAAGCACATCACAAGGCTTGGTCAGTCACGATGCCTGAAGATTGTTTTTGAGGGAGACAGTCTTCCCCAACACGTCAAAGTTGGCCACGTTCGCCATCAGGTCCGTCCATACATACCGAAGCCCCTACAATGCTTCAGATGCTTCAAGATGGGACATGTCAAAGGAGTATGTACCAGCAATGTTGTGTGCCCGCGTTGTGCCGAACCTCATTCAGAAGACACCTGCCACGCAACTGCGTTCAAATGCTCCAATTGCCACGGCGCTCATAAAGCGTCATCTAAAGATTGCCCACGAGTGAGAAATGAACGCGCGGTGCTGAAACGCATGGTGCGCGACAATTCAACGCACAGGGAAGCCGCTGCTACTGTCAGGCGACGTTGGCGTCACCACAGAAGATCATCACGCAACGCGGCATCTGCCGATAGAGACCCGTCATCTCAAGCAAGAACTGACCCCTCATCGTCAAGCTCTGCGAAGACGAATACACCGAAAACAGAATCAGGGTCAAGACTCCCACCTCGTGAAGAGTGGCCATCACTTCCACGAACACAGCCTGTTTCAGAGGTGCATCGATCCCCGCCAACCTCGATGCCATCACGAACCACTGATGAAAAGTCTACTGAGGATCGCCAAGTCATCAACATGTTGCAGACCCTTATGAGCGCAATGCGCATGCTCCTAAGCAACATGAACACCCCATCAGCGCAGAGCGCACTCCAAGTGCTGGACACTTTGAGTCCGGTGCTTGCAGCTCTAAGGTAAAACGATGGCCTGCAACATGTTATCCTTTCGCGAGGAGGTCAAGAACGCATCTGTCCTTCAATAGAATGCCAGAGGACTTAGTATGTCCGAGTTCCGGCAATATGTATTCACAAACCAGTTCTCCATAATTGTGATTTGTGAACCGAACCTCTCAGCCCAGATGAGACTGTCTGGATATGAGTGCTTTATGTCTTCTACCCACGGAGAGCGCAGCAAGGTCGTTGTGTTCATATGGCGCGACTTAACTTATGTTCATCACCCTGTACCCCCTGACGAAGAAAACTAGTACGTTTGCCTAACAGTAAAAAACAAGAAGACCACATTCACCATCATCGGAGCCTACTTACATTCATCAAGTCGTCTAGACCGAGAGCGCTTGCGCGGAATTTTGAATTCGACTCTCCAGCCATGAATGATAACTGGTGACTTCAATGCCCACCACTACTTATGGGGAAGCTCCAGGGTAAACACTAGAGGTAGACAGTTAGTGTCTATCGCTTCTGAATGTGAACTTATCCTCGTGAATGACAGCAGCCCTACTTATCTGCGCGGATCGGCCTATAGCAGTTGCCTGGACCTCACTTTCGTCTCACGCTCGTTCACACGCAGAGTACACTGGTTTTCGGATTTGGAAACAAGGGGTAGTGACCACATCCCAACATACTTGAAGATTGACGGCTTTCCAAGTCTCAAGTCCTCCAGAGCCGTCCAGTGCACCGATTGGCAAAAATACAAGTTAATCATGGAAGACTATGTTGGCAGCTCACCTTTCAACCTCGAGGACGCAATAAAGAGTGCCCTACAGTCAACGACGCGTTCGCTTCCGGTGAGCTCATCTCGCACTGATATGGACATTGATCTCGAGAAACTCCGAGCGATTCGTCGTCGTGCAGAACGACGTTATAGACGCACGAGGTCACTTGATGATCTGAGAGTGGCCAGACGCACACAAAAGAAAATACAGCGTCACATGGACAAGTTGGACAAGCAACAATGGGTATCTTTTTGCGAGTCTTTGGATCCCAGAAAGCCTCTGTCACTAATCTGGCGAACTGTCCGGGGTCTTCGTACAGCCATTACTCAGCGCTACCCATTAAAATATCTGGCACTTCACTTACGCTGCGAAGAGATTGATGTCGCAGATTCCTTCTGTCGAAGGATTGCCTGTGACTCAAATTCAACTGGGACAAAGACGCCCGATTTTTCTGTACCTTCACGTGATCCCCGAATGAAGATTTTGTTTTCAATGGACGAACTAAAAGCTGCGCTTGCTTTGTGTAGACGTTCTTCAGCGCCAGGACCTGACGGCATCACTTACCGCGCTCTGTGTCACCTAGGAGATCAAGCTCGGCAGGCACTCTTGCAACTGTACAACGACTCCTGGCAAACTGGCATTGTTCCACAGGAATGGAAGTCAAGTCGCCTGATTCCACTTCTCAAAGCCGGCAAGTCACCCTTGGACATTTCCTCTTACCGCCCGATTGCCCTCGCGAGCTCTGTGGGAAAAGTTATGGAAAGGATGATTTTAACGCGTCTGGAATGGTACTTAGAGTTCTACGAAATATATCTAGTTGCCATGTTGGGGTTTAGACGAGGTCGCTCGTCAATTGACAATGTAGTTGACTTGATGACATATGTAGAACACCAGAAGGCCTGCAAACGGTTATCTGCTGTTCTGTTTCTTGACGTTAAAGGGGCCTACGACAATGTCACCCACGAAGCCATTCTCAGCGCACTAGAAGGAGTGGGACTCGGTGGCAGGATATATACGTGGGTTCAGAGCTACCTACAGAATAGATCATTTCACGTGCAGACAGAGAATGGCCCGACACACGAGTATTACTGCAGCCGAGGAGTCCCGCAAGGCGGAGTGCTAAGCCCGACGCTGTTCAACCTAACACTCATTGAACTAGTTGGTAAGCAACCAAGCAGTGTACGACTTTCCATTTATGCTGATGACATCTGTGTGTGGACATCAGGTGTGACTCGACTTCAACTTCGCGCTCGACTTCAGAAGGCAGCATCAGTGACATCGTACCACTTACGCAAACAAGGGCTTGAAATCGCAAGTGAGAAGTGTGCAGTCGTGGCCTTCACCAGAAAACCAATGTCCGCTTACGGCATATCAATTAACGGGCAGTTGGTATCATACAGCCGGAGTCACAGGTTCTTGGGAGTCGTAATCGACCGAAACCTGTCTTGGACACCCCACGTAAACTACGTGAAAAAGCGGCTGACTGCCATTTGTCACTTATTCAGGTTTCTTGCTGGGAAAAGTTGGGGAATGTCTGTCGAGTCTATGTTAAAGCTGTACAAGGTATTATTTACTGGATTCCTGCGGTATAGCCTACCTGTTTTATCTAACACGTGCAAAACGAACCTGCGCACAATCCAAAATATTCAAGCCCAAGCGCTTAGGATATGCCTTGGTTTACCCCGCTGCGCATCGACAGCTGAAACAATTGCCATTGCACAGGACTACTCGATCATGACGCAAATCACCATTGAAACGATGCGTACGTACCTCAGACAACATGCAAGGAATCCTTCCCACCACTTGGCAACCCTTGCTACTGAGAGGCCCCGCACGAAATTTAGTGCAATTGTCTGTGCTCATCGTGCGTCGTTTACGTCAGGTTTTACGCCTGCAGAGAAACTGGTGTATCCTCCGTGGTGCCTGACACTACCACAAGTACGTGTTTCAATTCCAGGAATACAGAAAAAATCAAATTTGCCTTCATCAGCCCTAAAACAATTGAGCTTGAGCCATCTGCACGAAATGTACAACAACCACGTGCACATATACACCGATGGTTCAACCACAGCGTCTGGTTCTGGTGGTGCGGTGGTGATTCCAGCTAGAGGAATCACTCTGCGAATTAGGCTGTCACACGTCACTACGTCCACAGCGGCAGAACTTGCGGCTTTGCGTGGCGCCATAGAGTACATCAAATCCCAAAGACCAAGTAAATGGGCTGTGTTTTCCGACTCAAAACCAGCCCTACAGAGCATGCAGTCAGTCCTTCGACGAGGTTGCCATGAACAATTAACTTACGAAGTTGTCAAGCTCGTTCACCACGTCACAGAAACAGGCCACTAGGTCAAGTTTCAGTGGCTTCCTGGCCATTGTGGGATTAGTGGCAATGATTCCGCAGACAACGCGGCTCGCACATCGCGCCAAGAAGAACACACCCTTCCGATTCCTTTGTCAAGGACTGATGCTGCACAGCAACTTCGTCACCTGGCACGTAGTCTGAGTCTGCAGGAGTGGAACACCCCAAGCATAAGACATACGAGACTATACCAAATAAACCCTCGACTGGAACTTCGACCTCCATCCGGACTTCGTCGACGTGAAGCTTCACTTCTTTGTCGCCTTTGGTTGGGGGTTGCCTTCACAAAAGCATATAGAAACCTCATCGGACTGACCGACAATGCGGAATGCGACGTCTGCTGCACCAAAGAGGACATCGACCATCTGATATGCCATTGCCCTCGATTTGCCTCTGAAAGACAGAAGCTTTCGGACACATTGCTACAATTGGACGATCGGCCACTCTCTGTGCAGATGCTACTAGAACACCGTCATCGCCTTTCATCGGCTCAAAAAGCAGTCAAAGCTGTCTTGTGCTTTTTGAGGACTACAGGCCTATGTGACCAACTTTAACTTTTGTGTAGTGCCACCGCTGTATACGCGCCAGCTGATTGACTGCCAATCCTCCTTTTTTTCTCTCTTTCTCTTCTCTTTCCTCTCTCTCTCTCATCTTTATGCCCCCTTCCTATTCCCCCAGCGTAGGGCAGCAAACCGGGCATGTGCCTGGTTAACCTCCCTGCCTTCCCTCTTGTTGTTTACCCTCCCCCCCCCTCGGACGTTAAACCCTAGATACTAATATTAATATTATGAAAGGTCCCTGGATGCGAAATAATTCAGCGTTTGCATTTTTTTCGACTAAGATGCAATGTTGAATACCTGAACAGTACAGGACACTTATAGTATTTTTTCTGACTGAACTGCGCGTTTTCTTCGGCACAAACGATGTAGCAAGTAATCATTCTTAAAGTTCAAAAATGTTCTACACAAACAGAAAAAAAGATGCTGAGCTTTCACTGGCATCACAAGGCTGAAACCAAGAGTGGAGCGAGTATTTAGCCCAGAGAAGCCTTGTGAGCAATGCCAATCTTTTGCAAAATATGTTGGGTTCCTGCTGACTTGTGGCGTGGCGTTACTTGAAATGCAATCAAGGGAACATTTGTCACTTTATTATTACGAATATTTGAGTCAGGTGAAGAAATATCACGTTATGTTAAATGATTTTCTTTACGTAAGACGTATGTAGACATCGCCTCATGTTGCCAGATTTCGTTAGGTTTTGTGTGTTGTTACGTTATGTTTCGTGATTTTATGTGAGCTAAGGGTTGTTAGCTGGTGTTCCGTAGTTACTTAAGCACTGCTGTCCTTCAGACTTATCCACGTTCGGTTGGTTGCCGACAATAGATACGTGTCATGTGGTTTTGGTGGAAACCTGGCACATGACTAGTTATTTAAAGTTACAATATTGAAGTTACATGGATATAGCCACATGATCTCATGTGTTTTGGTCATATGACCAGCCTTTAGGTGGTTTTGACAGCAACGTATTACTTACATGAGGTTGCGTCGTTTTAGTTGTATGACTAACCTTTGCGTGGTTACCGACGAGAAACTGTCCTATGACTAACCTTTAATTGATTTCGCAAGATTTTTGACCCGCGACTAGTATTTATTTAGTTTCACGCAATATTTATGCGCGTGAATAGGTGTTGTGAGATGTCAGGTGATTTTTGTCACATTTCTAGATGTTAATTTATGTTTTGGATTTTTATCACGTGACAAGTTACGTGGCTTTATGTTGTGTGTTTTTGAGTCGCGCAACATATTGACGCGTCATAGTTATAGTATTATATAGGGCACAGCTCTTGAGAGGCCGTTCTTCTGTTCAGCGGTGTCGACGTCATTGTTACCGTTATTGTCGATGCCTTAACCGATAGACTTCAAAAATAATATGAGAAAAACTCTGGCCACGTATCTGCGTATTTCGCTGGGCAAAGGTTATCTGGAGATAGACAAAACGTTCATCTTACGTTCTGCGCGAGACAATTGGTGAGCAGGCGAGGCGTGAGGTATGCACGTCATCTGGCGGTAGTTTCACGAAGCAAAACTTTTTCTAGAACGCAAAGCCATTGGTGTGCGGCAGCCACTTGTCGTTTTAGTGAATCGCATGGAAACACCTACTTATTCCACCATGGCGTCACCTCGTAAGCGCAGCGTTACAAGCACTGCGGTATTTAAAATGACTGTCTATGCGTTTCAGAAATACATATACACTACATAATACCTGCCCGAAAAATGCGGGATACCCGATTTTGATTGCTAATGTTACCGAGTATTGACAACGTTCACGATTGAAAAGGTTCACGGATAGATCAAGATGGGTAAGCGTTGATAATGAGGCTAAAGTTTAGCCTCATTATCAACGCTCAGCCATCTTGATCTAGCCGTGAAACTTTTCAATCGTGAACGTTGTCAATACTCGGTAACATTAGCAATCAAAATCGGGTATACCGCATATGTTGAAGCATTCTAACAACAATTTTTAAAAATACCCAGAAATAAATGGAACTTGAAGCAGCGCCTTTAGAATAGCAGTCGAGTATTCTACCACCGAAGCAAGCTGGCGCTCCAAATTTATTCACAAGAATACCCACACAAAAGTCACTTCGGGCTAGGAATCACGTCTATCTATGTAATATAGCATGAACGAGGAGTAAAATAACAGCAGTCATCACACAATGTTACTTGTGCAACTCGTGCGTGGGCGCTACAATACTTTTCACCCACTGCAAAGTGCTCAGCCTTTATTGCTCATCCAGATCTTCCACATTATCGAGAATGTGCACATAATACCACGTGCACAGAAGCGTAGTGGGTGCCTGATTTATCCCAAGAAATACAAAGAGTGGCGTAATGGGTATGATTTATGGCATAGCCGTTAGCTGGTAGAAGGCCAAATCTTTAAACACAGTTGGCCTTTCCGCAGCACTGAACTGCGCTCAGTAGTCACTTTAGAGAGTATCGTAATCTTTGGTGATTTTTTTATCATAATGTTTCTTCCCGAGCAGACCAATAGTCGTGAAACCTCCTTATACTTTTGTGGATCACACCACGTTTTCCACGGTGGCGTGCCTCGTCTTCCAAGCAGACGGATTTGCGGAGCCTGCCGCAAAGAAGAAACTTCTCCCTGATTGCTGTGCTATCAGACTAAATCCTCTCATTCGCCCTGACCGGCTGAATTTTGTGTTGTTTATTCCATCTGCGACGCTTGGGCTGATTGAATCACGTAAGGCGAAATCCCCAGCCCACTTACTGTGCTGTCTTCGAACACGCAACTTCTGGTCGTCCGTTTACACGGCTCGCCATCAAAGCAGACATGTTTTTTTTTTCTCTCTTGGCTAACATCACCTTCTCTTCGGAGGAGCACAAGTGCTACCCACACAAAGTGCTCAGTCATTTGCAGTAAAAAATACATCAGATTCTGATTACCCACCCTCTGTGGCCCTGCGATACCGGCACACAGGGTGTACGGGCATGCAGGTTGTACCGTTTCTGTGCGGCTTAGATTGTCTCAACCAAGGATGCTTGCGCTTACACACTGCACTTGCACGGAACATGTGGCATCTAAACTAATAATATACTGGAGCGTGAGGAGGAATGTTTACTTTTTGCGTATATCTGAACGAGATAATCTTTCAACTCTCCACTAAACCATGTAGGGAAATTAAATGTGCATTATAAAATAAGATAGTAAAAATTCCTCACAAAAGGATACTATTTTTTATGCCAAGTGTGCGCTGCACAAGTCAATGAATTGAAGGAAACAAAACTATATAAAGTGGGGAACATCCGCTGCTGCACTAAAGAAACAGGTAACCTATGAAAAATATGAATATAAGGTATATATTGTCATGTACGTGCAATGGTAAAAAAAGCATAACGCACCCATTAAGAATGAAGTGCTTTACTGGACCAACTTGTGACCAGTGACATAAGTATACCTTAAGTGAAGCGAAAGCGACAAATACAGACGTCGGCATCATTAATCTCACCGTGGGCTGAATAGATAGGCTTTTAAGCAAGAATTGTCGAATATTTATGCGTTTGTAATGAGGCTCGCGTTAGGTACCGAAAACCTCACGTTCCTCATGTCATCGGCAACACCTATACAAACTCTCACATGACCCATGCCTTATATCAAATAATCGTATATTCATACGAGAACGCATATGTCTCATATGTGTTCACTCAAAATGACTGAAATCGTGGCACAAGTGTCATACGAGAATCTGATATAAGATGTGTTATAAGAATGGACGAAAACAATCCATAAAATTCCCGCAAATTCTCAAGGTGTCTGCGCCGAGCGCGTTTAGGTTTTGTGTATAAAACTCATTCACATCAAAATAACCAAATACATAACATATCCAGTGGGAACTGCGTCACTTACCTTAGGTAGAGGTTACTGATGAGAAGAGAAACTCTTTCCAGAAATGATGAATGGTTCTTTAGAGCAACCAGTGAAAATACACAGAAAACTCATCGTCTTGAGAGTGAAGGGAAAGTGTTGCTGTCCACAGCACTTTAATGTGTCGGAATGTGGCATTGCCCCAATGTGGTGGCACGCATCCTACAATTTTAAGACGAGTGTGCATTAACGCCGTGAGTTAGTGACCGCTAAATCGGCAGTGGTTGATCGAAAATCTCGAAGCAGTAAATGCCATCCACCACACGCTTTTACGTCACCGCTGAAAGTATAATCGCCATTTAGGTGTTTCCTGTGGAGACGACAAGTATACGACAAGCTTTCGTACGTGCAAATCAGGGACATGCCAAAAAAAAAGATTGACAGCAAAGTGTAGGCTAAAAAAGTTCCGCAGGGCGTTAATACCAGAACTATAAAGAAACAGTTTTCGTTATAACATTCAAAATTTGAAAGTTAACATCACGACATGTTCCAAGCATAGTGCCGATAGCAAGCGAGTAGCCCCCACTTCATCGCATTTTTAGTCAATACTTACAAGGTGGACCAGCGTTTCTCTGTTTCCATCAGTTGTAGTTTGAGAGAGGAGCAGGAGGAGGAGAGAACGAATGAACAGGGAGGGGCTAAGTGAAACCTATTAAACTCGCCAGGCACGTTCACTTGTGTGGCATCTCAAGAGTGGCAGAGTTTTCATCATAACGCTGATCCTCACGTTGCAGCAAAGAAATCACTTTTAAGCTAAACTACGCACAAGCAGCCCTTCTCCTGGTGTACTGCTATGCGTACGGGACATACAAGGCTCGGTGAGTCATAGAAGTACTCTTGCAAATGCCTCTTTGCTACATCTACATTGTCAACTAAAACAAACGGTACGCCTGTCTGCGGTTCAAGTCACATAAGGTGTCCTGAACATCTAATGTGCAGCACCCGTTGCCCGTGTTGGCATGCCATGAGCCATGTTTAGTAGGAACGAATACCACGTGACTGGTAAAATGTCACATGGCGTACGCGACAGACTGTGATGTTATTCCTTGTATGGGCTGTCAGTCATGGTCGTTATACACTTGTACCCCCTTGCGCCACTTTCACCATGAGGAAATTACAAATACCACTACGTCAAGCATTGCCAATTATTGCGTACTTCCCAACACATCAGTATTTCAGGTGTTTCAACTTTGCAATAGTGGATATAGACAATGGCGCTTAACACCCGGTACGTGAATTGTGTCTCTACAATAATATGAAGAGCACAATTCATTCTAAACAAAAAAATCCATCAGAATCTGATTCATCCTGTAAAACGTGCTTTGGCGTCCAAATGTATGCAATCCCTCGAGGACCTAAAAGAACAGAGACAAATATTCGCCATGGCCAAGAGGCCCATCGAAGCCAGGGGGTTCCAGGACTTGGGAATCATCCCACCTTAGGGTTATATACCAGGCATCGCTCCGAACACTCTTTCAAAATAACCTTTCCTTACTTTGTCTCCCTCAGCTCCCATCCTAAACCCTCTTGTGGGTGATTGGTTGGAACACATTTGTGATGTAGTCGACGTGAAACCGAGGAGAGATTTTGAGGACAGACAGACAGACAGACAGACAGACAGACAAACAGACAGACAGACAGACAGACAGACAGACAAATAGATAGACAAATAGATAGATAGATAGATAGATAGATAGATAGATAGATAGATAGATAGATAGATAGATAGATAGATAGATAGATAATGAAACTGTCGCGTGTTGGATATATAATGCTTGCATTTAAAACGGTTGATACGTTGTGGACGCCCTGAAGTATGGTTGTCGAAAATGAGAGAATCTATTACAGAGGAAATTATTGAACATAAAACGTGGGTTTGTTCAGCTACCTAATGATTTAATAAAAAAATCAGATCAAAATGTAGACAAGTGAACACAAGAGATTCAAGGAGCACACTGTTTTTCGATAAGTGTTAGCAAAAAGCATACTAGCACTTTTAAAGTACTTGGGATTGAGGGTGCCAGAAACTTTCGTATTTCTGAATGTGCCGTTGTCATTTTTGTCTAACATGAGAAGAAAAATAACAAATCTATATGGAAGCAAGGACCAGAACGAATAATTTGTGCGTGCATCTCATTGATCCCGGAAGCTTCAAACACTTAACGTCTACTCGTTCAGAAAAAGTCAGGTTGTGCATTATTAAATCTTTTTGCATCCTGAAACCGTCTAAGTATAGCTATATTCTAAGCGCTGACTTTGTGTGCTAGGCGTTACACCTGAATCAGGAAAAGAAGACAGAACCCCATTTTTCACATTAAGAAATGCAAATCGAGCTGTTAACCCAATCGTGCAAATAGATTAAGCTTCGCAGCCGAAAGTTTTAGACACCAAACAGAAGCAAGCAAAGACCTTAAGCCTCGGCAGCATCTCCATTGTCATAAGTGGGTCCAGAAAGTGAGAAAACCGCATATCACGCAGTTTACGGAGTCATCAACAATTTAAATAAAGGAGCGGACCATTTTTCGTGAAGGTCAACGAAGGCGGGCCATTTCGGGCACTAACAAAATCATGATGAGAGCATCAATCACTTTGTGTCTTGATCATGATATCACTATTCCATCATAGAACATTACATAGCATAGCATTCTCACAATGCATGGTCGCTTCGTCAAAAGACAGTTGATTCTTCATCGACTTCAATGCCACGTGGTATATAGAAAGCTTGTTACAGTGGAGGAGGCGGGGTATGAAATCAATAAAGTGAACTGATAATAAAACAGAACAAAGAAGTTTTCGCACTCAAGTTATCTTAAGCTAATGCACAGGTGAAGTGAATTTTAGCGTATTTTTGGGCTCGAAGATTTTTATCGCAAACTATGTTTTCAATAGCGAATTAGTTACTACAATGCTGAGCCATCTCATATTATTTGTGTATTAACTGTGATGTTTGGTAGATGTACGGGATCTGCAAAGAAAGCTGTAATTAATTTTAGTAATGGCCAGTGGTAGTTAACATGTCAGCTGATTGAGTGTCTTTCTTATACTTCCCGGGTCGTGGATTTATTCTTTTGAAGCAATTATTCGGAACTAAACTCGTCTTATAAAGCACCTCGTGTTTGTTAGAGAGAGCCTCAATTTCGCATTTCTGCAAGGGCCAATATGAAGCCACATTTTCGAAATGGTCGGCCATACTGGTAAGATAAGTTGGCGGAGAAGGCGGCTGCCAGACGGCTGCCAGGAAAGTGTTATGAATTTAGTGACCCAATTCGCACCAGCTGGCACCCTGGTTAATTGACACTGCTTTCGGGGTCGCGGCAATGGCTTCCACCACTCTGCAGTCTCGGCGGGTCCTCATTGGATCAAAGGACATGAATTTTCTAAAGGTTAGGTCGAACGAGAACATGACTGGCAGAGCTTTCTAACACGACAGTGTTTATGCCAGGGTCTACCATGGCTCCGTGACGCATTTCCGTCATGGATATGACTTATAGAATATTTACTAACAAATTGCAAAGAAAAGAGAAAGAAAAGTTCCACAGTGGGGCGTCGAACCAGCGACCTCTCACTTTTGAGCGCGACGTTCACCACTAGAATCACCAAGCGACCCTTCTCTTACAATTTAACGGGGAGCCATTTATATACACCACGCAACGTTTGCCGTCCTGAGCTCGATATTTCAGCGCGTTTTCGTTATGAGTACCGAGTTATTGAATGCAAAACTTTATCACAAATATTTTTCCGGTGAAGGTAGACCCCTCATGCCAAGGCCCCTGTGGCCTTTGCCATCTAAATGGCACGACGAGTGCGCGCTTTGAAGGTCGTTGTGCCACGCCACATTGCACGTCCTTGTGCTCGAGTTCCCCATGCGGCGTGGTCAAAGCGCGTATAGATGTCATCCAGGGTGATGGCTCGCTCACACACGAGCTTGTCGCGGGATTCCGGTGCTCTGTACCTCTTAAGCCTCTATCGCAATTACAGCTGTTCAACGGAGTACGAACGTCACTTCGCTCTCTGCCACGGCAGTGGTAACGAAATTTAAGGAGCATGCTGCTCACTCACGAAGAAGCAAGAATTATGACCATCGTTCGCACTCGTCTAGGTGCATTCTTGTGCGTTCATTTTGTGCGACTTTCTTTCTTTTTGAGCAGCTTGGTTAGGCCTCGAGCTGTGACAGTTGTTTGTGCACGCTCGTCCTGCGTTTATTACAAAATTTTTTTTACTATATATGTGCTTCTGCTAAGAAGTCGTATTTGAAATCTAGAGGACAGTACATGTCTGCTTTTACAATATGCGTCTCCTAAAACTTAGTTGATAGCTTCTCAGTGCAAGAAATAACGCCGATTATCTTCGTTAGCCAGTTGCAGGTGTTCAATTGGCTCTTCGCACCTCTCTCAGCAAAGTTCAAGAGCTGTAGTTTTCAAATACCTACAGCCAATCCCTGCAGCCAATACTGTAGTTTTCTATAGATATAGCGCTTGCTTAACATCTCGAGCTATTTTCTTTCCTTTTTCATTGTTTTGGGTACGTGGAACGCTTCAAAAATGTCACACATCTTTCTCAGGCCACTTGAGCTGTGCGTATCAAAAGGGGTAGTAGGCATACTTGCCTGAGCATGGTACTTCATGATATGAATTGAATAACATAAAGTGGCATATAAAGTTGACGACAAAGAAATGTCCTGGGGTGCATAAACAAGGCTATAAAGTCGCCGACTAGTACAAAGGGTTTGTGCATTTTTTTATATTGCTCTGCCACAATTCTAATTGGCATTATTCTACTGATAATGCTTTTTTTTGCGTGTGCGTGTGTGTTTCGCAACCACGTATGTGCCTGTAACAGAAACTGTGGACGTGAATGCACAAGTCTCCGCCCTAAAATGCTGTGCCTCCAAGTACCGCACGTATTGTTACTCAAACACCTTCGCTAAAATTACTACAACGCGCTCTTGATCTAAAGCCAAATGTAATAATAGTGGGTGTACGTAAGCTTAAAGGAGTCTGCATCATGTTTCATGATACAAGAAAATTTTAGCAACTATTTGCAACTCTACTGCTGTGTCATCGGCGAACATTTCGAAATTCTCAACCAGAGGGAGGGAAGGAACAATCCATGATTTTGCCCTATACAAGAGGCAGTCTTCCTAATACCCAACAGCCTTTTAAATCATCAATGTTGTGGCCCAAATCGTGCGGCGTACAGGTGTAACTGATTCCGTCAAACTTTGATACAAATTACAGGCAGTCCATATCTATTTTGCTTGATAATTGGATAGATGATTTCAATATAAGTAATCGAATTGGTTCGGCGGAGACCCGCAAGGGGGCGGAGGGGTTTGAAAATTAGAATTAGATAAGCATCCGTTTGTGGCACGAAGCCACAAAGAAATCCGTACGGATTTTTCAGAAAGAAAAGCCTTCTAGTGTTCGAAATATTTGTCCTGTTCTGGGGATCAAACCACAACCCAACACTTTTCCGGGGTGGTCGCTTTATCAATTTGGCTAACCAGGGAGCTAGCATTTGGCAGAGCGAGAGCAAATTGATCGACGACTACATGAGAAATCTGTAAGGACCTTCTAGTACCTTCGTACCACACCCTGATGGTTGTCTAATTCTTCATTTTGATATGTACTCCCGATTCCGTATGCAAAGAAACTGCCCTATTGGAAGGTTACTGCGTATCGGGACTTTCTTATACAGAGCATTGCCAAACTGCGTACACTGTGTGCAAGTAGCATTGTTCACTCTCTCATGATTTTACCAGTTGATGTTTCTTGAATTTACATGCGCATAAAAACCCTATCTTAATTCCCAGCGCCTCACAACACTACATGCCTCGCAATAATGGCGTGGTTTCGACACGCAAACCTCAGATGTTAGTACTTATTTCATTAGGCAAAATCAACTTGTTTGACTGATAGGAACACACATTACCTGAAAACATCATTTTCTAAACCACCTAAAGCATGCATAAATAACATGCTGCTTCCGAGACGAAACATTCGTTTAGAAAAAGCAGAGCATGCTTAATAGTGGTGAGACCTCGTCAGGCATTTAGCCTTTAGTCTTTGCCTCCCGCAGGAAAAAATTCTGTATTTTTTCTCCTGCAAATAAGCAATGTTCAATGTTGAATGACCTTCCCATTATGCAAGAAGCGGGTTGGTTGACTTTCACTGCAAGGCACCTTTATTTGCTCAAGCCACGAGCTTCTTTCCTGGTCGCGTACTCAAAGTTGTTTTGGTGAGGAAGCTGTCCTGGTGCTTCGACTAATTTGGCGGGCACTTCTCCGTGGAGGCCTCTTCTCTCAAGCATCATTCTGTGTAATAGACCTGCGGGTAGTGCTCGTTTGTTGGTTTGCTTTTCGTTTGAGCTTATTTCTTTTAACAGGCGACGCCGGGAATTGCGCTTAAATTGTCATTTCTAGCCTGGTGCAATATACTATGGCCGAACACTGTAGCCAGAACTCGTTCTCAAAAGAAAAGAAAAAAAAGCCGCCCGCGTCTTCAGACGCGGAGAACTCAACTGAATGCGTTGTAGTGGTGGGGAGAAGGGAGGGGAATGAGGTGAATGTTGAGCAATCGGGTTTGGTTTGGAAATAGGTTGTTTGTTATTTTGTATTCGTTTTTCTTATTGAGCGAAGAAGAAGCGTTGCCTTCAGCGAGCAGGCGGATGCTGATGCTGGGTGTTGCCCCACTACTGGTTGAAAGTACTGTTGCTTGCATAGCTTCTACTTCAGTCAAGCAAAGAGTCCCGTCAAACGAAAGCCAAGTAAAAATTCCCTCGACTGAATTTTGAACGTGCGCTCTGTCACCTATATGCACACCGCCCGAGTTGGAGGGATAGGAGTACGGAGGAGCGGTCCACACCACAACTGCATGTGCTTGGCATGCTGAACGCCCGGTGGTATCTTATCGCGGTCTCCTTTGATGATTCCAGGAGTGACAGTTTTACGGGTACCTTCAAAAGAGGTTTTAAAAAATTGCTGGAGTGGAAGCTCCCGCAATACTTTGCCTGCAGTAGTGAAGCCTGCTTTTGACCTCCGAAAATCTCAGAAACATGCTATTTTCTGGTGGTGCCCACTTAGACATCAAATGACCTTGATTTTTAAGACTAAAGGCTACGTTAAATGCAAATTAAAAAATAGTTCTTTTCAAAGAAATAATCCTAAGAGACTAGGATCCGAGACCTTATCTGTAATAAAATGTGCCTTGAATTCGAGGCTTACTAAGGGACGCACTTTGAGCCCTATCTTCCCCAAATGGTTGCCACATTAAACTCGTTGGACGTGCGAGGGAAACGCTCCTTCTCGATTGCCGAACGCCAACAGTTCATCATGCCCCTAGTAAGATGCCTGCCGCAGCCGCCATCGTACGGTTCGCACGGCTTCACTCGTGGGCATGAATTTTTACTGAAGCAATTTTTTTAAACCTCCTTGGTGTCTTCCGAACCTGGCACGAGACACGGGCATGTGCCCCTCACCGCAAGACACGAGCATGCTGCACAAGACGCCAGACGCGAGCATGCGTAGGGGGTTGTGGACAGCGCCACCGACGCCCAGTCGCGACATCAGGCTACTAAGAAAGACTTTGCATTTGAAAAACAACAGAGAAAACTTACGTATATTGGGTTCTGGATTTGCTGCTATTCAATTCCTGCTACTAGGCGACAGTATACAACAACCACTGAGCATCAAGTGCGTTGTGAGGCGTAGCAAACCGGTCTCCGGCAGAAAAAAGTGACTATATATATATATATATATATATATATATATATATATATATATATATATATATATATATATATATATATATATATATAAGGGAAAGCAGTGCATACCTAAGGGCTCGTTTTTCCGTGTTTTGACACAATATTAATGAGATCTAACAGATGGCTGCTCACGGCTGGTTATTTTTTCACCAATTTTTCTTTCTTTTTATTTACATTCTATTTCTTCTAATCACTTCCGCTATACATTTTACATTTCTTGGTATTATTGTCTGTTAGATCTAATTATTATTTTGTCAAAACACGAAAAAACGAGCCCTTAAGTATACACTTCTTTTCCTATATATATATATATATATATATATATATATATATATATATATATATATATATATATATATATATGTATATATATTTATATGTGTGTGTGTGTGTGTGTGTGTGTGTGCGGCTTCATGCTATGCTCAACCACATCCGAGTGTAAATCTAACCCAGCGTACGACGCAAAAACGTCGACTTGTATGAAGGTATCATCTCTGTGTTCCTTCCGAGTAAAGCTTTCACTTGAGAAAGTGGGACACAGTAGTAGTGCCAGCTGAAAAGATGGATGCAAGCAAGTTTGCTTTGAAAGAACCCGGACAGGATAAGTGGTAAAGAGCGCAGAAACCTCATCCAGAGCAGTTGTCACTCAAAGTGACGAAAACGCAGAGACCCTTTTCCCATATTCTTGTACAGGCCACATTCAACGTTCCATTCTCTCAGCAGTTGTCAGGGTGAGATGCAACCAGGGCCAAATATAAATGAAGGAAATTAAAAAGAAGAAAGCCTTTAGTAGTTGTGGTGATGCCAGGATATCAGAGTCGTCCTTTCCGAGTAATAATAATAACTTTTGACTTGAGGTAAAAGCAGTGCATTCAATGAGGACATCCTACATATAAGTGACAAATGTTACAGAAGTCGGTAAAAGCAGGCAAGCTTGCTTTACGATCTAAGAATAACAGAAATTGACAAAAAAAAATTACGTGACCCTAAAGGTTCGCCTTTAGGAGTTGAACGCAATAGGGAATTTCTGTTCCTAGTGCGTACTTCAAACACTTCGTGCATGAAAATTTTTTGAGCTTGCGATACACCCCCTACATGGCGTTAAGGGATTAGCCGAAGTAGCGTGTTTGCTTTTTGTAGTGGGTGACTGGATTAAAACGACGATGGTATGATAATCATATGTTCTATCTCCCGTTCGCAATGAGCGCTTGTACCACTCATCATTGCAGTAGTATTTCATTTTGCATTGTAAGCATTTATACATGACGCGTGCGTTTGCAAAGCATAAAAGCTGCTTTCCCTGCAATGTCAAGCAGGGAAAGTTTTTTTCACTGTATTCACAAGCAAAACTATGGCCCTGTGGTAGAACATTCCGCTTGTCAAGCAAACGACGCCACTTTGGTCCCAGTTCTGACCACGAGTTCTTCTTATCACTTACTCTATTTGCTTCGTTCTCGATTCTTCGGTCATGCCTATGATCTATATTTTTCGCTCACAACCGAGGACGCTGACGCAGACGCCAAAATTTCTGAGAAACGAGCTATTGAACACTATCGTTAATAAATAGATAGGCAGGACAAAGTAGACACGCCGGAACTCAAATGTAGTGCTGTAGAGGGCACGCAACGTTGGTGAACTTGGAAGCCTCAGTTAGACAAAACACCAATTCTTTCTCTAGGGCTAGGAGCTATTTGATGGGCTACTTATGGTCGGAGGAAGGGGAAAAATTCGATGTCCTGATGTTGCGTACGTGGGTTACACTTACAAGAAATGGGAATACTGTCGAAACATTTTCGTTATCTCCGTGACAAAAAGAAAAATAAGAGCAACCAGTTGAGTAATACGTGTAAGTGCGCTTGTTTTGATCTGAAATGTTTATTATAGTCAGAGAACTCTTCAGCGATGTTAGAAATATTGCCTTGTGAAGGATCACTCTTTGCCAAAAAAGTTATACCGGCTACCACTAAAGGAAACAATATGGCAAAGCGAAGCAGTGTTGCCGTTCACTTGTGTTTACGTTTGTTCTCTTCATTGGTATGTTTTCGTATATACTTCGTTTCTGTGTGGAGTTGCGTATATGTTGTGTGCCGCTTATGTTACCATCTCTCTGATATGTGTTTATTTCCGCGTGCGTGCCTCAAAGTGAGCACTCAGTGCTGCTGAAAGCGCGCGCAGCATTATTACGAGCGCACAGCCGTGGTAGAGAGGTAACCTGGAGAGAAGAAACGAAGCAGAGGCGGTGCTCTGCCATATCGTATTGGCCGCGAGATCGAGCAGAGTCGCCGCCTGGCGGCAACTGGCCGAAGTGGCGAAGTGTGGATTGCTCCATGTGTCATCTCACAGCCACATCGTGTTTTTATGTGCGCGTATGTCATGCACGTTCTCAAAGTGTGGTTTGTACGGTCATGTAGGCACGAGAGTAACTGTTTCTGTATGTCTTAAACGACGTACAAAAACATTTGATCTTGCTCGCGTGCTAGTTCGTTCTAATAACATCGGTGAGTGCAACTTTCCAGAGTGCTTTTCATTGTCGTCATACCCTCCGCTAAGCAGAATAATTATAGAGTGGGTGCCGCTTTCTGTTTCAAACACATCGCAAAACGCTCTTGGCATCCTCCCAAACATGAGTATTATTAAATGGTGTGTGAATGCAGCGTTTCAGAGTGACTCGGCTGTAAAAAAAAAGAAAACAGGCTTTTGGTCGTGCACTTGCACGTTAATAGTAGGTGTACAACTACAGTACTGTAGTTTACCGATTATGCAAGGAACGTTAGTTGTGTTTATTTGGCCGTGATACCACTGCATAGAAACATTACTGTTACATAAACTGTGAAACATAGGTACCTACACTGTACTTAAAACTGAGTTTCTGTGCACAACCGTGTGCTTAGAATAAAGAACGCTTTAAAGAGCCCAGACGACGAAAATAATTGAGACGGCATGTCTTATATATTGTTGCGTATGATTGCATATGTTGCGCATGATTTTGCGTATGAATATAATGTCGTACGATTTATCTGAAATGTTTGCTTTTTTTTAAATTTACTTTAGCGTTTGTGTGGCAGTGTTAGTGACCGGCAGAAGGCAGTGGTCAATTTTTGTATGAAAAAAAAAAACTTGCTTCTCCCATTAACCAGGCCTTTGTTGTAGCAATGTCATTCGCGTAGTCAATCGATGAAAGCTTTTTGCTGAACTCTTATATAAATTTCTTTTTAATGTCACGGGTTATAAATTACAGGGGGTTTATTTAAAAACACAGACAGTGGAACTCGTAGAGACACTCTCGAAAGAAAGCCGCTAAGATTGTTGTCTTCTTCATTCGCCTGAGCTCCGCTTGCTTGCTTGATCTTTTTTTTTGTGGCTCTCACCCACTAAGGATTATTGGCCAAGAAGCCGGTGGTTAATGCAAGTCAATACCTTTAAGTTTTCTAGACTAGGGAAATATGATTACTTAGTTTTGACTGTGAAATTAATTTGGCACAATGTAAAAATAAGAGGGGGAGGAGAGAAATGATAGACTTTGTTGAATATCTGAGGTGTAATCGTTATATAAAATTCTTCTGAAGGTTAAATCATTGCAGTTTAACAGCTAAATAATAAATGGTAGATTGGCTAGTAAAATTCGAAAGCTGATCATTGGCTCACCAAGGTAATCTTCTTGTGTTATATAGGAATTCGCAGAGAGCCCCGCAGATGTTCCTGTCGCTGTGTCCCATTGAAGCGGCCCCAAAAGACAAAATATTAGGAGTAGTAAGCGATATTCCTAGTTTTTTTATTAAAATTTTGAAGAAATTTTCTATTTGATTTTTGAAATGGTGACTTGTCATAAAAAATGGTCGATATGTTCAGGTTCGTTACAGCATGAGCATAGAGGGGATGGCACCAGACCAGACCTGTTTAAGTAGAAATTAAGAGGTGGTACACGGCAACGTATTTTTGTTATAGAGACTTCAGATTTACGCGTGGGACATCATTTATTATTCCATGCGAAGTGCAGGTAATCTGGATTCGGCATCGTAATTTTTGCTGAGTCTTCTAGAAGGGAAAGTTTTCTAAACCTCGCTGGTGTCACATAAGCTGTAGGAGGCATGATTGGCACAATCGGAAGATCGAAGGATGTTCGCGCGAGTGTGTCAGCCATCTAATTTATAAATATACTACGTTGGCCTGGCACCCATATCATTCGCACTAGTCGAATGTTTGCTGAGATTAATGATTTAAAAGTTTCTAGTACTGCTGGTGCCGACGACGATGATAACAATGAACACATGGAATACGAGTCAGTCACTATCACAGCTGTCGAATGAGCCGCGGGAAGTTTACCAATAGCTAGTATAACGGCCGTTAATTCCGCTTCAAATATTGGTGTATATTCTGGGAGCCGTAAAGAAAATGACCAGAATAATGAGAGAGAAAAAATACCCACATCTTCCTTCTCGCCACTCATAGATGCATCCGTTGCAATTACTATATTAGTACCTAATTGAGACAGGCGTTGTTCTAATAAGCCAATCCAATATTTAGAGGACAAGTGTTTAGCATTCATGGCGAAGATATCGCCAAATTCTATTTGTACTTGGCCGATTGGTTTGTCAGATGGTGTGATCTCGAATAAGTAAGCATTTTAAGCATCTAGAAGTGTTTGAACAAATAGCACTTGGGCTTTATATACATGGGACCAATGCTAATTGAAGAAGACACCAGGCTCGGAAAATAATACAAACTGTCGCCTTCTTAAAGTGGATTCAAAAAATTTTAAATAGGTTTTGACAGTTAATAAACGAAATCTGCAAGCAAGGGTGGGTATCCGAGCATCTTGATACAAAACATTGTTAGCTGTGAATTTTAGCACATCTAAACAACTTCGAAGAGCTTCCCGCTCTAAGAGAATCAAGTGGTTTATTTTGTATGCTGGTCCACTAGAGAATAGTACACATCCGAATTCAAGAGTCGGACTAACGAACATGCGATAAATCAAGATCAGCGTATCTCTGCGAAGACCGGTACGGAGGCGGCCAAGCCTACCTATCATCCCAACGGTTCAGTGTGATCATGCCAACTCAGTTTTTGATCGTACAATACATCCAGATATTTGATACAGTTAACCTGGAAAACTATTTCTTGGTGGTACTGAAGAGAAATAGTAACTGTCACCTCCAATAGACAAACTATTATAGCACTTTTGGTTACGTTCAGATTCATATAAATTTTCTGAAACCAGGTTTCTAAAGTTGCCAAATAAAACTGTAAAGTCGAATGTAGTGAATAAATATCGTTGTCAGATGCAAAGAACGCGATATCATCTGCATATACATATACTTGTAGCTTATCACTCTGTGGTATTGAACTTAACAAAATGTTAAATAGCACAGCCGATAGAACAGAGCCTTGAGGAACACCTCTCGTTTGTCTGTACTTCGGTGTGGAAACACCTCGTTGGGAGCAATAAAATTTTCTGGCTCTTAAAAATTTGTATATCCAATTTGTTATGTACTGCGGGAAAGTTAGCTCTTTTAGGGCATTGATAAGAGTAGGATGTTCAACACTATCATATGCCTTGGCTAAATCAAGGGTTACTAGTGCCGCATATTGTCGTCTGTGGCGAGCAAGCTTTATACGAGCCTCTAAACCAACGTGCGCCCACCATATAGCGTAACCTGGTCTGAATCCAATATGGCGCGCACTGAGTATTGCATTATCTGTTATGAACTTCGTAACTCTAATGTAAAGTATTATTTCTATTGACTTAACTACATGTGATGTTAAAGCAATTGGCCTAATGTTATCTATCTGCATTTTTTGTACCTGTTTTTAAGAAGCGGTATTATTTTTCCAAGCCTCCAGTCAAAAGGTATCCAAGTATTTTCAAGTGAATAGTTGACAATGTTAAGGAGGTCTTCAGGAGAGATGTCGAATAATATTTTTAACATTCCTGAAGCGACGCCATCTGGACCAAGACCTGTGTTTGGCAGAATACGAATGGCGTGCGCAAGTTCATCTCTACTTACCTCAATAAAATCATTTCCGAATGAAGGTTTTGCAAACTTTATTTTTAATTTGTGATGTATATCTCTTCTCTAATCCTAATGCAATTTCAGTAATGTATCTTCCAACTCTGTCGTAGAAGAAATAACAGAGTCAATATTTACGGGTGCTGTAATAGCTTTTCAATTACGGAGAAATCTGAATAGAGCTTTCTTGTTGCCGCTCTTGGACAGTTAGCTATACCGTTTTTCTTCATAATCGTCTTTCGCTAATGAAACTGTTCTCTGAAAAGTAGCTTTAGCAAATAAATAATTTCTTCAATTAGTCGGACATTGGTTGGTAAGAAGTTTTTTTCCGTGCAGCTTTGCGGCGTCTAATATCTCTGGCACAGTCTATGTTCCACCAGGCAGGTATGAATTTTCCTTTTGTTGAAGATATAGTGAACTGTGACTTTTTAATTGTACACTTTAGAGTGGAACAAATGCTCATAGCTTTTATATTGGATTCCATATTGGGCAAGGAAGACAACGTTGACTATATTTTTTTTAATTTAAAGTAGTTTACAAAACTTTGCACCTGGCGATCTACCGTCACTAAAGAAATGCTGACTTCAAATACCAGGGGGCTGTGATCCCTACTTGTAGCGGTATCAAGAACAGTGCAAGACGATATTGTCCCATTTGAGCTAGCAAATGTCGAATCTAAGACGGACCTCGAATGACATCGAATGAATGTGGAAACATTGGAATTCATACAAATGAGGTTATTCCGATTAGTCCAGTCCCACAACCGTTTTTCAGATGAATCAGTGTGGAATCCCCACGACACGTGATGGGAATTGAAGTCTCTCGCAATTAGTATACTGTTTCTGCAAAACCTCACAGTCACATCAAGGGCTCTTTCACCTAGTATTCCAGCTGGAAAGCAGTTGTTGACTATAGATAGTGCCGTGCGTCCGGGAAAGTGAATTTACAGAACCAATACTTCATAATCATGTGATATTCGTTTGTAAACTAAGTGTGCTTTACGACAAATCTCGGATTAAATAAAAAAATTATTCCTCCACCACGTGAGTCTCTGTCCAGTCGAAAGTACTGATAGTTTTTTAGACAGAAGTTTTAATCAGCAGACAGCCAAGTTTCTTGTAGCATTATCACGTCTGGAGATTGTTGAGAAATTAGGTTTAATAAGTCTGTAGTTGTTGAGAGCATTGGACGGCAGTTCAACTGAAGTACTCTAAGGCAACCTAAGATGGTAAGCAAGCAATTGCAACTGCTTGATCTAAATTACTGTCTTTTAAGAAGTCCGGTTTAATCCTAGGTTCCTTTACACTCTTTTTTGTTTTTGGTAGAGAAGAATTATTAAGTTTGCTAGTAGGTGATCTGGTGCGTTTCAAAAGGCGAGCATCCATATCTACATCCCGACTACTTATTGATTTATGAGATATACCTTCCTGCTCAGTTGTGTTAGATCGGGAAGGCCTTGCCTCATTATCGATAGAGGCATCTGACTGATGCTCGGTAGGCTTATTGATTGAAGCACTAGGAGGTTGTGTCTTTCATGTCGGTCACCCAAGAAAGAGAAGGATGGTCGCTTACGACTTGGAAAGCGCGGCCATATAAGTACGTGCGGAACTTCGCAACTGCCCAAACGACTGCCAGACACTCTTCTCCTTTGTTGAGTAGTTAGACTCGGCACGTGTCAACGTTCTGCTAGCGTAGGCAACCACTCTCACCCCACCATCTTGGCACTGGACAAGAACAGCACCTAGAGGTGCAGTTTGTATATAAGGCAACAAGCTTCGAAATAGAACGAAAGTAGTCATGAAGTTATTACGCTGAAAGCCCAAAATGCAACATCACACAAACAATTAACTGTCCCTTAAAACACGAGTAATAAAAGAAATTATTACGTGACGTCATCCCCATATACGTCATCATGATGTCACACAACGCTGAATTGTCTGATATTATCGTGTCGCTGTCAGACTCAAGCTTCGCTTTGCCAAAACAGGGCCGAAGAGGAAGTTGATTGCGTCAAAAAACATAGCGAGCTGATTAGTGTCATTTTAGGTGATTACATGAAGACCCTGTACACTTTACATTTAACCTGAATGTCAATTGTCATGTCATTTGACATAAACACCATTTGGCATTTCACTTGGTATGATTTTCATTTGGCATGAACGTGATTTGCAATGTCATTTCGCATGAATATCATTTTGCATGTCATTTGGCATAAATGAAATTTTACATGTGATTTCGTAATGTCATTTGACATTTTTTTTGGCATGAACATCATTTGCTCTGGTATTGAGCATGATTGTCATTTGGCATGTCACTTGGCATGTCAGTTAGCATGAACGTCAAGTGGAATTTTATTTAGCATGAAATTAGCATTTAGCATTTAGCTTTTATTTAGGATTTAGGTAATTTGGCATATCATCTAGCATATTCAATTATCACGGATTCTATTTGTCTTGTAATTTTTATGAATCAACAAACTTTGTTGGTCAAAGAAATGATCATCCCCATGAGAGTGACCGCTCAACCAGGCTCGCTAAGAGTATTCAATTCTAGACTTTGCTCGACCACGCCATACGTTCCGCAAAAGCCTTGAGTTAGAACCCCTCCACGTGCCCAAAAATCTTATATTGAATAGAGTTTTATACTGGAATTAAGCTGCTGTACAATGCAATAAATGTGGTCGCTATAATTTTGACGAAATAGGGCACAAAGCTTAATGTCCCCAGCCTAGCTGGTGACATCAATCTTTGCTGGCGACACTAATGGAGAAGAAATAGGGTAGTATTGACGAATACTTGGACAATAAGTAATGTAAGGAACTTAAATATTTGCCTTTGATGGATTTCATGAAATATCATACTAGTGCCAAGAGAAAATCATATATTTTGGAATTTCATACGATAAATATTTTTTGGAGTTGTTTATCTGTGAAATCAAGAATTATGCTCATTTATCGCTTAAAATGAGTCGCTGTAGGTTGACTTCAAATATGCATAATTTATGTACTTAGAAAAGGTGGATAACAATTCAGATTACTCATTACTCTACAATTAAAGAGTAGGAAGCCGTGTGTTCAGAAAAAAATAGGGCAACAATTCAGGGTACCATGTATTCTACTGAAAAAAGCCGATCGCTGTCGGTGACACGGCCACACTTGTAAGAAAAAAGGAAAAAAAATATAATGACCTAAATACCACCGTGGGCGTGTAACTATACACAACACAGAGAAAGACACACACAAGAACGGGTCTGTCGTCCTCGTCTGTCTCTTCCTGTGTGTTGTGTTTGGTTGCGCCGTCACGATGGATTTCGTGTCAAAGCACCACCTCGCCGAACAGTCCACTCTTTTGAAGTTCCCATGACTTTTTTACGAGTCCCACGGGACGGCCTTGTGCTCTACCATAGTCGAGTGCCTAGTACTCTGAATAGTTACCCACTTTTTTAAAACACAGTTTTTCTTTATACGACCACCCTTAAGGAAGCACCTTAATGTTTCTGTACATTATCACATCATCTTTCGAGATTCCTGCGATTAATGACATTTCTGAAAAGAACATAGATGTCGCTAGGAAAACTCATGCTTGTTGGATGTCAAAAACGATCAAAAAAGTCAAAAGACTTTTTTGTCCTAAAGAGTACAATTTCCAGTAACTTTCTTGTAAGTTCGTGCGATGCATGACCAAATTTTGGAACTACATTGTCGACGCTGCCCGAAAGCAACGTTCCAGAGATATCAGGGATGTAAAATACTGAACGTGTAACGTCTCTATTAGAACCCCCAATGAAGGTTATTTGTGTTATTTCTTGACAACATATGAACCCCGGACAGCTTTTTACTTCGGATCGATTTTAAAATGGACACGTCTGTTTAACTCACGTGCTTGACTTTCTATCTCAAATGTCCTATTTTTCCTAGATGGTAGAAAATGCCTCGAGAGAAAAATGAAAAATAAACAAACGGAAATCGTGAGGACTAACTCAACAATGCATAGGCCGTCTATAAAAATATTCCTTCATGTCACGTCGTAAACTACGCAACGAATAAAAACAACAGAATGAAGTGGAGTACGGACAGGCCACTGCCACCACTCGAAACACGTACTCGCTCTACTTCAGATTCCACGTTGTGGAGACATTGACGGGTTACTAAGAGACGCGTCCAATATTCATGCTCGACTGCTGTGTTGCTTTCACGCGAATGCGTCGCACGTGTAGTCACTTGCACTCTGCTGCGCACCATTTTGCGAGGTGTATCGCAAGACGTGTGGTTGAGGCTCCTTATACATATGGACATCTATACATATTTACCATACACTTTCCATGAACTGGTATATCCTGCTAGAAAAGGAAATCAAACTTAGAAAAGAACTTTGACGACTCTCTAGGCTCACGTTCGAGAATTTTGCGTCCGCCGATATGCACTTCTTTTGCATAATTTAGCATACTCCTTGTTTTATGTGGATGGGAGGAGGCACAGAAGTGATGAGCAAATCAGATCTTGTTTAGATGTCTCACGGATTGAATACAATACACGTTCTTTTTTTAGGATTGCAAAAACCTGAAAACCACCCCATGCTTTGCTTAGAGCCCTGAGAAGAATACGAATAACACACAAAATGGGTCAGGTCACCCATTGCACGCCATTTTAAGCCAATTGTGTCCAGTCGTGGTGCTCGACGCAAATCGTTTTCTCTATAGAATGATAAAATTGCAAAAATTCTACAGGGTGTCCCTCATGACTTGAGTCAAGAATTTGAATATGAAAGACACTTCAGCGGCGAATTGAACCAAACGCGTACTACTCGCCCTATCCTATAGGTATTGAAGCTATTTTTTTTAAATCTCTCCGTACAAATATTGATAATTCATTATTACCTATTTAATATATATGTGCTTGAAACCAAATATATGAACATTAAGATGTAGAGCGCTTTCAGAAAGCACCGACTAAATTGTTTCGTGTACGATACGTCTAGCGCTGTTATTTTTTCCGCGTTGTAAGGAAAGCCAATAGCAGCACTATAGCAGTGCGCTCGTGATCCGTCACACGGCTTCTTTTCACACTTAACGGGCTTTCTTTACGACGTGGAAAAAATAACAGCGTGAGACGTACCGCAGAAGAAACAAATTAGTCGGTGGTTTCTGAAAGTGCTCTACATCTCAGTGTTTAAAATTTGAGTTTCCAGCTCATAGTTAAAAATAGGTAATTAAGAATTATAAATAAGTAGTATGGGGAGAAATAACAAATAGCCTGAGTACTTACAGGCTACTGCCAGTAATATGCATTAAGTTCAATTCCCCTCCTAAGCGCCTTTCATTTTCAAATTCTTGGCTCAAGTTATGTGGGACACCCAGGCCTGTATAGTCCTGCAGGATTTACCCGTACCCGGCGGCTGCGACTGCATTTTCGATGGAGGCAAAAATGTTGTAGACTTGTGTGCTCATAATTTGTGTGCACTTTAAAGCCCACGTGGTTGAAATTTCCGGAGCTTTCCACTAGAACATTTCTTATAATCATAGAGTGGTTTCCTGCTGTTAAACCTCACCTATCAATCAATCAAGTCAGTATTTTCCCAGAATATTTTGGGCAGGCAAAACCTTTCGGTGTCATCACTAGTTGAACTCTATAGGCTCACCGGAATCTAGTTAAGAAAAAAAAACATTGGTCTACGTCAACCGTTTCACGCATTCTTTCACTTTCTACCATGTTGTGTTTTCAGAACATCGTGCTTTTTTCAGAAATAATTGTTTACAGTATCTTCATAATTTTTCTTCTAAGCAATCGGGGTTAAATGAGTAAATTGTAGCATTCCCAGATGTTCGCTAACCAAAAGGCTATTATAGGTAAAATGCACATATCATTTTTATACGTATATCTGAAAATTGTACTATATCCCAAATTATTTTGCATGTGCGCAGTGCATAAGCGGTAATATAAAACCTTGTACTTCACAAAAACACAGCTTTGGCTTGAGCTGAGACTTCGGTTATCCGCTAACGTGTTCCGAGAAAAAAACAAGCAGAAATGCTCAAGCAATCAATAGTTGTGATAACTTGGCACAAAGAAGGTTTCGCCGATAGACTTTCCGTTTTAGCAGCGAAAAAGTTTTGGAAGCTTCTTGCGAGCTTTCTTTTACTTTTAAAAGGGAGAAGCACATACTAGGTGAATATCTTTCATAAAAATAGGTAATATATTAGCAGCGCAAGATTCACGGTTTCTTCTTCAATAGCTGATGTTGTATAATACATATCAAGGCAATAAAAGGCTAAAGTAAATTTCTAACAATGACTTTGCCTCAGATTCGGCAGTTCCCCCAATAAATAATCGCGTTGCATACATGTGGCTCTGGAAATAAATGGACGTCAAAATAGCGTAAATCTCAACGCTCACGCAAACCGTAAAAAGGAGGCGTGAGTATCGCCATTTGTAGTACACCCACATGAAGGGCCTCTAAGTATTTATTTACGAACGGCAAAAGATGTGACGATGTGTGACGTATTCGTGCCTTACCTATGTCGATGCCGTCCCTACGAACGAAATGTCTCAACTTAACATTCACAGCTAAGCTTGTGTTTTCGCATGCAGCAGATTTCGCTAAAAGCAGGATTCCTGAGTCGAATCATGTGCCTAGATTTACAGCTGTTTCGACGTCAAAACAACCGGATTTGTGGCATAGTTGTCCGCCGCCTACGGCACGCAAAATTAACGCGAAAAAATAATGGGGGAGTTTTCGCATCCAAGTCAATAACGTTGTCATATTTTTATCTCAGTTTTCGCAACAGGGATGTCTAATATAGATCACAAAGTACTTAAGAAGGAACACTATATATTTTAGAAGAACTAAAAGGTGGGCGAGTTGAAACTTATTCATAATTTGGGAGCACCCAAGCAGAAAACAGGACAAGCACTGGTCCAGCACTTGTCTTGTTTTCATTCTCTTGCGTGTTTCCCTGCCCAATTATTCATATATTGTTACATAGGTCTCCACATAAGCCTAAGCAGTGTTTTATTCAAGAATTTTATTTTTAGAGACGAAGTGCCACCCACATGCACAACAAATATATTAAAATACAGCAGGCTTCGTGGAGAGTTTTGAAAATTTTTGAGGCATTTGATGTCTAACAACATTTTGTAGAAAAAAATTCTGAAACGTTGAAGTATACCAGATTTTACCTAAGTTTTAAGCCGTGAAAAATTGAAAGCTACCATAAGTAAATATTATTAAGCAGAGTTTCCTCAAACTGCAAAAAAATATTGCTAAAAGAATGCGTCAGATGGCCGATTGAAAGTGAATGAGCTTTCGTAGCTGGTTTTCCTCCACTTTGCGAAGTTTCAGAGAAAATCACACTACTAAAATTGGCCTCTCAGAACATTTTGCGAAAATGCGGTAGAAATGATTTGTCTATGTGCGCAATTTTCTCAGATATTTTCTTACTCAATTTGACTTTTGCGAAGGTCGACAGACATTTTGGAGAGTTGGCGTCAAATGACCAAAAAGAAAAGTTAAAGGCTCGATGCAAAGATAGGTGGTGTAACAAATTCGTGGTCTGACCTTTCGAATTAATATTTCATGCTAATGTTATTTCTCAACATCTTATGCGTTGTAAAAAACTCGAGCTTGTCTCAACAAAAAAAATTTTGACCATCCTAATCTCTCTCTTAGGTGGCTATTAGTGGCACTAGCACAACAGCGTTCATGCACCATGGAGCATTTGTTAGCTTAATTTGTGTTTCTTCATGCTGCTGAAGTTAATCTTGTTGGCCACGTAGAAGGAAGCACGAGGTTACGATCTGCCTTCCCTGGAGACCCCATGATATAGCTGCTCACAAGCAAAATGCTTACTGCTCTTTCAATGAACTAACCGAATGAACATTCGTTTATTATACTGACAGCTAGTTGCGCTTAAAATAATGAAACCTATGTCTGTCATTTTATGCATACCGTGTAGCTCCTGACTTGAAGAAAGCGTTGATGTAGTACGGGTTATATTTAGAAAACATGCTTTTTAAATGTTTAGAACACTGGAATTACTCACCTAAATTTGCTGGGAAGCAATGCAGGGGTTTCCATATCTACCGGTGCCGTAAAAAATCTAGCTTGTGAGCTAGTCCTCTCAACACACTTCTGTATACTTAGGAAGCATCATACATTAAATTATATACATAAGATCTATTTCTTCATGCACTAAGTTCAAAATGGGTTAATGTGTTGTATGGAAGATTTTGTAATAACCCTTGTTGTCGGACTAGTCGCTGCACTGCATCAGGAATAAACATATTCAGCCAGTGAAATAATGAACACAGGAAACGAGGAAGACTCAAAAGCGGTATAGCCGCTTTCTTGTCTCCTTCTTAATTACTTTTGGTCATTATTTTATTGGCTTAATACATTTTCCCTCATGCTCTATAACACAAAAAGGTCCCATAAAGCTTCCAAAATGAAAGCTACGGGTACATGTATATTACTTCAAGCCAAATCCTCAGCCGTTTTTTCTAAAAGCAATAATAGTAGTATTTGAATTGTTTCAGACGTTATCATTTCTGCAACCAAGAACAGCAATACACTTGGTGCAGTAATCTGTATAAACCGTAAGCCACCTGTTTACACAATGGAAGGGGAAAAATATGGGGGTAGGAGGGGTTCTATGGTAAATTGAGTGAGCCCACTGAAGTAAATATAGCTCGTAACAAAACTATAAATAAATTTAGGCGCGCTAATATTGTCTGTTGTGCACCTGCTTTTTGCTGTAACAAGTTTTAAAACTGCAAAAGTCGTGTTGCCATCCGGTAAACTAGACGTTCGAGTATGTACGTAATTGTGCAATATTACCTATAATTACACCTTCAGAAGCTGAGACGTTTCCAATTGGAACGGTCCAAATAGAACAGTAAATGCTAGCCTACAGCGACGCATACGTGGTAGGGATGCCGGTTGTCATAGACGGGGGACCGAAGTGTTTAGCCGCTGCACTGGTTCAGGGAAGATGGAACTCGGCTGCGGAACACAAAAAAGTGCGTTACGTTATGGTCAGTGCGAACACACTGAGATTGGAGCGAAATGCTGTAGATTGGTACGCTGCGCGATGTGTTTGCATGTTACCGAATCGCAGCTCGTCAGAACTAGCTGAGCTCACCCCCCCCCCCCCCTATCCAGTCTTTCATTGCCTGAGCCGATTCGGGGCGTTAAATGTCATAAACTAAACCAAAGCAACCCTTCCGCATAATCACGTACACATCAGGTCGTTTTTTTTTAGACAAGGCCGACCTCAATCAAACGTAACCTTAACGACTGATTTGAACATCTGTTGATGGTTCAGCAGAATATGTTCAGCAGAATATGTAGTGAGTTATAACAAAATGCCATAGGTTTTTTCTGGGTAAATGTAAAAGTTATTCTATTCCTTCCGTTCAATACAACTTCTTTAAAACGTTAAAACCTAGTAGTTGCGCATTTCTTTCAGGAGAAAAAAAAATGAAGCACTCATGTGACAGAAATAACGTGTTTCAATTTATTGTGGGATGTTCCTTCGGCCTTAAAGTTGTTATGTAACCTCATCCGCAAGGCCAGTTGCACGTACACCTCCCTAAATATTGAGACAATCTGTACATTTAGAGACTTTGAGCATGACAAAAGAGATGCATTCTACCGAATGAGATGCTAGGCGGGTTTCTCTATGTGCATTCACGAATTAACTCTTATGCGGAAGACCAGTGAGCCATAGTCTTCAACAAATTAACAATACTGCCCACTAAATGACTGATTCCAGAAAGCTGGGATGATGTATCAAGCTTATCGTTAAGGTGGCCTGCCACGGTGGTATATCGGTTATTGCGCCGGACTCTCCACCCGAAGGTCACATGGTCGACTGCTGGATTTCGACAGGTGGGACATAGCTTCCAGCAACCACAGTTTCGGTGAGCGTGGGGATGAATGAGGTGCACGTTAGAAAAATTTCGGAGCACGCATGAGAATCACAAATCGTCTAAATAGCAGCAGTCATCTACTATTGTGTCTCTCACAAAGATATTATGATTTTGAGTCGTGGAACCACAGCCATTACTGCTATGTTGCCCAGCTGTTCCTTTCATATCTCAACACGTTGTGACGCTGAATTCTCCTCTGATTGATTATTTGTGTTGTTGCCTTTTATCCGGAGGCTCCAACTTGCGCCACGTCCTCCTCATCGGGGCGCGCACCTGCCGTTGTGGTCCAGTAGCTACAGTGATGAGCTCCCGGCTATAGTATCCCCACCCGAAATGCGGATTTAATGCCTGCCATGGTGCTCTTTTTTCGATATAGGCACAATGCGCGTAATAAGTGGGCTGTGAAATGCCCCTGCAAAATAAAGAAACCATGCATTGTGGCAGAACAGTCGGAAGTTCAACATTAGAGCGTAGCTCATTGCATGGGTTGCTTTGAGATTATAACCAATATTAGGCATCCAGGTAGTATGTGTGATCACCTGACTGTAAAACGCAACATATATAATTATTGAAAAAACAAAGCCAGGAACTCTAGTGGCACCTTTTTTCTTGTCTACCCGTGAACATACGAAGTTACGAACTTCCCATCGACCAGCTTGCGTGAGACGGCTATCTTGACAAAACCCTCTGTTAGTATGTGTCACTTGCCATCATTCTCTGAGCTTCGACAGTTCTTTGACCAAGGCATTGACATTTCATATGCACAATGCATGCAAAGCATCTTTTTTTCTTTCATAAAATTTTGTTTGCTATGTCATCAGTGTTTTTTCCCCATTTCACTGACCGAAACCTAATGAGGGCTTCGCAAGTATGAAAATCAGTGACGTGTTAACATGCCTGCCCAGAGTATGTCGTCCCCACAGTGTGATCGCTACGAATGAGTGCAGAATGTGATCGCGACGTAGAGCAGGGCCCGTGTTCGCAAAATCGCTTTACCCCAAAACTTATCTAAAGAGAATATATCAGCTGAAAACGATGCGAGGCATGTCACTAGCTAAGCCGGCTAACCAATCGACAGGCACACTTACGAAAGGGAGTTTTTGTGCATTCGGCCTCTCAAATTCTTGTTTTCAGTAACGTCCGCGTGCACTGACAGATTGATCAGTTCACTGAATAAACTAAGTATGCCAGCAGAAGCTTGAGAAAGCTGGTAGGGATTCATTCTTCGAAATTCGCGCACTGAATGAAGTTTGGTCGGTGATTGAAACTCGTGAAGGCGTTGCTTGTGTTTGTAGATGTTTTAGTTTCTGCAGCTGCAGCCCACGCGCCCTTTTCTAACTTGTCCTAACTGAGGCTCTGCGGCGATTTTTCGAAGAGAACCTAATCCACTTTGTATTCGCAAGTTTTCTTCATTTAGTCGTTATCTTAGACGCCATCTGGCTTTCTTGGTCTATGATCATACATCTCGCATGATGTTGCGTTCGCCACCCTGTGTCCAGCCACGATGATCCGATTATGGTTTCAGCAACCACTGCTGCGGCCTAAGAGGTTTCTTTGTTCCAGAACTCCTGTGTTCATCCTGACGCTTCTAACATGGTTGTGAAAGAACTGCTACGTGACTAAATCATTTTACGGCCTTTTTTTTCCCCTCCAAGGTGGTGGTGCCCGTAAGATCAGTATTTACGGCTGGCTCGAGCTTTCACCTGTGTCTTAGGTAGACTGTGTTCTCTCGCGTCCACGTTCGTCAACTATATTTTATTAAACCTAATGTAATACAGCATGTCGTGCAGTGTACGTTGCAGTCTACATATATTTCAGTTAGAGAGTTCCGGGACCAGTGTCTTGTTCAGTTCTGCGCCGTGCATAATATATAATATGTTCCAGCTCATCTGTTTTTCGATATGAAAATTTTCTTAGCGAGATTTCGCAACCTTGAGCGTATCTACCTGTCTATTTAGCCGCCTGCGACTTTGTGCTCTCTAGACGCTATAGTTATTCAGAATTCTACCAAACTTTTTTGTCCCAACATGAATATATTACGAACATGAGTGACTGGCCACACCATGATAATCATGACATTGTTATAAACGGTGCGGCCTACATGCCTAGATGTAGTGCTTATGTGGCTTTTCGCTTAGCTTGATATTTTTAAAAAATTGCTAGGATGAGGTGTTTATGCATCACCAACGTAATATTAAAATGACTACGTGCATGTTATGTACAACGTGAGTTACATGCCACGCTCCAGGCAAGCTCGCAGCCGTTTCACTAGCATGATATATATCAAACTCGTCATTTCGTATTATTACTGTGTGGCTTCTATGAATGACAGACCGCAAAATGAAAATCGTGCAATTCATTTCACATACAACACCAATTACAATAGACGTTCATGGTGCGCTTGCGTCAAGTTCTCTAACTTTATATATACCGAAATCGGTATTGGGGGACGTGACTAGAAGACGAACATAAATGAAAGGTTGTAGCACGTTATTCACGAAATGCATGTTATAAGAAGCATGATTTCCACCCCAGTGATTGATCTCAAGTGATCATCGGTGGCGACGCGTCCCTATTTGCAAGGCACAAATTATATGTGCGTCTTATCCGTGTTAATATAGTTAGATGAAGGCTTAGAAGTGTGCCGCATTTCTTTGTCGAAGGGGGACGTACGGAAATCGGCTCCAGTGGGCATGCACGGCAGAATGGCGTCATGAGCCGGACTGCTAGTAAACCTTTCTTCAGAAAATCATGTCTCTTGCATGAGAGCGGGACTATTTATCGCATACGGCCTTCGGGTATACGAGCTTCTTCGAATTATTAAGTTGCATTCGGCACTAAAAAGTGCTGGATACTGCACCAACAAGAAACTGTACACACATATTGGTTCGTTTCTACTTTTCTTCCCATTTTTCAATTTATTTCTGCCCTAATCTTTTGCTTGCTCCTCTTTACTTCACACTCTAAGAACGCGGCGATAGAAATGTGTAGGGGCCACCAAATATATTCATATCACCCGAACTTCATATTGCCGTAAAAAGAAAAAATTTAACGTTCAAAAAAATCATACTGTCACGGGGTCGTGACGTGGCCGAAGACAGAAAACTTCGTGTTGGGATTTAACTGTTTATTTGGGTGAACCTGTGCCCGGTAAAAGGAAAGTCTAATTACAGCAGGAGTCTTGCACAGATAGCAGTCTTGGACTGATAGCGGCGAACGCAGCGTCGGCCTTCGATCAACAACTGACAAGCAGCGAAGCGCGTCGGCATTTATACCCTTGCCGTCGAATGTTATAGCGTTATCGCTGGCGGTGGCGTAGGTTCCAGAACAATCTGTACCGTTCGCACAGTGGGCGTGATCTTATCGAAATGATCTACTACAGTCCGGAATCTTCTCGAAAACTGCAGGTGCGGTTTGCGCTGAGAATCGTGTGGTGTTTAGGGACGATAACAAAAACTTGGGAAATGGAACGTGGCATTGCCCCCCTCTGAAAAAAATTCCGCCATATCCACAAAGTGAATGATGATGAGTGGGTGAAACTCCGGAGGTAAACCTGGTAAACTATGAATCCTCTGTACATTTTGCCCACTCGATTTTATTACATCGCCCCCCCCTAGCGTACGTCGCCGCACTAAATCGAACGATTGCTTTCAACCAATGACACGCGCCATATGTGACATCATTCCTATTTTATAAGATCTCGCGTCTTTCATCAACTACAAGTACCGCTTTCTAGTTTATAACATCTTGCATCTTTTCATCATCAGCTACAAGTACCACCATCTAGTAAACACTACAAGAACTAAACGAGAGGTGGCTACATACAGGGGACGGTACCGCCATCTAGGGAACACTGCAAGCACTAAACTAGAGGTGGCTACATACAGGGGACGGTACCGCCATCTAGTGAACACTGCAAGAACTAAACTAGAGGTGGCTACATACAGGCTACAGGGGACGACGCACAGCCCACGCCCTAAGGAGCTTCGCCCCTAAAAAAGGCATCGTCCCGATGCTTTAACTAAAGATAAAGGTACAATAATAATGCAAGAAAGTACAATGAATAAATTACAATACAACAATAATACAAAAAACAATGTTTCGGTTTGTTAACGTGCATGAAACGGCTTGAGGCGCGCGACATGGACGACTTCAGGTCGCGATCGGCGTCGTTGAGAGTTCGTGATGCCGTCGGGGACAACCTCGTAATCAAGTTGGCCGAGACGTTGAACCACCTTGTACGGTCCGAAGTACCGTCGCAGAAGCTTTTCAGTTAGTCCACGTCGGCGTATCGGCGTCCACACCCAAACACGTTCACCGCGCTGGTATTCCACAAAGCGTCGTCGAAGGTTGTAACGGTGGCTATCGGCCGTTTGTTGATTCTTGATACGGAGACGCGCAAGTTGTCGGGCTTCTTCGGCGCGTTGAAGGTATTCGCTCATATCGAGGTTTTCTTCGTCGATGGCGTTGGGTAACATGGCATCGAGCCTCGTTGCCGGGCTCCTTCCGTAGACCAATTTGTATGGAGACATCTACGTTGTCTCCTGCACCGCCGTGTTGTATGCGAAGGTCACATACGGAAGAATGGCGTCCCACGTCTTGTGTTCGACATCGACGTACATTGACAGCATGTCGGCGATCGTCTTGTTTAGCCGCTCGGTGAGGCCGTTGGTCTGTGGGTGGTACGCTGTCGTTCGGCGGTGGTTTGTTTGGCTGTATGCCAAGATCGCTTGAGTTAAGTCGGCAGTGAAGGCCGTTCCTCTGTCGGTGATAAGGACCTCCGGGGCGCCGTGACGTAGGACGATATTTTCGACGAAGAACTTAGCTACCTCGGATGCACTGCCTTTTGGCAGGGCTCTTGTCTCGGCGTAGCGGGTGAGGTAGTCGGCAGCTACCACGATCCACTTGTTTCCGAAAGCCGACGTCGGGAACGGCCCCAGTAGGTCCATACCAATCTGCTGGAAAGGTCGGCAAGGTGGATCAATTAGCTGCCGAAGTCCCGCTGGCCTTGTCGGCGGTGTCTTGCGTCGCTGACAGTCCCGGCAAGTCCTCACATAACGAGTGACGTCGGTGGTAAGACGCAGCACCTCCACCAGATGTCACGGGGTCGTGACGTGGCCGAAGACAGGAAACTTCGTGTTGGGATTTAACTGTTTATTTGGGCGAACCTGTGCCCGGTAAAAGGAAAGTCTAAGTACAGCAGCAGTCTTGCACAGATAGTAGTCTCGGACTGATAGCGGCGAACACAGCGTCGGCCTTCGATCAACAACTGACAAGCGGCGAAGCGCGTCGGCATTTATACCCTTGCCGTCGAACGTTCTAGCGTTATCGCTGGCGGTGGCGTAGGTTCCAGAACAATCTGTACCGTTCGCACAGTGGGCGTGATCTTATTGAAATGATCTACTACAGTCCGGAAACTTCTCGAAACCTGCAGGCGCGGTTTGCGCCGAGTATCGTGTGGTGTTTCGGAACGATAACAAAAACTTGGGAAATGGAACGTGGCATTACTGTCGGGCATTTTCAGTTATTGTGAATTATGGCCTTAGAAGTGTAATTCACACCTCTTAATAGCTCTTCAGTAAAGTTATTTGATGTTAACGACCATACCGGGGCTCGCAAACTTATGTCGCTTATAATTAACGAACCCACATGTGTTCCGATTCGTGACACCTTATGCCACTCCATCAAAACCTTCCTACTCTTTTCTTAAGTGGCACCCGAATGCTGCAGTGAAAATCACTTATGAAATGCATTGCACGTGATAGATGAAAACCGAAGCATTTTGAAACCATGATCCTTTTTAGGGGCGAAGCTCCTTATGGCGTGGCTTGTGCATCCCTCGTAGTACGTAACCACCAGTGGCACATACCAGAAATAGGTATAACATTTGACCTCCAAAGTGGTGCCGGTGAGAGATTTCTTCTGTGCGTTGTTTAACAATAAAAAATAGTGCTCAATGTACATGCCAATGGCTGCTAATGGGGAATGAGAGAGAGGAGCATTCGGCTTTCAGTCAACGCACACGCTGCGATTCCCATTAGGTGCCATTGGCATGTACATTGAGCACTATCGGACAAGAAAGGGTTGCTACATTATACTCGCTGGGTGTAACCTCCTTAGTTTTAGAAAGGTTTAGCGAGCGTTGAGCCGCAGGGCCAAGAATGCAATGAACTAGTATATACCATGAATGAATTCGAGGTGGTTAAAGGGAGGAAGCAGATACGAAGCGCAAGCTGTAAGAAATCAAAAGCTGAATCCTCCTGTCTCTCATTTCACATTAGCAGCCACTGGCATGTACATTGAGCACTATCTTACGGGAAAAGGTTGTCACGTTATACTCGCTGGGCGTAACCTCCTTCCTTGGTTTTAGAAAGGTTTAGCGAGCACTGGGCCACAGTGCCATGAATACAGTGAACTAGTATATACCATGAACTCAAGGTGGTTGAAGGTGGGAAGTAGACCCGAAGCGCATGCCGTAAGAAAGTGTGCGTGTGCCACATCTCGTTTAGTCCTTGGAATGTCCACTGAATGGTGGTGCTTATATATGGGGATATATGATGAAAAGATGCGAGATGGTGGGTCTTGGAGTGTTGAATAGATGGACGAACGGACACACAGACAGATGCATGGATGGACGCATGAACGAACGCAGGGGCGGATGCATTAACGAACGCAGAGACGGGCGCACGAACAGACGCATGGGCGGTCACACAGACGGACGCATGGACAGACGAATGATTCGCCCCACTCTCCATCATTCACTCCGTGGATATGCTGCCATTTTTTTATTATTTTCGTTGTGGTGGTATTTACCTTCTTTTTCGGAAGGCTTGTGGTGGCGCCGTAACATTTGCGAGGTTTCCTGAAAATTCGGGCGTCCCCTGGAAATCTGAGTATTCGCATGTGCGCGCGTCCCGAACGATTGTGCATATTGACGTTGGGTGGCCTAGCTCCATCACTAAGACCATCCGCTTTATCTTTAGGTCTGTTTGTCCATCGTTCAACGGATGTCTTATTGCTAAAATATGGCTGGCATCGACATGGCAGGGTCATGTAAACACAGTAAACTGACGCTACCTTAAGCACAGCAGCATGCGCCGACGCAAGCGAGTAAATACAAAAATTGGCCCCGAATTTGCATGTCTCAGGTAATGTGCCGTCGAAACATGATAGTCTTTCGTCTGGATAGAGTGAACAGAACGTTTATCTGATGTTCTGCACAAAAAAAAAATCAGTGAATGGTATTCCGGAGGTGCTGCGTTAGAGTGCCTCGAGCGTGCACCAGAGCCGAACGAGCGCATCAAGGCACGTCCCACGTCAGACATCAGCGCTATCTGGCAGTTATCCTGGAAAACAGGGCACGTGCCGTGCGCACCCGTCTCTGAGGTGATAAGGTGTAGAACGCAAGGTGACGGGTAGGTGCCACCACCGTGTCATCTTAGCAAAGCGTTGCAAACACTTTCCTTTTGGAGCATAGCGTTGCACTGTCAGTGCAGCGTGATAAACGCTACGGTCCATACAATAACTATATGTGTACCTTCTCTAGTATAAAGCCACACATAAAAATATCGACGTGTTGTTATTGTGCGCCAGGAACGCGCAATAATTGCTTTTGAATTGACAATCGCACAAGTATGAACTCTGAAACATGAGCAATATTGGTGGGTGGTGCGGATGGGTTTGGCCGTTCGACGTATCTTTGGGTGTCGTTTGGAGTATCGTTAACGTGGACAAAAAGACAGACATGTACACACCCACAGAGAGACAGGCATAAAGACAGAGATGGCACACACACAAGCACAGACTAGCAACTGAAACTTTATTGAAGGATGCACATATATAACTGGCAAATAATATGACGTGAAAGATTAGTCTAACTTTAGTTGGTGCACAGTCACCGGAGGCCTCGCAACACATGTGTTGCCATAGTTGTGTATATAAAAAGCCACAGCAACTTCTCTTGAAGTCCTCTCCCTGTGCCGGGATAACACCCCTGTTTCGCGAAGTAGTGGGTAACACTTGCAATCCCTCCAATATAGGCAAAGATTCGACGAAGGTTGGGCTTTCAGCAATGCCCTGTGATCCATTAGTCGGTTAATCAAACACCTTCCAGTTTGCCCAATATAGAACTTGCCACGTGTATCTTGTCGCTTTTTGGCGCAGTTTTTCAGTTGTTAAAATTGTGACTAACTTTCGGAAGCTTACGTCGAAGTGCCCGGTTCCTTCCTATGGCGTGCCACAACCAACAACATGCCCTAAGCCCGTCTACGCATTTACTAAGCCCTACTTCGCGAGACGAAAAAAGTAAGGGCTCTTACCTTGCTGTCGTCATCTGCAGCAGACAACACCGTATTACCGCGCTGCAGAACGCCACTGGCACATAATTATCGCTAAATACTACAACTGTTAGTGAGTAGGCAAAAACAGAAGCCGTATTAACAAACATGAAAGCTGCCCTGCTTCACTAGGCGTCATCGCTGATTTGGTAATGACGTCGTGTCTGATCGTATCACTAGTGTCGCATGCTGGCGGAATGCTGTTTCACGAAATTTCAGTTTATCGTGCAAGTAAAAAACATATATATTTGCACAAGGAGGAAATAGATAAACAAAAAAATGAGCAAGTTGTACATATATGTTGCACACGTCTCTTTTCTTTGTTTTTTTTTTCTTGCGTGGCTTGCACCGCTTGAACTTCGCTTATGCTAGCTCTCGTTCCCCCGGAACAAGGTCCGTGTCATTTGACGCGAAAATCTCGATGGCTTTTGATAGAGAAGGTGGCGGGGAGAGCTCGAAGCTCCAATCGCTGAGTGTCTGGTCTTGGTAAATTTTCCTTTCTCTGCGAGTGAACTGCGTACTGCCACAGGACTTGGAAGTTATAGCGAGCTACAAATTTGTACTTACAGTGTGCCGTAATCAACTGTAAGTTTGTTAACCTATTTTCTTGTGTGTCTCCACTGTCCTCCATAAGCTGTCGAAGAAAATTTGTGCATAAAAATCACAGCATATCCACGTAATGAATAATGATGAATGGGGTGAAGCAACCATCAATCAGTCCGTGCGCCCGTTCATGCGTCCATCCGTCCGTACGTTCGCCCGTTCGTGCGTCCATGCGTCAACCCATTCGTACGTGCACCCGTTCGTGCGTCCATGCGTTCATTCGGCCGTCCGTCTGTGCGTTTGTCTGTCTGTCTGTCTGTCTGTCTGTCTGTCTGTCTGTTTGTCTGTCTGTCTGTCTGTCTGTCTGTCTGTCTGTCTGTCTGTCTGTCTGTCTGGCCGCCCGTGCGTCCGTCGATGCGTTTGTCCGTCCATCTAGTGAACACATCAAATACCACTATCTCGCTTCTTTTTTTCATATATTCATCGTATACAATTACCGCCATCTCGCTTCTTTTTATTATATATACATCTTATACAAGTACCGCCATCTAGCGCACAATCAAAGGGCTAAACGAGAGTATGTACAACACTCCTGCTCTCAGCGCTTTGTTAACACCGAGAGCGTGATAACGACGCCATGTTACGTTTTTTGTAACATGTGGGCATGCTGATATGTGCCTGAGGGCCGGTATGCGACACTGCTATGCGGGTATCTGCCAAAGGTTACGCACTATGGGGACGCACAAGCCGCGCCATACGAAGCTTCGCCCCTAAAACTTCAACTTCGAGCGCGTGTACGTTATTGTTCACATACGTTCACGTACGTTCATAGACGTTAGCAGACGTTGGAGTCTATAGTGCCCGAATTCCGCACTCGTACTACGCGAAAGGCGAAGAAAATTGGAAGATCTGTAGCGAGGTGACATTCTGCGCTTAAGATGCACGATGAACGATATTACATCGATTATACGTTACCGAACTTAGCCACTATTCGCTATTTGTTTTTTTTTTGCGATATCAGTTGGATGGATAGTTGACACACATTTCTGCCGTCCCTGGTTTTGTATCGTGAACACATGACAAACAACTTTATTTGGTCCTGAGAGGCAAGGCAGCGGGCCAACTATGTAGGTCCCCACCCAGCCGTTGGCTAGTCCCATGTCGGAACAAAGAGGCCATGCCTCTCCGCTCGTTCACGGGCCCTCTGGACAGCCTGAAGCTGGACGTCTTGTCTGGGGTCTGTGATTGCCGTCGTCCAGTCTTCTTCTGTTTTAAAATCCTGTAACGCAGGGCACTGCCAGAGCATGTGACTCAAAGAGCAAAATTCACCACAATCTGGGCAAAGTGGATCAATATCCGGATGAAGCACGCTCAGAAAGCCCTAGAGGGGTAAGACCCCGTCTGGAGCATGCGGAGCGTGCTTGCTTGTGATCTGTGGAGATTATGATGGGGAAAGGGAAAAGTCTGTCGCTCTCCTCTGTAATGAGATGTTATCTCGTGAAAAGTAACGAGAGGATCACTGTGGACGAGCTCTCCCGAACTCACCCGAGAGACCACCCCGTCGCGGCTTGTGAAACCTCGCGCACAGTCGTGGGCTATCTCGTTTGGGTTCAGGTGACCCGGCAGTACGTCTGGTCCCATGTGAGCGGGAAACCAGACTATGTGTTGAATAACGTCTGAGGGGGGTTTGCTGTGGAGAATTCTGGCTGCCTCTGTGGCTATCAATCCCGATGCGAACGCCCTAACAGCCGCTCGGGAATCGGTGTACACCGTGGTGCGTTTCGTGTCCAGTAATGCCAGCGCTACAGCAACCTGTTCTGCTACATCGACCAAGGAGGTCTTCACTGAAGCTGCCGAGACAAGTTCTCCCCTGTCATTGACGACTGCCACGAAAAACTTGCTGCCGCCGGCGTGGCGCGCCGCGTCCACAAATGTCTCTGTTCCGGAGAGGTTCTTTATGAAAGCCCTAGCCCTCGCCAACCTACGACCTTTATTGTGTTGGGGATGGATGTTTCGTGGAAGAGGGTCAACAATAAAGGAATTCCTTGTTTGATAATCAAGCTGCGTAGTTTCTCCCTGATTGAAGATGGGACGGAGGCCTGCCGAATCGAGCAGTTTTCTTCCTGTTTTGAAACTCGATAACCGAATTATTTGTGCTGACGTTTGCGCTTCAATTAATTCTGAAGTGGTGTTGTGCACTCCCAACTTCATGAGTTTTTCTGTGCTAGTCGTGATTGGGACGCCGAGCACCTTTTTGACACTTTTGCGCATGAGCGTGTCCAATTTATTCCTTTCCGTTTTGGTCCAATTGAGAGCCGCCATTATGTATATGATATGGCTCATGAGGAAAGCGTGGTGGGCCCTAAGGAGGATATCCTCGCCTATGCCGCCCTTCTTGTTGGACACCCGCATAATTAATCTCAGAATGTTCTCTGTTTTTGTGGTGAGATGGGCTATAGTCTTTGCGTTGGATCCCTTAGAGTCTAATAAAAGCCCCAGAATTTTCATAAAATTGACTCTAGGAATTGTGCGACCATCCTTGGTGCAAACGCTAATGGGCACCTGATCGAGAGGGGTGAGTCCCCTAACACCTCGTCTAGCCTGTCTGTACAGCAGGAGTTCCGACTTTTCCGGCGAAAGCGCCAGTCCCGTACCTTCCAGGAAAGACTCTGTAACGCCCAGAGCCTCCTGTAGAGCTTGTTCAACCGCCGCCTCCGATCCTCCGGGACACCAGATTGTAATGTCGTCAACATATAAAGCGTGTTCGACATTAGGAACTTTAGAAAGGCTTGCCGACAGCTTGCGCATGGCTATGTTGAATAGAAGGGGGAAGATAACTGCCCCTTGGGGAGTACCCCTTCGTCCGAGTTTGAAAGGCTCCGAGACTGATTGTCCCAATTTTATTGCCGCCGTCCGACTCTCGAGGAAAGATTCAACGAAGGAGAAGAATTTAACTCCCAGGTTCAAAGCCGATATCTCCTTAAGAATATAGTCGTGTTTGACAGTATCGAATGCTTTAGTAAGGTCCAGTGCGAGGACCCCTTTTACATCTTTGCTTGGAAAGTCAATTATGTGTGTTTTGAGGAGGAGCATGACATCTTGCGTGGAAAGTGAGGGCCTGAAACCTACCATATTATATAGAAATAGGTCATTCCTCTCGATGTAGCGCGATATCCTGTTGTGTACTGCATGTTCTGCTACTTTGCTAAGGCAAGAAGTAAGGGAGATCGGGCGGAGGTGATCTAAGCTGGGTGATTTACCTGGCTTGGGGATTAAGACCACTGTGGCCCTCTTCCAAGTTTCTGGTATGACGCCCTCCTCCCATACCCTGTTTATCTCCTTCACTAAGGCCTGAATGGCTTTATCATCCAAATTTCTTAAGAGCCGATTCGTAACTCCATCGGGACCTGAGGCAGACCTTCCGTTTAGGCTATGGAGCACTTCCCTGATCTCAGCTTCCGAGAAGGGGGCGTCCAACTCTGGGGAAGGCACACCCTCATACCGGTGGGGGACAGAAGTGGAGCTCTGGCTAAGCGGGAGGTACTTGTTGGCAAGTATCTGAAATTGGGAAGCTTCTGAGATGCCTGCCATTTTCTCCTTATTAATAAGTCGGTCTATGGCTAGTTTCTGATTGCTTTTGGATTGTCCATCATATAGAAGGTGTTTGAAGAGGGTCCATTTGCCTCCTTTGCGCATTTTCCCGTCCGCAGCCGAGCAGGCGTCCCTCCATTGTTGTTTATGGAGTTCGGAGCAGTGCTCCTCAATATGCCGATTGAGCTCCGCAATCTTTTTCCGTAGCCTGCGATTTAGCCTTTGTTTTTTCCATCTCGCGATGAGAGAGCGTTTGGCGTCCAGGAGGTGCGCTAACCTTGCATCCATCCCCGGAGCATCAAATTCTGTTACTATTTCTTTGGTGGCCTTCTCGACATCCTTCTGGATTTGTACAAGAAGTTCACTGAAGGTGTCATGTACTGACTCATCTTCACCTCTGATTTGCCTGAAAAGGTCCCAGTCTGTATATTTATAGGTTCTTGGGGGTGGTGCTCTTATTTCCATCCGGAGTACTATGATGCTGTGGTCGCTTCCCAAGTTCTCCTGTAAGTTGGACCACTCGACCACCGCATTTCTAGTGAAGCTGAGATAAGGCATCGTGTCTCTGGCGACCGAGTTTCCCAGCCTCGTGGAAAAACGCGGGTCGGAGATAAGCGTTAGGTTTAAGTCTATACTGGCTGCAACCAGATTGGCCCCTTTCTTTGTCCTCGTAACATAGCCCCAAGACGGATGGGGAGCGTTGAAATCCCCAGCTACTATTAAAGGGTGCGATCTGGCGGCAGTTGCGACCCTATGAAGGAGTGAGCGGATATTATGTTTATAAGCCGAAAGAGGGCTATACAGGTTAAAAACGAATATGTTGCTTCGGATTTTGCCGTTGGGAATGATTTCAATTAATTGTGCCTCGAGACCGGATCTCTTATCCGAGTCGCAAATTTTGACTTCGTGCTGGTCAAAGGAGGTATCTTTCCTGACCAACGTGGCGATACCTCTGCCATTTGCGCCTTTTTGGCTAATCGAACGGTAGCCCGAGAGAACTACCTTCTCGCTAAGGGTTTCCTGCAAGAGCAGGACGTGCGGCATTGACGCCTGTGCTTTGATGAGCTGCAGTAGAGCAGCTTTACGCCTTAAGAAACTTGCGCAATTCCACTGCCAGATAATTATGTTTCCGGTTTGGCCCGCCATTTTGAATATTATTGAAGGAACATAGCCTGCGGCGAACTCGTAGCGTCCGAATCCTGCTGCACTATCTTGGCTTTTGCAATCGTACCAGTGTTGGTCGTCTTGAGTTTGCTAGAGTCAATCATTTTCATTTTAGATTCGAGGATTCCTACTCGACGTGTCAGGTGGGAGACGCTCCCGTCCATACGTTCGATTGTGCTAGATTGAATGGCTAAGGCCTCTCTCAGCTGCTTGAGCGATTCCTCAATCGCCGTTAAAGACGCGAGTACATTTTTCTCAGGGACCTGAGCGGGGGACTCGTCACTTTGCATTGCCACGCTTTCCGCGATCGCTGGGGGCGAAACGGCCTTGCGCTTATTCGACCCTCCTGCTTGAACCGGTATGGGTGTGGCTACTTCACGGGGTTCACGCGAGTTGCGGAAAAGCTCGAACTCGGCCCTCAGCGTTCGTAGTGCTTCTTTAAGTTCTGCATTTTCTTTTTTAAGCATTAAAATCTCTGATTGTTCTCTTTTTTGTTCTGGTAAAATGCCCTGCGTTACCTCTCGGCCGCTTGGGATGTTCATCCTGGCCTTGTCCGCCCAAGACATTTGCTTCTGAACGCGGCCCTTGGAACCCGATCGTCCTCTCGAACGGGAGCGACTGCTGCCCTTGTCACGCCCTCTGGAGCGAGAGCGCGATTTGCTGCCGGAGCGTCCTCTGGAGCGGGAGCGTCCTCTAGATGCCGATCTGCTGCGATGAGTGCTGGAGAATGATTCTTCTTCCGCCAGTCCTTCTTCGTCTCCAGCTGTGTCGGAGCCACGCCGCGCGCGCCTACGGCGGCGCCGCCGTCTTTGGCGCACGACGTAGGGCACCTGGAAGCGCTTTCTGCACTTGCGGTCCGCCGTTGGGTGCGCTCCGCCACAGATGGCACACGTGGGATCACACTGATGATCCGGTGATGGTGACTGCATGCCGCATCCGCGGCATTTCTTCTGTTCATCGCCCTTGGGGCAAACATCGGACCTGTGGCCCAAATCACCACATGCATAGCACACGTCCACTTGCCTGCGATACAAGGAACAAGGGTATCGAACACCATCACACACGACGTGCTGGGGGACCTTTTGTCCGTCAAACAACACGATCACTGTTGGTGTCTTCTTGATTCTTCGAACCCTCAGAGCGTCAGGGTTCCTCCGGTTGACGATCATCTCCGTCAGTTCTGCGTCACTGAGATCCACATTGATTCCACGGATCACTCCTTTACATGTGTCGTCAGACGCAGCCACGTAAGCCGCCAAGCCTATGACAGTCGAGCCCATAATTATCTCTTGGACCCTGGCGTAGGCGCGTGCATTCGCCTCGAACGGCGTGGCAACGACGAAAATGTTCTGGAAGGGGTTCGTGCACAGCGTGTCGTCGAACACCTGCTCTGCTGTTAGGGAAGCCGCCTTTGCGAGCGAGCGCTTGAAGATAAGAAGGTCTGTCTTCTTGACGTCCATCCCTCCACGTGGCCGTATAATGGTCTTAAAGTGATCCTTGGGAAGGTTTGGGATCCTGGAAGCTTTCACAACACGCCTCAACACGTTCTGTGAGGTGGCAGTGCGGGAGCCGCCTTTACCGCTTCCTGTCGCTGACGTGGGCGCATTACTAGCGTTACAATCCGCCCGCTCGGCAAGCTTCTTCTTCTTGCTGGCTACTTCAATCCATCCCGCGCACTCCGCTTCTTCCGGATTGATGTCCATGCCTTCTACAACCGACACATTGGGGTTGGAGGCCATTCTGCAGCTCGACGACGCGTTAGGCGTCGTCGCGACGCTGTTGCAGCGCCCGAGAAACGCGTCGACGCGCGAGGCGTCTGCGTGGCGTGGGTAAAAGTCCTGGGGATGTCCAAAAATTTCACCCACCGGTAAGATGTTGGTATCTGCTGGTTCACTACAACAAACGGCGTCGAATGATGCACAGTTCTTGCTAGTTGAGGCAAAAAATCCGTGCCAGAACGCTTGAACAAACGGGAGCCGACGTGTTCGCACATCCGCACTGGACGAGCGCCCCCTGGCTTTTCCTGTATCGTGAACAGTTTTTTTTTGACATCTACGCAATAGCAAATCGAAGACTGCGGAAATAATAGACCTCATGGCCGCCTTCTTCTCCTGATTGCCCGCACTTGCTCGTTTAATACCTTGCTGTACTGTAGCCTGCATGACTACGCCATGAACTGCTCGCCTCGCCTTTTCAATTCTGCTCTCCAACAGTTTCATGTTCGATTCCCGTGATATACCTACAAATACCGGCTGCGCTACGTTTCTTTTAAGTGCGAATGCACTTTATAAGCGACCCTGAATCCGCCGTCCGCGGTGCACCTCCTCCTCTCCCCTAGCAACGGCGCGAGCAGCGGAGAGGATTGTCTGTAGCAACGGCCCAGCGACGTCACACACCACGTGATTGCGCTCGCTCCAACCTCCGCTCCGTGGCTGCGCGCGCCCGCGCAACCACGACTTGCTCGAGATGGGCAAGTCGTCATAGGCATGGATCCATCGCAGGCATCAACCTCGACTGCGATACCTCCAACAACGAGTACAACGCAATCGAATGCGAGCATTGCACGAGTCGTTGAAGATTTCGCGCCGGTTGAAGACAAGGCAGCGTGGCCAAGGGCCCGTGATGCCGAGCGCAAGCGGTCGAAGCGGGCCGCGGACATAAACATCATTATAGTGAGAATTCACTCTCACATATACGCGTAAACTCACCAAGATTTTCCGAGAGGGTCTAATGGTTCCTGGGAATCGCAATGTGATCACACGGGGGAGTTTACGTTAACTCACTGGCAAATGCCAACGGATTTTTACTTTACTCCCCCTCATAGAATCATCCCATGCGTTCGCACTTAACCATGTTCACCCTTGAGAAATGCTTGGGAGTTTTTTTTTTTCTCATTATATCTTCTTTTCTGTCACTTTCTCTCCCCGTTTTTTTTTGTTTCAATTTGTGTTTCTCTTTTTCTCTACCATTTTGTTGCTTTGTCATGCAAATACAAAAAAATATTCAATAAATGCTTTTTTGCCATAGTACCCCGATAACTCATAGTTACGACGCTCTACTTCAGCCCGTCGTTACATAGGCTGGGATCCCGCTTCAATAAGTATTTTATTTTGTTTTGTAAACGCACATGTGTTTTATTACACGAAAATATCACTACGCGTATATTTTGTCTCGGGAGAGATGTACTGAATTAGCGATGTATAGATTACACATAAAAAATGGCAGCGTATTCACGGGGTGAATGATGGAGAGTGGGGCGAAGCATCCGTACGTCCAATCGTTCTTGCTTCCGTCCCCCATGCGTCCGTCTGTGTGACCATCCGTGCTTCCATCCACCCGCCCATGCATGCGTATGTTCATGCGTCCGCAAGTCCATCCGTGCGTCCATCACTGCGTTCGTCCATGCATCCGCTCCTGCGTCCTTCCATGCATCTGTCTGTGTGTCCGTTCGTTCATCTATTCAACACTCCAAGTACCACCATCTCGCATCTTTTCATTATATATTCCGCATATAGAAGCACCGCCATGCAGCAGACATTCCATGGACTAAACGAGAGGTAGTACACGCACACTTTCTTTAGCTTGCACTTCGTGTCTACTTCCCACCTTTAACCACCTCGAGTTCATGGTATATACACTGTAATCATAGCACTGCGGCCCAACGCTCGCTAAACCTTTCGAAAACCAAGGAGGGCACGCCCAGCGAGTATAACGTAGTAACCCTTTCTTGTCAGATAGTGCTCAATGTACATGCTAAGGGCTGTTAATGAGGAATGAGAGACAGGAGAATTCGGCTTTTAGGTAACGCGCACGCTGCGAATTTTTTTTAGTGTTCAACAACGCACATGAGAAATGTCCCCCCGGCACCACCTTGCAGGTCAAAGCGTAAGACATGTTACGCAATACTACGAGAGACGAACGGGTGCCGCTTTAAGGAGCTTCGCCCCTAAAAACTAATAAATAGTTTTCCAGACATCTGATGTAAGTATGGCAGAGTGCTTTTTTGCAGCGAAAGACGCACTAAAAAGAAGTGCAACCCGTTCATGTACTCCCAGCTTAGGCTTCTCGCGTTGCAACGTTCTATGTGGTATCGTTGCATGTGCAGAGGCGTACAGGTATTCGAGCGTGTAGACTCGGTTATTTCTCCACTTGAATGGCAATGCTTTCCATGTGTGGGCATTAGGTACTGATGTACTTTGTGATGCCATCTTTAAGTGGTACTCACCGTACGATGTGGGCGGGAGTATGTTAACTGTTTCAGCTATCACCAAGGATAAATCACACTAATTGGAATTAGTCGTTAACATTGAGATCAGGTGCCAACATTGGTGCATCCGCATGAAGGTGGGCAAACACGAACACCGGTTGTGCAAACTGTCGTTTATCACTGCTCAATGGGCGCTTATACAACAAGTTCTGGAACAGGTTTAATTTTTGCTTCATACAGATGCATTTGATAGAGTGGTTGTTCATGTTTTTTGACACAAAATTGCTTCATGTCGGGGTCCATCACGGCTCCGCTTACATACTTTCTTCGCAGATATGAAGTTCTAAAATTTATACTAACACATTGAAAAGAAACAAGCTAGTAGAAAAAGTTCCGTGACTGGGAGTCAAACCATGACTTCTCGCTCCACAGCTCATGGCGCGAGCGCACTAGACCACAGAGAGCACTTTGTTAACGATGCTAACTGAAAACGATATTTATACACCCTCTACCAAATGGCGGCTCTCAAAGCTTTTCAATTTCAGCGCGTTTTCATCATCGGTACTGAACTGGCCGGAAGGACTCGCGTTCGGCACACTATAAAGGTCATCGCCTCTCGTGTTTCGATGAGCGCACGCATCCATGGGGCACGGTCTCTTGTGTACGCGCGCTTATCAGTCTCGTGATTCGGGAGAGCACAAAGGTGACATCGCTCGCTGCCACGCGCAGTGTTTACGAAAGGAACACGCTACTGAAATGCAATTGAGTAAGAATTCTGAGAATTTTCGGTGATCGTACTCTGTATACTTGTGCGCTCACTTTGTGCATCTTTTTTTTTGTCGGGAGTGCACAAAGGTGACATCGCTCGCTGCCACGCGCAGCGTTTACGAAAGGAACACGCTACTGAAATGCAATTGAGTAAGAATTCTGAGAATTTTCGGTGATCATACTGTGTATACTTGTGCGCTCACTTTGTGCATCTTTTTTTTGTCGGGAGTGCACAAAGGTGACATCGCTTGCTGCCACGCGCAGCGTTTACGAAAGGAACACGCTACTGAAATGCAATTGAGTAAGAATTCCGAGAATTTTCGGTGCTCGTCTCTTGTATCTTTGTGCGCGCACTTTGTGCATCTTTTTTTTTCGGTTCAAGCTGTGCGCTTCAAATTGCCAGCTATGACACTTGTTAGTCCACGCTTATCTTGTGTATGCTTTTTTCGTGCGTGATTTTTAATTGAGATGCGCGTTGCACATTTGGGCTGCTTGCCTCTGTTCGCGTGACGCTAAAATTGCTTGCTGTAGCATTCATTCTATCGCCCTTGTGGCAAAATCAATGCGTAAATGCGCTCGACTGCCTTCATGTGGGTACGTTTCACTTACCTGTTATGCCGATTCCTAAACAGAAGAATCAGCGACGTTCTGCTTTTTTTCTATTTTTCTCCTCTTCTCCATATACAATTTTTTCCACCTCATCACTTCGCTTAGCAAAGTGCTCGCGTAACATTCGCTTTCCATCTGCTTCTGGGCTCTTTGCGCAGTGAATGCGCACAGTGAATGCATCAGCAGTAGTTTGTGGAGTACGACTCGGAGAACAGTGATTAGTGGTGCACGAGAACTTATTTCTTTCCGTAAAGTCAAAAAGATTGGGTGACCGAGAAGTTCATGTGACAGTAATATTCATATCGGGCGTTTTACGTCCCGAAATTGCGAACAGATAACGAGAGACGCTGAAGTGGAGAGCTCCGCAAATTTCGACCACATGGTGTGTCTAGCATACACCCAAATGTAAGTACTTGGGCCTCAAGGATTTCCACCACCATGATAGGTATGTCGGGTTGAACGTCCCAAAACCACCATATGATGAGAGAGGCCGTAGTGGAGGAATACGGAAATTTTGACCTCTTGGGGTTCTTTAACGTACACACAAATCTGCATGAGCACACGGACGGGCCTACAGATTTCTACCGCCATCGAAAATGCAGTCGTCATGGCCGAGATTCGATTCTGCGACGTTCGGGTCAGCTGTCATGCACCACAAGCGCTGATCCACCATGACAAGTTGTTTGTGTGGTATAACTGAGAGACAAGAACACTTTCAAAGCATAGAAAGCGTTTGTAGGAAATATGCTGTAAATATGAAGAAAGTAAAATGAACAAAGGTCAGCTTGCCTCAAGCAGAGACTAAATATCCGACCTTGGAATAACGTGTCCAAAGCTTTCTCAAATTAGCGACAAGAGCGTTCATCTTGCCGTCGAACCTATGGGTTTATTTAGCCGGTAGAGTAGACGGCGATAATAATACCACTGTAAGTAAAAAAAAAAACCATACCATATCGACGGAGTACGTGATGATGAGTAAAGCGAAGCGTCCATGCGTCCGTGCTTCCGTCCGTCCGTTTGTCTTTGCGTCCTTCTGTCCGTGCTTCCGTCTGTCCTTCTGTCCTTGCTTTCGTCCGTCCATTTGTCTTTGCGTCCTTCTGTCCGTCCGTCCGTCCGTCCGTCCGTCCGTCCGTCTGTCTGTCTGTCTGTCTGTCTGTCTGTCTGTCTGTCTGTCTGTCTGTCTGTCTGTCTGTCTGGCGACGAGCACGAGCCAACGCGGCCCTCCGTGCCAGCCGTTCCGCTTCGTTCATGCCCCACCAATGATCCGACATGTACAGCGACGATGCAGGAGACTGACAGAGGCACTCGTTTTTCGCGCAAACAGGATCAGCATGCGCAGCAGCCAATCGAAGAGTAGCGGTACAGTGCCATCTAGTATATCCACAATCAACTGCAGTCTGTATGTACTTCTATGAGATAGCGCCATCTATTAAATTATTACTATTTTCACTCAATGGCAGTTTGTATGTGCTTCTATAAGATTGCGCCATATATTATACTGTTCGCGAGATACTTCCAGTTACGCCTAACATGCGAAAATGTGACTAAGAGGAATCTCACTTCTAAAAGGCAAAGAGATAGAAACAACCGCAAGTGGCAACAACGGACGCTCCGGGGACGGCTGTTGCCTAGAGTTTCCTAAATATGCACTGATACGAACTCTGGCGCTAGTGTCTATGGGAGCTGCTGCGCATGACACTTCAGCGAGCCCGGGAATTACGGGTGTGGCATGCATTTACCTAGTATTCGTACTTTACGTTCGTTCTGGCTTCGCGTGGCTCGAAGCTGCTTTGTCACGAAACAACAATGAGCAAATGTTCAGCGGTTCTGCCTCACCACCTTAATCTTTTAGGCTTACCATTTCAAATGGGGTCAGAAATTGAAAAAATATGTTTGTTTTTTCCTTCAAAACAAAACCAAAGCGCAGCAACAAACGGAGCCACAAGTGCAATCGCCGCCCGCAAGTACGAAGGCCAGGCAAATTCATGTCATGCGCATAATTCTCATGGTCGCTGAACAACGACTGCGCCAGTGTCCCCTATAGTTAATTTTTGGAAACACTATGGGCTGACGAATCAATGTATTTTTTTAGAAACCAGTAGTAAGAGCTCATTCCTCGTGCAGTGTTATTGTGGAAAGGGGCATGTGAATGCAAGATTACGGACACATTTCCGAGTACCGCATGCCGATATTATACTTACAATGCTTTTAATTCTTCAATCATTATATATATATATATATATATATATATATAATAGGAATAAAGGAGCACACTTACGAAAATTTAATAGTTGTTTGCTCTAGGTTTAGACCGTGGCACGGCCTTCGTCAGGATAAACAGAAATACGAGTATGTGGCCGCTTTTATGGGCAGGCATGAACACGTCAGTACAAAACACGTGCGATCAGCGTGTGTCACGAAAATTCTTTGAAACAGCCGTGACTACACTAAAGAAACATTAAATAATGTATTACAATAGACAAGATTGTGGGCATTTAAAAGGCATTTGTAACTTTCACCGTTGACGACGAGGATCACGCATGAAAAAATAAATAAATATGCGATAACCTTTAGGAAGTATGGAATACGTTAGGAATGTTTCTTTAAATATTTCTCAAAATTACGGACGTCAGGGCATCGTAGAAAGGCACGACACTTTGCCTACGCATTCGTTAATGCCGGATAACAGACTGTTGAACTTGTGAATCAAGAACAAATCTCGAATTTCGCGATCATGGTGCGATTTAAAGCCCGATTCTAATAGTGTCACCGTAATATTGTCAAACGAATGACCTGGTAGATGAAAATGCTTGAAAAATGGAAGACGTGGTAAACTGTTTACGTGTGATTTGTGGTTGTTGAAACGGATGCGAAAAAAATGTCTCGGTTTGACCGATATATTGCATGTGGCAGATTGAGCATTCAAGTAAGTAAATGATGTTGCTGCTATCGCAGTTTAAGTCCCCTTTAATCCTAAGTGAAAAGTTAGATACTGTGCTTTTAGCAACAGTCACAGTGGTCATGTGCGCACAAACTTTACATCGCGTTTTTTTACAGGGGTGACAACCAACTGGAGCAATGAATCTAGTCTTGGAAGAAGTTACCATGTCGAGCAAGTTTCTTGATCTCCGATGTACAACCCGCGGTGATTCAGTGAAGATGTCCTTAAGCCGATCGCTCTGTGTCAGTAAGTTGTAATGCTTTCTGAGTATATGTGACAAGTTAGGAATAGATGCAGAATGCGTTAGAACGAGGTTGGTTCGGGAAGGTGGCGCTAATCGCTAGTCTTTACTGATGAGCTCTTTCCGATCGAGACATTTGGCCCGTTGGAGAGCGTCGTCAATTATTTGTGAAGGATATTGTTGTTCGGTTAATGCTCTACGGAGCTGGTCACAGTTGCGAGTGAAATCCCTGTTGTCCGAACAAATTTTTTTAACGGATAGCTTGGCTATAGGGGATACTTGTTTTGCAGTGTTTGACATGGCAACTTTTAAATTGAAGATATCTTTGTCGGTCAGTGGGCTTCCTGTATAGGTTTGTCGTTAGCTTACCATTGCTTAAAGCTACATTGACGTCAACGAAGTTTATGGTGACTGGTGAATGAGAGTGGGAAAATGAGATGGATGGTTCTTCTTTGTTGAAGTCTGCAATGAAAAATGTAATGCTGCTTCACCATGGTGCCAAATTAAGAAAATTTCGTCAATGAAGCGTTTGTAATAAAGTGGTTTAAGGTCACGATTGGCGAGAAAGTTATTTTCTAGAATGCACATAATTAGGACCTATTTTTGTGGCCATCGAGGTGCCGCTGGTTTGAACATAATGTTGACCGTTAAAGTCAAAGTTGTTAAGCTCGAGTATCAGTGATAAAATAGTGCCCAAGGTGGAACCGTCGATGGGTTTGTCATTTACCGAGTCATTGTATGCCTGGAGCACAGAACGAATCCCATCCGCATGGGGTATATTTGTGTACAGTGACACCACATGTACACAAATATCAACAGTCTGTGATCCGGCATTACCAATGCGTAGGCAAAGTGTCGTGCCTTTCTACGATGGCCTGACGTCCGCAATTTCGAGAAATATTTAAAGAAGCATCCCTAACGTATTCCATACTTCCTAAAGGTTGTCACATATTTATTTATTTTTTCATGCGTGATCCTCGTCGTCAATGGTGAAAGTTACAAATGCCTTTTACATGCCCACAATCTTGTCTATTGTATTACATTATTTAATGGTTTTTTTAGTGTAGCCACGGCTGTTTCAAAGAATTTTTGTGACACTCACATGCTGATCGCACGTGTTTTGTACTGATGTGTTCATTCCTGCCCATAAAAGCGGCCACATACTCGTATTTCTGTTAATCCTGACGAAGGCCGTGCCACGGCCGAAACGTAGAGTAAACAACTATTAAATTTTCGTAAGTGTGCTCCTTTATTCCTAATTATATTTGCACGGGGCCACAGAATTTCTTTTTTCAATCATATATATATATATAATATATATATATATATATATATATATATATATATATATGTATCCACTACGTATAACGACTCTGTTGTAACGAGGTTTAATGGCGGTGAACTGGAGAACGAACAAGTGCAACGGACCCGAAAATGAGGCGCACGTTCAAAGGCGATGATGATTGTCAGCCAGAGCAGTTGATGATAATTGGCTGCTGTCCAGATGAGGATGAAGCGTATAATAGATGCATACAATATTATATATATATATATATATATATATATATATATATATATATATATATTGTTGCGCAGCAATAGGAGAAAATTTTCAACGTGCAAGGCGTGGGGTATTAAACGGTAGCTCGCATTTGCAGATCAAAAATGCGGTATCTCATTGTATATATACTTCGTTTTTCCTAGATCATCTGATACCCATGAGGTTGATTGATTGATATGTGGGGTTTAACGTCCCAAAACCACCGTTTGATTATAAGAGACGCCGTAGTGGAGGGCTCCGGAAATTTCGACCACCTGGGGTTCTTTAACGTGCACCCAAATCTGAGCACACGGGCCTACAACATTTCCGCCTCCATCGGAAATGCAGCCGCCGCAGCCGGGATTCGAACCCGCGACCTGCGGGTCACCAGCCGAGTACCTTAGCCACTAGACCACCGCGGCGGGGCAGATGATACCCATGAGGTCTCGCTAATGATGGCCGCATTCAAATTCAAATTTATGCGTAGTAGAATAGAACAGTATTTTGAAAAGACCATTGGAATACAAAAGCTACCAGCTGCCTTCATGATCGAAGGAACGCCATTCGTGCGCCTCGTGGAGCACGTCGCCGAATAACAACGCATAAAATGAGGGCTTATTGCGAAACTTTTGCGTTCCACTTTTCGCTTCTTACATTTGTTTGGTTGTTGTTTATAGTCGATTGCGTACGAGGAGGAATAGAAAGCCCGGAGTTCGCTTTGCTCCCGGTTCGTTGGCAATGAGGATGCATTGTTGGTGCCTTCAGTCCCAGTTCTCTCGCTTGCGCAAAACGATCGGTCTGCATTTTGAACGTGATCGTTGAGAGCTGTGATCATGTGGGTCGCGTATGCAGTGTCCGTTCTTTCGATTTGCAAGTCATTCGTCTTGCCTTCAACCTACTCCCAGTAGTGCATCCTCTAGAGACGTACTGTGTTGAACGACCGTTGGAAAGTCTGTCGTAATCGTTGAATTCTAATCACAGAACCAGCACATGTGAGTTGAACGTGGCAAGAGATATATTTTTATCATTGCCGAAAACTATTATGATATTGCATATCAAGTGTTCAAAGTATTCGTGGTATGCAGTCATGCAAGATCAAATAGATAGATAGATAGATAGATAGATAGATAGATAGATAGATAGATAGATAGATAGATAGATAGATAGATAGATAGATAGATCGATAGATAGATAGATAGATAGATAGATAGATAGATAGATAGATAGATAGATAGATAGATAGATAGATAGATAGATAGAAAATACGCTCAAAGTCGCCGAAGTTTTTTAAGAATTGCTTCACATTTAAAATGGTGATATTCAGGATAGTAGAAATGTACCGACAATTAAACTAGGCGTGCATTTACCGCGCGATTCACAGTATGTGGCCTTTCGTTTTGTTGTCTAGCAATCTGCGTCAACTGTCCACCATTCAATCAACACTCTGCTTCGTCGCTTTCGTTTCGTTTTGGCTGAAAAGGTCAGCGCAGGAGCAAATAACAAGACCACAGATATTCCAGAAGACAGGGATGCTAGGTCTAATCGCGTAGGACGAATTTCTCCCCTATCGGTGAACACACTAAAAGACCCCTCAATAGATTTGGGTTTTTCATGTTGACAAGCGTAATGGTGCACTATGCCCTCCGAATCATTATGCCCTCCAATCAGATAGATAGATAGATAGATAGATAGATAGATAGATAGATAGATAGATAGATAGATAGATAGATAGATAGATAGATAGATAGATAGATAGATAGATAGATAGATAGATAGATAGATAGATAGATAGATAGATAGCAGAATAACACCGGACACATGTTGATGGCGTAATGACACCTAAGTTGTTCAACGTGAGCCAAGAACACATAGACAGGATGTGAAAATATCAGCTTGGGATACGTAAAGAGTCAGACTTGTTTGCAAGCTCGAATGAAGAGAGTTCCAAAAGACTGCTGCTATTTAGCAAGAGTATGTCTGTGAACCGTGAATGCAGAAACGACCCGTAAACGAACCTCAGCAGTGTTGTGTTTTTTCAGACGTGGGCCACGCTTCACCACTGTCATCTCACCATTGCTTTAAGATGACAAAGAAGACATCACGGTGAACTTCAGCGCGTATCTTGTTTTTCATGAATAACATTCACGTATGTGATCTGCGAATCAAGTGCCTATAGCAGTTCTCATACTGATTATATGTAATGAAAAGCTTTCTAGAGCATAGTGGTGCAGACTTGAGGCGGAATGTTCAAATGCCTTTTCCTAAATATATGTCATAATGTCCGCAGCAGCCGCTAGTATTAGGGTACTTGAGCGATTTCACAAGCCCGATGTCCTTTTGTGCAGTACTCTGTACGTCACTGAGTCATCAGCATAGTATTTGGATGGTGAACAAGCTTGAGTAATACAAATTACGCACTTTATTGAAAATAGATACGAAAAAAATGTACTATTTTAAATACTGCCAGCGCAAGCCATGATCTTGTACGTGTACGTGTTCGTTAAGTGGAGCCGCGACAACTTTAAAGTTCGTGGCGAAAAATCTCAAATAAATTACAAAATGCTAGGTCCTGCCAGGCTCATCCTGAGAAAAAATTCAGGCTTTACCAATTACGGATTCTTCGTAAACTTATTGAGCAGTACCTCTATAATTTTTGCGACACAATTAGGCCTTTCTGAGCGATTACGTGGAGGAAAACATACGAAAGCGTAAAAACGCAAAGAGAGTAAAAGTTCCGATGGCACCCAAAGTAACATAGCTAAATGAACCGACGCATGGGAATTGATTGCTGCTGAACGGACGACCACCCAGCGTGGTTCGTGCTGTCAGTACCAAATTAAAGGGTGCCATGATTCGCGCCGTTCTTTCAAACAGTTTAAAAGTGCCACACAGCTGCTAAAAAAATGAAGGCCTCATTTCACAGTCAGAGACATTCAAAGGAATTTGTTTGTGAAGTGTTTATATTCATCTGGTACGAGCCCACGAAAATAGAAAAACCAAAAACTAAGCCGCCCGTCCTCGGGGCAGGAGTGACGTAAAAACAAGCAAACAGAATTTCTGCCCAGTTCTTTCAAAGGATTCTATTTTGGGTCACCAATTTCCGTAACGTGGATTGGAGAACTGATATAAAAGGCCTTGGGAAAAAAATAAACATCTGCGTTACTGGGTCGGCAGTACGTCGTGCAAGAATGAATTCTGCAATTAATCTTTCTGACATTGTGTGATAATACTTTTTTAATCAAAGGAAAAAAATCTTAACGTTTCCTCGCGCAATCACACATCGCTATTTGAAATATTGGAAGAATCGTGTGATTTATCGCGCTGAATAGCTGGATATATAACCGTTTTATTATGTATATTATGATGCTGCTTTTTAATTACTTAGTCGTGGCACTGGTAATAAGTGACACTCTTGTATATTTTCTTATTACTTACATTCAAGCAGGTACTTCCAGTTTTCATAGAACTTAGAGAGAGAGTTTTGTAAAATGAAAAGTGGTAATTGATTGCCGTTGTGGTTCAAGTGGTTTTTCAATAAAGAACAAGCATTATGTGAAAGAAATCTGACGCGTTCGATTCCAGTTATTTACAAAAAAAATTCGCTTAACAGAAAAGCACACAAATGATTGGTACACAAAAAAACACCAAAATGCTGCGTATAATATCAGAGTGCGTGCATTTTGTTTCATAGCCGATACTTTGGCAGTAGTATTTTGCCTGCAACTGCAACAGTTGAAATGGCGAAAGAAAATTCTGCACAAGCAAGAGCACACCAGGAATAAACAGCCAAGCAAATCTTCTCTGGTCCCCAAAATATTAAGGGCAAAAGCACAGATGCTTCATCAATTACGAAAAGTGTCCGTTGAGCGGAAGCGTCACAACTATAGTGACGCAAGACATGATACAATGACTCCACCGTGACGTCCAAGATCTCCAAAATCAAAAGACTGGTCATGGCGTCATAGCTATGTCACATGATGGCGCCATCGTTCTGACATCGATTGGTTTTAGGTGAGCCAATACCGGATGCACGTGCTTCAAATTGCTTGAGATTCAGCAGACAGAACGGTACCATACTAAGGGCAGAAGCCTTTCAGCGACAATCAATGCAATCGAATGAAAAAGAAATTAACAGTATTATAGCTCCTACATTTAGGTCATCACAACGAAATGTGTATACGACCATCTGAATTTTAAAAGCTAAGCATGTGCAATTCACCATAGTTGGTGTAATGTCCCAATAAAACTCATGATGTGGTTATTTGCTAAAGGAATTGAGCAGAGCGTATATGAGGGTGTCGTTCCGGCAAACTTGATATCTTTAAGCAGTATGGGACGGGTTATTGGTCAGCTGCTAGCTCGTAATAACATCATGTGCTACGTGACGACAACAACTAAAAAGTGTGTTCTATACTCGCCGCAATGACTGATGGCGGCGCTGACTGATTCTTCCTCGTTGAAACGCGCATTTATACCCTATAAAGTAAAAGCTGAGTTAACCACCAGCCTATAGCTCAGTAGAAGAGCATCGGGTACGTTATTCAGAGGGGACAAGTTTGGTCGCTGCCGGTGGCAAATTATCTCCTCGCGCACTTTTCCTTCTTCACCTTTACATTACAATTACTTATAATGTCGCCACTCTAAGTTAATCGGCCTGTTAGTAGTACTGATGAATAGGTAATTGAGCGCCATTACTTCCATGGGCAGCAGCTGTGAGTGCGAAATGAAAACAAACGCGTGAAGAAATGAAAAGTGGAAAAGAGAGAGAATGCACAGAGAAAAATGAAATATTGTGCATATTTGTCATTTACTTCTTCCTGACCTGTGTATGATCATGATCACCGTGGATGGTTTGTCCTCAAGTCCTCATCGTCACCGCTTGTCACGATCATCGTCATCGTTTGGGTGCGTGCTCAGCTTGTTCGTTTTCCGAGATCTGCCTTCAAATACTCGCCGTCGAAACGAAGACGTAATAATTATTATACACAAAAGCAAGCAATTTAGGTAGGTGAGCAGATAAAATGACTAAACGTTAGGACCAGGAAACATCGCCACACAGTGAAAGAGAGAGATAGAGGAAATCGATATAGATAAAAGAAAGAAAAATGCACAAAAAATCAGGAATAAAGTAATGAAGTACAGAGAAACATAGCATAACAAAGAGAGAGAGATAAAGAGCTGGAAAGAAAGTGATGCAAAAGTGAAATAGAAAAATTGGCAAGGAAAACAGAAAGTAAGAAAACAAAATTTGAAAATTTGAAAAAGTGGTTGACATCAATAGGCGTAGGAAGAAATTGAAACGATCATACACAATGATATCAAGGATGTGCAAAACCAGAGAGAAAGAAAACGAAAGAGAACAAAGGAGACTGACAAACATAAAAAAACGCCGTTGGCGGTCAATGGTTTTGAACCATTTATATCCACACAACAACAGATTAAATACAACGGCAATGACGCTTGTCATAAACAGTGCCCACAGCACAACGCAGAAACAGCTTTACGTGCGTTGTGCTGTGGGCACTGTTTATAAAATTACCATGAGCTGTGGCAATGTCTAAATAGGCCAGATAGGGCACTGTAGAAATGACCGTCTAAGGGAGCATGCCTTTTCCATTAGAAATGGAACAGGGTCTCATTTGCCCTTTAACCGTGCTTCGTGTGGCTGCATGCCGCAGTTCGATCGCACGCGAGTACTTGGAAGGAGCCGGGATGCGCTGGCGCGGGAGTTACTCGAAGCCTTTCACATAATGAAGAAATGTGACTCGTGCGTCAGCGTGCCTTCAGTTGTGTTGCATAACAGTGAATTCCAACTGTTGGATCTAGATGTACTTTAGTTGGGTGCTACGAAGGGTCTGTCAGTCCTTTTTTGCTGATTTTTCCTCGCATTTTCTTTTTGCGCAGGCTTGGGTGTTTTTGTTTTTTTCGACGTCTTTATTTACATTAGGCATATCTGTTTGGTGCTGGTTCCCAGATTTCATAATTGCAATGATCGGTTATTACATCTTAAAAATGTTCATGTCTGCACGTGCGGTGAATGAAATCATCTTCGCATGTCCTTCAAGAGCATTTATATTGTGAATGCTTCATGAAAATAAACTTAGTTGTGAGTTGGCGCTGTTTCTGTCTCGTCTTATTTTCCTTTTGTCAACCTTGCGCTACGTATTTAAGTCAACCACGTAGACGCCACGTATTCAAGTCAACCACGTAGACGCCACGCTCACTCTTAACTTTTGTCCGCTCAGTAGTCATCACAAATCTTCGTTTCTTCGAAGAAGTGTTGCAGCACCTTCATTGCTTTACCATTTGTTTTGGATGGTCATGAACCTAGCATTATGTTCAACGCAAATGGCTGCTCGGGATCTAACTTACGGAGTTCCTGTTCTAGTCGCCTTCGGTGTGTGTCCGTATTTCGGACAATCGAGCAAGAGGTGATAGATATCCTCGTCGTCGTGGCCGCATGAACATGCTGACGATGTTCCTTGTAAGCCTACTGTAGTGGAGCACGTACTAGCATTGACTTTGCCACTGTAAAAAAAGCTTGATTGATGATGATTGATATGTTGGGTCTAACGTCCCAATACCGTCATGTAAGTCTGAGAGACGCCGTATCGGAGGAAACCGGTAATTTTGACCACCTGGGGTTCTTAAACGTCCATTCGAATCTTAGCACATGGGCCTACAGCATTTTCGCCTCCATAGAAAATGCAGCCCCCACAGCCGGACTTCAATCCGACTACCTGTGGCTCACCAGCCGAGTACCTTAGCCACAAGATCACTGCGGTGGGGCACTGTCAAAGAAATTGGCGACGAGAAGCTTGGATATTAGCACTGTCATAAAAACATGGAAGCGGTCCAGCCGACAATTCAAATTGACCACCAGAATGCGAACGCTTCTTTCTCGAATATATTTGCACAAGTACTGGCATTGAGAGAAAAGCTGAATGTGAAAATCTCCAGCCATCGAACTGGTGTCCAGAAGCAAGATTGTGGGACCTATGAATTTGAGAGCGGGGAAAAATATTCTCGCACAACGCTTTTCATTTTACTTACGAACCACGTATTATCCCAGTTAAAGCAACGCAACAGCTTGAAAAGCACAGGGCACCTCGAAATGACTTTTCAGTGATTGTGCCATGCGAAATGCTAGCTCTACGAGATGATTGAAAGGAAGGAGCAGAAAATCTTCTGAACAATTTTGCGCATGACGTCAAAACAAGAGCTGTTTTGGGATAAATGCTACTTTGGTTGATAAAGTGGCAGAACAAAGCAGAAGGAAAACAGCTACTCAACACATCCGAATGTATATACATCCGAATGTATAGAAGCTGCTGCAGATTCTGGTCACCCTTCCAGTGATCACTGCCAGCATGAGGTTACCCTAAAACTACTTTCGCTCTACAATGTATCAGGGACGCATGGTTGGCCTGCCACTTATGTAAAACCACATAGATGTCGGAATCGGCCTGTCGGAAGTTATTGACCTCTTCGCTAAACTTTCTCGCCACGTCAACTTCGTCCTTTCATACCAGGCTGCGTAAAAAAGCAGTGCAAGTGTAAAAAGAAAGGGGGAACTGCTCTTCCAGAGCTCAAGTGGTTGAGCCAGTAATTATAACGAAATATTATTGTTCATCACATTTTAAAACTTTGAAGTTCTTGTACGTTTTAACAGTCGACAAGTTTACTTGATATCAACATAGAAATATGAGGAGTTGGTGGACCTTAACAGCTATTCGATAGCGTCACTTTCTTCACTGAGAGCTCGGCATACACAGTTTTACCGAACAAATTCAGCAATTGGGCATCGTCTGTGGCTTTCAATTATTAGTTATATTACTCATTGCCTTTTGAACTATATAGGATATTCCTGTATTATATTTAGTGCTTAATTATGGCTCGCATAATCAAAACACTTTAAAAATAGCTAAAGTTTTTTCATTCCTGTGCTCTTCCTTTATACTGCTCCCCACATAGTGTGCCCGTAACGCAATTTTAACGTAAGGCAAGTTTGCGAACAAGTCCGAAGCATTGGCGTGGCTCAGTGGTGCGATACTGGGCTGGCACGTTGCGGACCCGGGTTTGAGGCTTACAGTAACGGACACCAGCGGCGGCGGCGACCGTGGACAACTACGGTGCCGCGCGTGACCCAAGTTTCGATCTCATAAGAGCTTTCGCTATAAAACTCAAAAATTAGAAGATATGGATGACAGTTATTCCAGAAAATATTATGTGGACACGTTAACGTTATATTAAAAAAAACATGTTTTCTCGCCTTGATCGTGCACACTATTCAAGATGCGATTTGCAGTATAGAATACATATTGGCACCAATATGGCGTCTGGTGTTTATGTACTTAGTGTTTCGAAAAATTTAATGAGCAGGCCAAGCTGCAACGTGTGCCATACCTGAACAAAGCTCTTGGCTATACGCCACTGCTCTGAGGGGACATGCTTTAATGTTCTCCCCTATTTGCAGGTACACCACAATATGTACCGTTGCATGGTCTTGGTCGTTGAATACAACGCAACAATATACGGTATGTCCAAAATATCGCGTAGACCCATTTAGGAAAAGTAGAATTCTATTACTCGCACACCTAGTGCATATTTACCTATGTATAACGTATAGCCACTACGAAGTTATTTTTTCTCGAGGTTCTGATTGGTTCTATTTAGGTTTTTAACTCAACAGTTATTCGCCGAATTGTCGAAACATATACTAAACTTACTCAGTCATGTTAATTATATATAACTCTGCTATTTGCAACAAGATGGGCAATTTTTCTGGCTGATAAAAATGATTGCTCGTGCAATATGAAGAGTAATATTGTTTAAAGATATTGGCGTAGACCGAAGTGTCCCACAAGGGGAGCACAGCTTATTGCTTACAGTGGAGACCTAGTGGGATTTAAGGAACCCACTGTATAATATTGATATTTTTACAACTTAGTTTTTTTCCCCAAGTACGCTTCTTCAAAAGCTCGCAGAAGTTAGGGACAATATCCCCACAGACACATCAATGACGCAATACTCGTTTTTGGAGAAAAGGTGAGAAAAGTCACAATATTCGCTGACCCCATTCAGAGCCAGCCGTATTTATTGCAAGGTATGCACTTTCGGTGGTGGCCGACATTGAACAATATTATTGAGGTTCGGGAAACAGGTTCTTTCGGAGTCGCGTTAAAAAAAAAAACGCGGGAAAATGTGACGTTCTCCTTGAATGGTATACGCTGGGACACAGATCGTAAGCTTTTCAAGAGACACCTAGGCAATCACTTTCTGTAGCGGCGTAGGCGGATTGAATCCGCCATCCCACCGCCGGTTGCAAAGTCGGCACAAAAGTTGTAAAACATGCACCGTTTCGGCATATTGCTGAAGGTAACGGCGCGTGATGGCTGCAGGCTGGCATTTAATTGGCTTTACGCGAATTTATGGGAAGCTACCAGGCCTATTATTGTTTTTTGTTAGGCGCATTAATAATGGGAACCAGCAGACAATGAACTGAAGCAAGTTATGAGAGACGTTACTCATCATTGTATTCAATATATAGACGTCATTATTTTATAAGGGGTGAGATATTGAACTTCTCCGGTTTCCACAGTTCCCGAAACAGAAGAGAGAGGGAATAAAATGAGGGAAAGGCAGGAAGGGTAACGAGAAATGGGAGCATCCGGTTTGCTACCCTGCACCAACAGAAGGGTGGATGGGGAAGAAAGTTGGTAAAAAAAGCGATGAGCGAAATAAACGTGCGAAACAAAGTTGAGAGCTGGGGTGCTATAACCTATACAATAGGCCACTACCACGCAAATAGTTAAATAAGGTCCTCGCTGATGTTCTGTGCGAAGACAAATCATGTCGCCTTTCAAGCACTGATTCTTCTGACAAAAATATGTCGTTAAGGCGAGATAACACGGCATCTAACTGCCGTCTTTGCAAGCTGTAACGAGGGCACTGACATAGAACGTGCTCTATTCTTTCATTGCTGCCGCAATGATCGCAAGCAGCACTGTCCCCATCCAAGAGCAGGAACTAACATATAGGACGATGCGAGCTTGCTATTACGTATGTTTGATCCTCTCAGCAGTGGATGGTTTTTTAAATTTTGTTCGTAGAGTATGTCACGCATATTTGATAATAGTAAAGACCACAGAAGGCCAAAAACAAAGACTGAGCCAGTGGTACAAAATAAGCATGCTTACAAATTAGGTCGTCAGTGTTCGGTGGTTAAGAAAAAAATATAAATGCCTGTTTTTAAATTTTACTACTTTCTATAGTACAGAAATTTAGAACTAGTGCCATATTTGACGATGTGACGTTTATTTACACAGCTTCGAAACTTTGTCCTGAGTCAAAGGTGTCCAACTATGGCATTTACCCAACTCGGCCAAGCGACTTCGTTCAAGCTTCTTCTGTTTAGGGTTGATCGCTGAGACAATCTTCAAATATTTATTCCCTCAAGAATGAACAGTGTCGGCTTCATTCGTGAGGTTCTAAGGAAAAAAATGTGTGATGGTGTCAATTGACACCGCCACGGTCGAACAGGTTAGCGCTGCGTAATCGGGAAAGAATTTCAACAGTCTTGCCTCTTTTATAATGGTAGAATTCTCACTTCAAAATTCACGCAAATTGCCCTTGCTAAGACGAATTTCTTTTGTTTGATGTCTCAAGGTACTAAAACGGCTGTCCCACACAAAGTATCACATACTACCGTTTCGGTGTTACAGTAAATTAAATACTTCATATATTTATAGGCACTTCCAGTCGCAGGTCAGCAAACTATATCATGAATTGATTCACTGATACTAAGACCGAGCCATCAATATGAGGTGAGTGAGTGTGGAAGAGTAATGTATTGGTGAGTTTGAGTGTGAATAAGTTCGTGAGTTCCAACACCAGAAACGCCTCAGCGTATTTATTTTTCATTTACTTTTTTCTTGATCATTCTCTGTTAGTATCATCTTTCTACTCCCGTTTTCCTTTGGCCCTAGCGTAGGGTAGACAACCGGACTGCCCTCTAGTTAACCCCACTACGTTCTCCCTTTTGTATTCCTTCAAGCATTTCAATCGTTGTTAGGAACGGCCCCCATCACGTTGCGAAAATCTTTTTATGTATAAATTGCACGTTGGCTAAGCAGATCATTTAAATGAACCTGTTCCACCAAGCAATGTGCATAAAGCTGCGCTGGCTTATCAGCGTGCCGAAAGGCGATTCATGGTGTGCGATGGGAAAGAAGCTGCCTTTGTGCAGTGAACGTGCTTGTGAAAACGCGAACGAACGGCTATTGATATTTGCTGGTGGTCAATACAACATGGTAGATAACAGCGGCATCACGTTGAATGCTTCAAACGTGCAAATATTTTATTCCAGTGCCTGACCAATTCTATGCACGTTTACTGAGGGGTATTCAATCACTGCTCTCTTTTTTTCTAGCACGTCACATTGCATCGACTTATCATCACAAGTGACCTCGGAGTCTACATGGACTGTGGCGGTGGAGGCGCAAGCCGTGGGGCTTTTGGGGCAGGTAGTCTCGATGCGAGCCATCAATAAGAACGTGTCATGCATGACTTTCCCCGCATGAGTGAGCGAAGTGACACCACATCCTTCAGATGTGTCTGAGCAATCGCTCTTAACACTACGCCGTCCATGATGCATCGGTTGTCAGAGTGGAATACACCTGGAAAGTATTTTATCTATGTACGCTTCTCGTTGATGGAGGGGAGACAGGCTTGTCGCACGTACTCGTCCCTGACAACCCGAGAAAATGGATGTACGCCGGCAATACCATAAGCGAAAAAAAAAACGACAACAAAGCAGACCTCTCAGAAAGCTGTGTTAGAAGGAACCCTTAATCTCGGCGAACCTGATGCCTGAGTGTTCCAGACTTTTTAGTTCTTCAGAATGTGTTAGGGGTCACACATGACCTCGGTTCGTTCAAAGCGTACTAGATGTTCGGTATCGATGGCCCCCCTCTAAAATAGTGACCTGTCTCCAGCCAGACACACTCGGTTAAGGTTACCCAGCATAATTTCCGCCCTAACGTTTGTTCCTTTATGCCTGCTTCGTGGCTTCGTGTTATGTATATATAATATTAGGAATTTGGAGCTAGCACGGTATCCAGACGTAGAAGTTCCCAAGAATATATCTGGCCCGTAGGAAAAATCGTTTCAGAAAAATATTTGTTTCGGCCACGGGACTGGTCTTCTTCGGAAAGATCACTCTGACGAAGGTCGGTCCCGCGGCCGAAACGTCAGTTTTTTTCAGGAACAATTTTTCTTACGTGCAAAATATATATCTTTGGAATCTTATATTAAAAAACGTACCTAAAGAGATTTATCGAACGTTTTAAGCACTTATTTTCTCCCTTCTTACAAACGAAAAAGCTACCAAGAGGAGCATATTGCGGGGTAAAGTGGTGATGTGAAACGCTCATCAAAACCTTACGTGCGCGTTATGAAACGCTCTTGTCTTTGCAATCTTTCTCTGCTGGTCTTTTCCTGTTACGCGCTAGTGTTGCTACTGAACAATTTAGTATAAAGCATGACATGTGGCAGCAACCTCTCGGCAAACCCACATCCTTTCCGAATGCGACACCTCGCTTGTGTTGGCTCCTGGACAATATAGCAGAAATATGCTGATAAGACAAAAATCTGCTGAGTGACGACCTTCCCAAAAGAGTGCTCGAGCATTCATTTGATCAGAAGGCCCTTTATTGAACAAAAAAATTACATGCTCCCCTTACGAGTTAACTATGCCACGTACGACTACGTTTCATCATAGCTGTTCGTAGCAGCATTCCGCTCACGTGTTTCCTTTTTTAAACAAACATTTGCGATGTCTCCGAACCTCCCTTAACAGCTTTGCTGTAGAGTTGTATTGCACCTTAATAAAAAGCACGCAGAAAGAATTGACTGATCACTAGAAGGAACCAAACAGTAGCCCTCGGAAAAATGATGTGTAAAACCACGGAAATTTATTGCAAATTTAGGGAAGTGTAATGCTTTTATAATATATACGCTAGTAGAATTGGAAATAAGAATACACGAACGAAATTGGTCAGTCTAAACGCAATAAAAACTGTAAAACTCATCAGACATTGACGAGAAGTCAAACTTAACCTATTTGAGTTTCGGTGCAGCTTGTTCTATTGCAATACTTCATTCAAGTTTATTTCAGGCTACGAGTTCGACAAATAGAGAATTTCAACATAAAGGGCCCTACGCCTGTTTTCTTTGGAATGTCCTTTATGTGTGTAACAAGCGCAAGACCGTAGTCGCACTTGACTGTTTTCAGCTATTCAATCTTACCGACAGCTGCAGAGAAAGCTGAAATGATAAGAGCAAGTCTTAAAAGTTCTGGTAATAGGTTGGAAGTTCTTGTGCAAATACCGGTACCCCAAGTCACCCCCAAATCAAGTTTTCTTTTGTTCCTTCTTTGAGATAGCAAAGGGCGAAAAAATTCTTTCTTGTCGGAGCCAATTCGAACTTCTTATGCAAACATGGAAACAGAGTAATCCCGCTGACTAATTTTCTACGTAAGTAACCGTTTATATTTCACTGATAAATTACATGCAGCACTAAAAACCTAAAGCATGTTGATTAATATATTTTATTTTGTCCATTTATTTACCCACGCAGTTAATTATTCATTCATGTTTCTTCAAAAAGAACACTGCTGGCCCCTCATTTGAAGCCTTAGATCTCTTTTTCGGCTCAATTGCTTGTTGTTTTCACATGACTATGGATAAAAGAGAATATATAGGTCGATAAAACATCAAGTGACAAACGTTGATGAGGTCTCCCAGTAGTGACATAACTTATAACGAAATAATACACCTGTAAGGAAAACAAAAACCGCATACAGGATGAAGGGAGAGTGTAAATAATTGCGCCGTCACTCATCTTCCCAATCGATACGGGATACCTAATGAGTGTAGTGCGAACACGGTAATATTGATAATTATAAGAGTGCCGACATTCATAGGTCTAACGAGGGTGTAATGCAAGAAGGAAAAATATATGCAAAATACACAGTTTCTCTTTTGACTTCTCGCGTTGGCAGCTTATAGAACGCAATTGATATAAGCACGGAAAGTGGTGTTCATGCCTGCAATATGAAAAATAATTACTTTTATGAAGCGTAATGCTCACATTTTAATAATGTAAGATTGTAGTAGTACGAGAATGCGAGAACCCCTTGCAAAATGAATTACTGGATTCCACGGGCCAGAAATCTGATTATAAGGCACGTCGTAAATGGGCAGTTCAGGTTCTTCAACGTTATTGTCTTTCGGTATTCAGAGAGCCGTTATCGAATAGGGCTGAGCAGTGATCATGTTAATTTACTTGAAGTGGAGAATCCCTTAATAAATAAATTATCGACGCAATGATTAAGTCCGGTGCTGAATGTACATATAGACTGAGAGATTGAATAATTTTTTTAAGTTGGAACCTAAGTAAAGCATGAAAAGGTCATAATGTATGCCAATGTGAATCAACAAATTACCACATATTATAACGAAACACAGCATAATGCATGCATTAGGAGAAGCGATTGAAAAACGATAAATTTTCATCGTTTCATTCCCTCGGGTTTCCTATGTGCACCGTGGCTTATATTCTCTGGTTCGTCGGAGCGAACATGATCAATAGGAAGAAATTGATTTTATTGTTCCGAATGAACCGGTGGGCTAATTCTGGTGACCTTATGGGGCGACTCGGAGACACTGGGCTCGGACGGTATCAAGAAAAATAAAGCATTTCCAGCTTTTCTGACACGGATTATGCGCGTGATCTTTCTACCGGTGACATAACCGTTCTGTGTTATCACATTCACGCTCTGACTTGAATAATAAATATCTTTTGCCACTCTGGAGCTCTCTTCCCTACATATTACACAATAGTCACATACATTTCTTTGGCTTGCATGCTAGTATTATTGTTTTTCCATTAAATTCAATGTTACATATTCGCATCACCTCCTGCGAGGGTGCGTGTATAAGCGGCTACACGCTTGTATCGATTGTCACATTGTCTTACAGTCCTATCCAGTCCTTCACTTTTACTTTAGGTGCGGAACACGTCAGGCACCCGGGCTTTCGTATAGTGTCATTGTTACACGTAGACTGCGTAACGCAGCCAGAGTCACACATAGCGTAACCTTCTGTGCAGTATTCGCCGCAAATTCGCGCAAATGAGAAGAGTTCTTTCTGTTGTTCTTCGAGCGCCTTGGGGATGAAATTAAGAAAAGAACATTTCAGGGACCCCGGCTGCCCTACTCTGTAGTGTATATTCTTGTTGCTTGGCATAACATAAACGAACACACGTATCAAGATAGAAACAAAAAAAGAAAGCTAGCAAGAAATACGAAGAGAAATTATGAAAGGACAAAACAGAAAAAAGTAAATAGTAATGATGAAATAAAGAAAAACAGGATAAGAAATAAATTAACACTGGAAAAAAGAAAGACAAAACCAGAAAGAAATAAAGAAGGCTGCCCAGCCACGCACTTTCCTAAAGCTTGCGACCATGATTATGTGAAGCCACCTTATTTTTTTTCTTCTTGCTCAGAGGATGTGCTTCTCAGAGGTAGTACTTTTCGAGGCATATAATGGTCGTATCGTTTCACATTGTGCCTCACTAAGAGTACATTGAAAAATGACGCGAGCGAAGCCCACACATTCGTATGAAATGTTCTCCATAAGTCACTGCTACTCCATGCGTGGAAGGTGTCGGATTGATTGCTACAGCACTTTTCAAGGTCAAACCGCAAATTCGGGATTAGAACCTGCCACCCCTCACTTCGCAGCGTCCAGCGATAGACAACACCACCACGGGCGATTCCTTTCTTGACATATATTAATGACGAGCCCTCTGTATACACCATTTACCATGGGCGGTACGCCGAGCCTGATGGTGCTTCAACATTTACACCACCAGAGTGATTGCCGACAGGAGACGCTTTGCAGCAACTGGTGTTCATTTTCCTTAGGCTTGAATCTACCCTTGAGAAGCGAGCTAAAAAGTGGCCCATACCAGTACCCACTCACACTGTGGACCACTGAATAAACATTATATCGTAGGCCGCAGTGCGGCAAGATACGGGGAACGGCCACTCCATGGGCCACAGGTTTCAACTACAAGAAGTAGTAGTTGTTTGATGCACAAAAAGAACCAATGAGCTAAGCTCTCAGAAATCGGGCGGAAATGACGACGCGCCTGGTCTCGCTAGTGGCATTCATGAAGGTGACATTATGGGGAGCGGATAGGGAGAGCGTACCCTGCACTGCGTGGCGGGAACGACTGAGCGAATGAGTGAGCGGTGAGCGCTGCACAGCGCGCGCCATCTGCCGGGAGCGCGCACCTGTTGTTACGCTCAACGTGCTTCCGGTGCGCAGGGAGCTTTGACGGTGGCGGCTGTGATGGTAATGGTGGAATGTGGGCCTAAGGAGCTTGATTAAAAAAACAAAATTATATAGATGTCTTTTTTAATATTGGAGAATCACGGCGCGTGTAGTGTTCAATAGATTGAATAACATGGGATTGTTGCGCACTTCTCAAAAAAAACGAAGCAGCAACCTCTGCTAGAGTTGTTTGTTCGCTCTCGTCCTGCGTATACCTATGCGTTACTTTCAATCATTCTTCCTTGTGCTTATGCAGCGCACTGAAAATGTTCACCCGCGACTGTTCCGAGTGCGCGCTCGTCCTGAGGTTCCATTTCTTTGGGCGAATTTCGCAGGCAAGTGGTGCGCTGTAAGTATCGAGCTGCACGCCGCTCATCATGTGATTGCATTGCATTGCATCGCATTGTTATTGCATTCGTAGCTTCGCGCTTGATCGGTAGTTTCGTCATATAACGTATCTTTCCGCTGCTTCCTGGATCAGAAGAATTGCAATCTTTCGCCACCGCCTGTCTCTTCTTTTACTCTATTCATGCACTAATGCTTCTACGCTCTTCCTCAGGACATTTTGTCCACCATATGTGGTTTTGTGCTGCCTCCAAGACCGGTAAAATAAGAGCTTTCTGTGTCTTCGTTTGTTCTATGCTACCTCTGTGATCAGCACATGTTCTACCATGTGGCGATGTTATGTGATGACGTCAATATGTGATGTAACACATATGTGACGTTACGTAGTGACATTATTTCGACATGGACTTTCGTATGACTCGCTATATGTGGCGTTCCCTTTAATAACCTGATACAAATTTGTCTACGCCAATAAGTGCGTCAAGGTCTCATTTTTATTCATTTGACAGTATCACACTTGCTAACGACTTAAAATTGCTCCACGGGGCTTTTTTTTTCTTTTTGTTTATTTTCACCTTCTACTTGTACGAGCGATTTGCTTGCAATGACTGGCTACGAAAGAATACAAAAAAATACAGTATACAGTGCGAAAGTTGTAGGTGGACGACGACATTAAGGCCGCGTTCACACTGAGCATTCCGGCCGCCGAAAGTGCTCCGAATCCGGTTCGGCGGCGGCGAGATCCGCCGAAAGGGCCCTCTCGGCACCGATCGCTCGCGGACCGATTTTTGCGGCGTCTGCCGCCGAATCGGTCACCGCGGACCAATAGGAGCGCTAGTCAAGGAATTTTGAAAAATGGCGGCCAAGCCCTACTCACTTGTTATGCTGCAGTGCACGTAACTGAATGTTGAAACCAACGAAAGTTTAACCTACTCTGTGCCTACTTCGCCTCCGTATTTCGTGAAAGAGGTGACCGAGCTTGCTGTTGGCGTGACGGAGCTTGTTGCGGTCTTGCAGAGCAAAACGAACCCACCAACGCCGCTGGCGTCGGAAGTTTTTCTGCTCTTCGTGCATTACAAGACAGCCACTTGCCAGCAAAGTAAGCAGTACTGTCTTTTCTTGCTTCTTGCGTACGAGAATCGTCGAAGAATCACCACCGGATAGCGTAGTAGCGTTTGCGAGCCGCGACAACAACCGGGTGACAGCGCATCCATCCCGCGTTCGCCCTGTAGTAGGTGGCATATTCGGCGGCGCGGGGCGCGTCCAGTGCGAACGACGCTGCGTTTCGGCGGCAGGGGAATTTCGGTCGCTGTAGAAAGCGGATGTTTCAGTGTGAACTAGGCTTAAAGCTGGACACTTCCTCCCGCATTCAATCACGTTTTACTCGCTTTGCAGACTGAAGATTAGATATTACCAAATACCTACTAATATTTTTATTAGTAGTCAATTATCAGCACCGTCACACGTTGTCATTGTCAGTTTTGTTCGTGTTTGAGCAAAAGCAGACTTCGCAGCAACGTACAGCAGGGCCCATTCTACGAAAGTACTGTGGTGCTGGATCTGCCAGTTGGCCAATAATGAAAGTCCGTTAAAAGTAAAATTATATTCATTTTGAGAGTTCATCCTTATTGGTGACACTAGTAACACACCTGCCTATAGGGCCCGAAAGAGTGAGTTGTAGCTGTTCCTTGCTTGAAGCCAATGTTGTTGCGCAAAGCGGTTCAACGATAGTGCGTTAGCTTGAACAAACATCATATAAAGAGACTCATGGCCATTATTTAGCAGATAATAATACAATAACCTGAATTTTTTTGCTTTGAAATGAGCGCCCCCAAACTATTCGCCAGAGAAACTTCAGCTGACGGTTTCGCCAAATGCAAGAGGTCGTCCGGACATCGACACCAACCGTGTTTGCGCAAGCTTCTAGGGCTCGTCACCGCACAGCACCGAGTTTGTATTGCAATGTGTGCTCGTTGTCTGAAGGCGCGCCATAAACACTTACGCGGGTGCACAAATACAAAGCGCGTAATGTGAGCGAGCGGCATTAGACGCTCAGCGCCTTCAGGCAATCTAGACCATGAAAGAATCCTTCTGCGAGTGTGCGAGCCTGTATATTTGTGTGTATGTGTATGGGTGTGTTTGTTCGCGTTTGTGTTTGCGTGTCTTTATTCCTGGGACAGAACTTGGAGGATAGCGCATCTTCCAACAAATGCTGTGTAAGAAAATGCTTTGCCTCTGCGAGCCTCTATCGGATGACCGTTGCGCCGGAGCTGTCCTAACAAGTTCGAAAAACTCGGCGCCTCCGAGAAAGCCATGGGTGACCTCTCGAACAGTGTCAAGTGATATCAATGATAATTGGAAACAGGCTAGCGCAACCCGTGAAGGATTGGTGGCTGGGAAAGTCAACGCGCCACCATCTGCAAATCTCCGGACATTTGTTCAGTGGACACAGATGATGCAAAAGGACGCATGCCTCCCCATTCCGTGAAAGGAAGTTTGCGAGTTCCAAGGAAGCTCGAAGACGAATCGAGGTAAAGGATGCCTAAGAGGCGAGCTACCGCACAATCTTTATCCGTACTGACGTCAGAGTTGATGATGTTGCAAACCATCTAAATAGGCTTCGTTCCAATTCTACAACAATGAGCTTTGCGCTTCGTCTATATTTCAATCTTTCAAGAGGAGTAAGAGAGTGAGTGCACTATTTACAAAAATGATTCGGCGTGCAGGCGTGGGGAAAAGTGTGCAGACCACGGCGTCGCGTAGCAGAAGGCATCCAGGCGTGATATAGCTACGTGACACCCGCTGCAGTGCGCATGCGCATCTCGTCGTATCAGTTGGCCTCTCATTTTACTTTGTCAGACGCCGTTACGCCACTCCTAGCCAAAACGACACCTGGGTGTCTCTTTCTTTGCTCCATTGAATGCGTTCCGTTATCTTACGTAGCGCCTGCGACGGAGCCAGTTCAAGCACCTGGCTAAGGTTTGGCCTAATTTGGGTAATTTTGCTCAACTAAATTAAAGCGTAGCATGATTAATCATGTCTAATTAATTTTGCTGTACCTATATAGACCAATCGGGCTGCATCAACGCATAATTTCGCTTAACATAAAAACAGCAAGGTGCACTCGCCCAAAATAATTCTACCTTTATCAGGCAATACCGTGCTCAACTAGGTTTCGTAAGTTTCGACTACACTTCAATTAGTCTAACTAGGCTCATTTGTGTTTAACTTGTCTTAATCGGACAAGACATACTGGGCTGAGAAAACTTAATTTTGTGTTCTTGGTTTCAGCATGTTGTGCGATGATGGTTATGCTTAGTTATGCTAATGAATTGGTCTAATTAACTACGCAATTCTCGGCGTTTGAACAAGCTCCGCTGCAGCCACTATCTAAAAGAACAGCATGAATTTGATGAAGTAATTGACACCCAGGTGCCATTTTCGCTACGACCAGCATAACGAAGTGAGACACAGTGACCTGAGAGCTTAGCTGATACAACAGGACGCACTAGCGCACCACAGCAGGCGTCTCATCGCTACATGGCGCGTCGATGCTTTCTGCCACGCTAAGCTATCGATACGAAGTAGTCGAGGTAATATGCACCTCTGCGTTTCCCCAGAAAAACAGTTGAAACAGGAGAGAACACAACTCATAGTCTGCACTATTTTGTTCCCGCCAGGTGGTTCGGGCAAGTATATTCAATGGGAAAGCAGAGTAACACAACGGGAGTTAAAGTAAAACAAGGAATGCTTCGTTAAAGATCACCTGTTGTTGGCGTGAAGAGCACTTGATGCTACGCAATGCGTGAGAGGCCGCGGCTCGAAATAAGTAGGACAGAATTATTGTTATTTTCTTTCTTTTAAGCTTTTTAAAGACGAGTCTTTCGGGGGGATACTTGAACACAGAAACTTTCTTCACTGTCCACCTGTTTAGAAAAATTTATTGTCACAGATGTTAATAGCATTTCAACAACAGATTTACCTTTTAGAATACAATAACGATGATGACAAAACAGACTTCATTTACATGAACATGGATATGAGATGACTAGAGGCAGGATTTTTAGGCACCAAAATGTGGGTTTTAAACTCCAAAGACAGGCACGTAATACACCGTTTTGGGCCCTCAAAATAATAATAAGAGGCGCAATAATTTTGTACGTGAATTGAAACATTCCAAAACAATGACGCCAGTGACTTGTGTCTACGGCAAGAAGCGAAAAAAAAATGGCAGATCCTACGTACAGTGGGAGTCCATGATATGCGAAGCACGAATGTGGAAGGTTAATATGTGACTTTAAAATCACCACAAGGTTACGAGGGGGAGGTAAATTATACCGTACAAGACTTCCGTGTCATGATTATTCTTTTTGAATGTGTCGTTTATCTTTCTCATCTATTCATTTCACGTAATGCTAAATTTAGTGTATGTGGAGCTAGTGAAAACACCGTGAGCACGCTATGAACATGATATGTGTTCATGTTCTTACATGACACGCGTGTAATCATTATCCTGTTTGAACCAGTCATATGCCTTTGTCATTAATTGACCTAACGTAACACAAAATTTGGCATCATGAAGGGTCCAATATACTCCAACGTAACGTTGACGCACGCGCATGCTGGGCACTGCGACGCTACGTTAGCAAAACTCGAGCACTGTATAGTCCGGTGCTAGGCGCGACCGGCGTACCCAGCGTCCGTCGGACCGCTCCGACGGACGATGGTTACCGGCGTGAGATGCGACATGCTGCATTTCGCGCCGATACGTTGCACTGCGCCTGCCTTTTTTCGCGACGGTGGGATGCCGGATGCGCTGAAACGCGCATGGGTCAAAGCAACGCAGCGCGGCACGCGCCTGTGAGTGGCGCATGCCGTGGCAACGCCGGTGTGACGTCACGAAACGAACGCCACCGTGGCGCACGCACGCCGGGTCACGTGGAAGTGCATTGGCGCCTTGACTGTTGCATGTAGTCATGTTCTTACATGACACGCATCTTATCTTTTTGATGCTTGAACCAGTCACATACCTTCGTCATCCATTGACGTCACGTACTACCAAAATCGGCATATGTGAAGCTAGCGAAACAGCCACGAGCGCATCATCTTGTGGCATGTAGTCATGTATATACATGACACGCATGTGGTGATTATCATGTTTGGATGTGGCATTCGCCAATGTCGTTCGCGTCACGTAATACCTAAACTGGTACATGTGAAGCTAGCGAAACGGCCACGAGCGCATCATGAGCGTAGCATGTAGTCATGTGGTTACATGACACGCATCTCATGTTTACCATTTTTCCACCAGTCCCATAGCTCCGTCATCTATTCACGTACCGCAATACCAAACTTGGTACATGTGACGGTAGCGAAATGGCCGCGAGCGCCCCATGAACGTAGCATTTAGTCATGTTCTTACATGACAAGCACTTCATGATGTTCAGGTTAGGGTCGGTCGCTTGTGTTCGCCATGCAATCACGTCGTACCATACCAATTTTGCAACTTGTCAGGTGAACAAAACCACCGCAAGAACAGCAAGACCATGAATGTAAATCATGAGATTTATGAATTACATGTCGTGATTTTCATGTTATGACTAGTCAAATGTCCTCGTCATACAGTCATGGTATGCCATACCAAGTTTGGTATCGATACTACCATACAAGCGGCCAGGAGAGCTAAACGTCGTAGGTGGCTAGATAGATAGATTAGATAGATAGATAGATAGATAGATAGATAGATAGATAGATAGATAGATAGATAGATAGATAGAGACAGATAGATAGATAGATAGATAGATAGATAGATAGATAGATAGATAGCTAGATAGATACGCTCAAATTCACCGAAGTTCACTAAGAATTGCTTGGCATTTAAAATGATAATATTTAAGATAGTAGAAATGTACCGAGAATGAAACTAGGCATGCATTTCCCGCACGATTCGCAGTATGTGGTCTTTTGTTTTGATGTCAAGCAATCTGCGTCAAGTTTCCACAATTTAATCAACACTCTTCTGCGTCTTTTTCGTTTCGTTGTGGCTAAAAAGGTCAGCGCAGGAGCAAATAACTAGACCCCCGATATCTCAGAAGACAGGGATGCTGGGTCTAATCGCGTGGGACGAATTTCTCCCCTATCGGTGAGCACTTTGAAGGGCCCCTCAATAGGTTTGGGCTTTTGATGTTGACAAGCGTAATGGTGCACTGGGCCTTCCGAATCATTCCTGCTAAGATTTGCAAAAATTACATGTCGCGGAAAAGCACTCAATTTCTAATGAATGCGACTTGCCCTTTTCGCCGGTTCGCCGGTATGCGCTCGAAGATCTAGGAAGTGACGTACAGCAAGGCACGGTCCTTTTTTTACGTCGCTTCTTTACGTTGAGATTGGTGGGCTAACGTCGCATACCATACGCTCTTCATCAGAACTTCACTTAATAATAGCTATATCTAGAAAAAATTGGCAGACCCCATGTACGGTGGGAATCCATGATATACGAAGCACGATTCAAAAATGTTGATATGTCACATTAAAATCAGCACAAGGTTACAAGGTGGAGATAAATGATGCCGTACACGACTTGCGTGTCATGATTATCATGTTTGGATGTGTCGTTTACCTTCGTCATCTATTCATGTCACGTGATACCAAATTTAGTATATGTGGAGCTAGCGAAACGGCCGCGAGCACGCTATGAGAGTGGTATGTTGTCATGTTGTTACATGACACGCGTGCCAGGGTTATCATGCTTGCACCATTCATATCTTTTGCCATCCATTAATCTCACGTAACACCCAATTTGGTATATGTGGAGCTAGCAAAACAGCTGCGAGCGCATCTTGAATAGCGCAATATAACCCACTGTAGCGTTGACGCGCGCGCACGTTGGGCATGGCGACGCTACGTTAGCAACCAGCGTCCGTCAAAGCAGCCCGACGGCAACCGGCGCGAAATGCTGCATTTCGCGCCGATGCGTTACCCAGGCAACGACACTGCGTCTCCACCTTTTCGTGACGGAGGGACGCCAGACGCGCTGAAACACGCATGCGTCAAAGCAACGCAGCGCGGCGCGCGCCTGCGACTCTCCACTCTCTCCCCCTCTCCCACAGCAACATCTGTGAGTGCGCACACTTATCCTCGGCCCTAGGAACCGGAGCATGTGGTGCGAGATAGTGCAGAAGAAGGCAGGTGCAGTGTTTCACCGCTTCGTTCCTCAGGCGTGGTGCCCTGCTCCCGACCGGGCTGCAGAAATTAAGCGCCTTCTTTCTCTTCAATCCACTACCACCATCCCCATCTTCTCTCGCCGTTCGCTCTCCCTAAACCCTGCGCCCCACTTTTCCGTCCGCTCGCGCCTCACTCTTCACCACTCGCTGGCTGGGTACCTCTCAACAACATCCGCTATTGTGTGCTAAGAAGCCGCCGCAAAACACCAACTCCAAGCCGAGAACGCTGTTTATTTTGTTGAATTCATAGTATTTTTTAACCGTGCACGCTAAATACTAGAGCTGGAAACGCATACCACGTTTCTCGCGATAGAAAAGTGAGTGAGTGAGTGAGAAAGGAAAGGCCGGGAGGTTAACCAGATATTGGCATCTGGTTTGCTACCCAGCGCTGGGGGTGGGGAAGTAGGGGCAAGAAAGAGGGGTTAGAGAAAGGGGTTAGAGAGAGGGAAAAAAACGCACGCGCACTCATAAAAAAAACGAAAACACACACTGGAAGGGCGTCCCAGCTACAACCGTTCAGCAAGGCCAGTCAATCGCAAAAAGTTCAGCAGCGCTTTCAGGGCCCTCTTCCGTGAAGTCGCATCCTGACGATACTGCAGAATTTCCTGCTCCGACAGAGGCTGATCACCTAATTTGTTGAGTTCCCTGCGAAGGCATAGTCGCCACCTACTATACGCTAGGCACTCACAAAGAACATGTTGAATGGTTTCCTCCTTGCCACAGTGGCCACAGGCTGCGGTGTCGGCCATCCCAATGCGGAAAGCGTAGGCGTTGGTAAATGCAACGCCCAACCACAGCCTACATAACAGGGTCTGGTCTGCTCGGCGAAGCCTCGACGGGACATGAAGACTTAGCGCAGGGTCAAGCGAGTACAGTCGGGCATGCTTGAAGTGCGGCTGATTCCATTGCGATGTGGTTTGCCGGCGAGCAAGTCTGCGGAGCTCTCGTGCAGCATCCGTCCTAGAAAGTTGTAGACGCAGTTTATGATTTTCTGTGTGGGCTGAGCGGGCAGCTTGATCGGCCCGTTCATTGCCGATGATTCTGCAGTGACTGGGCAACCACTGAAATGTAATTTGGTGCCCTTTCTCAGTCAGGTGGTGTATAATCTCTGCTATCTCTAGTACCAGCTGCTCGTGTGGTCCACGGCGTAAGGCTGATAGTAGAGAATGCAGTGCCGCCTTCGAGTCGCAGAAAATAGTCCACTTGCGCGTAGGCTGATCAACTACAAATTGCAACGCGGCACGAAGTGCTGCCAATTCTGCTGCCGTTGATGTTGTTGCGTGAGATGTCTTGAATTTAATTGTTGTGGCCAACCTTGGTATCACTACTGCTCCTGTAGAGCTGTCCGGCTGAACCGATCCGTCAGTGTAGATATGTGTGGAGTCTTGATATTTCTCATACAAGAGAAGTAGTGTGAGCTGTTTAAGAGCCGGTGACGACAAATTGGCCTTTTTGTCGACGCCAGGTATGTTAATATTAATTATTGGTTGAGCGAGGCACCATGGCGGAGTCACAGGTCTAGCGGCAGAAGAGAACAAAGTTGGGATCGACTCACCATGTGCGGTCACTGTTTTGCAGTAAGATGTGCATGGTCGGACCACTGGTAGAGAGGCTAGGTGATGTCGAGGGGTTCGAGCAAGGTGTCGTATATGTGTCCTCAGCACTTCCACATTAATGTGGGTCTTGATGAGGTTGTCCCTTGTGATGGCGATAGTCGCCGCTGTTGATGCACTTTGGGGCAAGCCTAAACATATCCGGAGTGCTTGAGCCTGGACATTTTGAAGCATTCGTATGCTTGTTTTACTTGCGTTGGTTAACACAGGTAGGCTGTACCGAAGGAATCCAAGGAAAAGAAACCTGTATAGTCGCAACATAGCAGTTGTGGACATTCCCCAGTTCTTTCCAGCGAAGAACTTGAACAAATGACAGATGCCTGTCAATCGCCTTTTCATGTATGATACATGTGAGGTCCATGAGAGGTCTCTGTCAATTATAACACCTAGGAACTTGTATGATCTGAGGTGACGTATTCTTTCGTTGTTTATCAGAACGCTGTAGTTATGCATTGGTTTGCGCGTAAACGTCACTAGTGCACATTTCTCAGAGGAAATTTCCAGACCTCGTTGACGGAGGTAAATAGCAACTTGAGTGGCAGCTCTCTGAATTCGCGCTCGCAGCTGCAGACGTGTTACTGCAGACGTCCAAACGCAGATGTCGTCCGCGTACATTGACAATCTGACAGTACTTGGCAGATGCTCATTTAGAGCTATTAGCGTCAGGTTGAACAGTACAGGGCTAAGTATGCCACCCTGGGGAACACCACGGTGGCTGTAGTGTAGCGAAGTGTCACCATCCTCGGTTCTCACGAAAAAGGATCGCTCAGAGAGATAGCTGCGTATCCACTGAAACATCCGACCACCCACTCCTACCTCCTTGAGAGCGGTGAGGACAGCTTCATGTGTGACGTTATCGTACGCCCCTTTAACATCAAGAAATAAAGAAGCGCAGAGACGCTTACGGCCTTTTTCGTGCTGCACGTAGGTGACCAGGTCTATGACGCTATCAATTGATGACCGGCCACGACGAAATCCCGTCATAGCGTCCGGGTAGATGTTGTGATGCTCCAGGAACCATTCTAGCCGTCCAAGTACCATCCTCTCCATCACTTTGCCCAAGCAACTAGCCAGTGCAATCGGGCGGTATGATGTGAGCACCAATGGTGACTTGCCAGGCTTCAGTAATGGAACCAAACGGCTGGTCTTTCAGTTAACTGGGAGGATGCCCTCTCGCCACGAGTCGTTGTATATCTCGAGGAGGGCACTCCTCGCACACTCACCAAGGTGACACAGTGCTCTGTATGATATTCCATCAGGCCCGGGTGCTGATGTCCGTCTACACAAAGCCAGTGCTGCTTGAAGCTCATGAATAGAAAAAAATTGGTCCATGGGGTGATCGTGTGATGTCGTGCCACCGCGTGAGAGCGTGGAAATGTTGGGATCTGCGAGTTGACCAGATAAGTTGGCACAGAACTCTTCTGCCACGTCGACCTCCGATCTCTGTTGAGAGAGGGCTAGAGCCTTGAATGGAGACCGCTGAATGGGAGATGTCCGGAGCCCTCTTATTGTCCTCCACAAGTGTGATAAAGGCTTGCGAGGATCTAACGAAGCGCAGAAGGCTGCCCAACGTTGTGACTCTAGCTTGTCTATGCGGCGTTGTATCTTCTTCTGAAGACGTCTAGCGTTTCGTAAATCGTCGATTGCTTTCGTGCGTCGGTACCTTCGTTCCGCACGCCGTCGGAGAGCCCGAAGTCGTTCTAATTCCACATCAAATTCGGTTACTCTCGAAGAGCATGTGAGGGTGCACACTGTGTCTTGCACTGTGGACTTGATCACCTCTTCTAAGTCAAATGAGGTGTTCTCTTGACAGCGTTCTTCCATGAGAGATTCAAACTTGGTCCAGTCTACTCTTTGGATAGTTTCGCGTACCTTGCAAGGTGATAATCCTCTGATCTTGACATATGTGGGAATGTGGTCGCTCCCATGTGTTTCTATGTCCGCAAACCATCCGGCACATCTGACAAGACCTCGAGAAACAAAAGTCAAGTCAAGGCAACTGCTGTATCCAGGGCCACGTAAAAATGTTGGGCTGCCATCATTTAACAAGCACAGCTCGTTGTCTGAAGCAAACGTTATCAGACTTCTACCCTTTGCGCTGATCTTCGGGCTCCCCCATAGCGTATGGTGGGCGTTGAAGTCTCCGATGATCACCCATGGGCCAGGAGTGGATGATAGGATGTGTCCTAGTCTTCTGTGGTCAAATCTACTTGATGGCGACAGGTATGCACCGACAACAGTGACAGTAAGACCCCTTTTCTTCACTGTTAAGCATATATATTGGTTATCGTTGTCAGGTGGTACAGGCCGAATAATGTAGGTCAGGTCACGTCGAATAAACAGCAGGACCTTGCTGTTTCCACTATAACAAGCCGACATAAAGGATTCGTATCCGGAGAGTCTAATAGCGCTCGATAAATTTGGCTCGCAGATGACGATGATGGGAAACATATTAGTGAAAACGAACCGACGGAAATCTGCAATGCGTGATTTCAGTCACCGTGCATTCCACTGAAAAATTGTTGCTTTTTTGACCTCTTCCCTGAAAGACAGTGGCTGGTGGGCCATTATCTACTCAAGAGCCGCCAGTACTGGACTCAGAGCGTCCAGTACTTGAAGTGCACTTTTGGCTGACGTTGTGCGCATGTTGTTTAACACAGTGCGAATGGCATTAATTATGGGTCGTAGAAGAGCAACCACTTGCTTATCCAAGTTCCGCTGCTCCTCTGTTGTCGCAGCTTGCTCTGATGAATGCGGCTTCTGATGTGGTTCTTCCACAAGTTGCGTGCGCGTAAGTGGCGGCCAATCTTCAGTAGAGAGAGATCTACTTGTTTTCTGTTTTCCATCGTCTGCGTTCGCCGCGGTGTACCCTGCAGTGGGCGCCGTTCCCAGATGCGTTGGCTTACTTCTTGTAGTTGACTGCGTTCTTCGCGAAGATCTTCGACGGTGACGTCGTCGTCTTCGCCGGACTTTTTCCGCGGCCTCTTTGTGGGTAGAGCTGTCTCGCACCATTTGTCTAAGAATAGTAAACTCCTTCTTTATGCGTGGACAGTCTTTGGAAGATGCACTGTGGGCACCTTGACAATTAGGGCACTTTAGTATGGTTGCGCTGCATTTGTCCTCGGTATGTGGTTCTGAGCATCGGGGGCACACTTCGGAGTTCCTGCACGCTCCCTGCACATTGCCGATCTTCTGGCACTAATGACATCGCATAGGTTTTGGAATAAATGGTCGGACCTGGTGACGAAAGTGGCCAACCTTCACATGGGAGGGGAGACAGTCCCCTTTGAACGTAATTCTCACACAATGTGTGTTACCAAGGCGACTGACATTCACAATGACGTTATCTTCATTTGCCGGTTTTATTAGCACTGAAAGATCCGATTCTGGAATTTCAGTGGCGATGTCATAAATTACTCCTGTTGACGTGGTGCTATCAGCTGGTATTATAGACTTGACATTGATGTTACCCAGTTGCGTTACTTTCTGAAGCGCGTTTAGCGCACGTGGGTTCAGCACATCGATTGCCAAGATGTTCTTTCTTGCGTTTAGACGTATTTCTTTGATCTGATTTGGCGTAATATTCTCGAGATACACAGAGAGCGCTTGCCTGTTCAGCCCGCGTAGACTGTCGGTAGCCTTCAGTGGCACAAACAGGATAGAGTGAGGCCATCGCTGAGGGGCAGTTTTCACGGTAGTCGTGCTTGATGCCGAAGATGCATGACGATCCGTCGTTTAGCCTTGCGGTACAGGACAGGTTGGAAGCCGTCGTCCGAGGACTCGTCGCTTGATGCGGAGTATAGCTCAGTGTCCTCACTCTCACTGGACGCGTTTCCTCGCTTCCTCGAAGCAGTCCCAGCGGTTGAACCGGACTCGGACGGTGCCCCGTGAGGTTGAACATCCATCACCACGATATATGGGGCGATAGACCCCACAACTGCGGCGAAAAAACCAGAAAAGCACAAAGACGAGCAAGATGTGTTCCGTAAACGAATCACTTCCCGCGATAAAAAAAGTTTGCGTGTGGCGAAGGGAGCTATTTTCTGCACGATGTAAAAAATAAAAAAACATCATTTTTCTATCGCTGGGTTCCGCCTTGCGAGAACCCAGCGATCGTCTTTCAACGACATTTTCAGTGAGGCATGTAGATAAGGGCCGAATATACATCCAACAAGGCGGTTGTTGAGATTATCACCCCCAAAAAAGACGACAGCGAAAAGTACACTTTGGTTAAGACTGCAAATCTTCGCTTTGGTAGGCTTTGGATAAAATGGGCCCTGCCAAACTTTTTGAGCATGGCCAGAAAACGCTGCCGATCGGTAGCAGAGGCTCCTGACAACACGCGAGCCAAACACTATAGCGCAGTACGCCGCCTGGAATTCACAATAAATTACCAAAGTCAACTAAAAGTAGCTTTCTCTTCTCTCAACAAATGACGACAAATAAACCCCGTGAAAGCCCATCTATCAGCCATTAGCTGATTTGAACATGGTGCGCTCGGGTGTTAAAGAGGTCGCCGCGATAGGCCGTCACTTGTCTAGGCGCGCGTGCTATCGCACTAAAAAGCCTCGTCTTCGAAGAAAAAAAAATTGAAAAAAGGTGGCAGATCCCACGTTCAGTGGGAAGGAAGGAAAATAGAGGGAAAAGAAAGGCAAGGAGGTTAACCAGCCTATAGGCAGCCGGTTTGCTACCCTGCGCAAGGGAAAGGGATGGGGGAGATGAAAGAGAGCAGAGAGGGAAGATAGAAACAGCACATTCGGCCGCACATGCGCGCACACTCAGTCATAGTAAACATCTTCAGTGGGAATTCCTGATATGCGAAGCACGAATGAGAAATGTTGATATGCCACTTTGAAATCAGCACAACGTCACGAAGTGGAGGTAAATGACGCCGTACATGACTTCCGCGTCAGGATTATCACGTTTGGATGTGTTGTTTACCTTCGTCATGTATTCACGTCACGTAATATAAAAATTAAGTATAAGTGGAGCTTGCGAAACGGCCCCGAGCACGCGTTGAGCGTGGTATGTTGTCATGTTCTTACACGACACGCGTGTTAGGATTATCATGTTTGCGCCAGTCATACATTTCGTCACCCAATGACGTCACGTAGCACCAAATTTGGTATATGTGAAGCTAGCAAAACGGCCACGAGCGCATCATGAAATGCAGGCACTATATACTCCAATCTAGCGTTGACGCGCGCGCACTCTGGGCACAGCAACGCTACGTTAGCAAAACGCAAGCACTCTGTAATTTGACGCCAGGTGCGACCAGCGTCCGTCAGCGCGGCCCGATGGCAACCAGCGCGAAATGTGACATGCTGCATTTCGCGCCGATGCGTTACCGACACAACGCTACGTTTCCATCTTTTCGTGACGGAGGGACGCCGGACGCACTGAAACGTGCATACGTCAAAGCAACAAAGTGCGGCGCGCACCTGTGAGTATAAGGCAGGACCGGTGCGGGGCGTGGCAACGCCGGCGTAACGCGACGAAATGAACGCCGGTGACCACGTGCACCTCGTTTCGTCGAAATGTATTGGCACCTTGACTGTGGCATACAGTCATGTTCTCACATGAAACGCATCTCATTATTGTCATGTTTGCACCAGTCACATGCCTTCGTCGTCCATTGGTTGTCACGTAATACCGAATTTGTCATATGTGAAGCTAGTGAAATGGCTGCAAGCGCATCATCAGTGTGGCGTGTGGTCATGTTGTTACACGACACGCATGTCCTGATTATCATGTTTGGATGTCATTTACATATGTCGTCCGTTCGCGTCGCGTAATACCGTGTTTGGTACATGTGAAGCTATCGAAACGGCCGCGAGCGCATTATGAGCGTAGGATGTAGTCGTGCTGTTACATGACACGCATGTCATGCTTATCATGTTTACACACTAGTATCATATCTTCGTCATTCATTCCCGTCCCGTAATACCAAATTGGGTATAAGTGAAGCTAGCAAACTGGCCGCCAGCGCACCATCAGTGTGGCATGGAGCCATGTTGTTACATGACACGCATCTCATGATTATTATATATGCACCAATAACATACCTTTGTCATCCATTGACGTACTGTCATACCAAATTTGGTATATGTGACGGTAGCAAAAAGGCCGCGAGTGCATCATGAGCGTGGCATGTAGTCATGTTGTTACATGACACACATGTCATTATTTTCATGTTAGAGTCTGTCGCTTGTGTTCGCTATGCAATCATGCCACACCATACCAGTTTTGCAATATGCCACGTGAACGAAAGCACCGGAAGAGGTGCAGAACCATGAAAGGTAAATCATGGCATTCATCACATACATGTCATGATTTTCAAGTTATGACTGGTGAACTATGTTCTTCATACAGTCATGTACGCCATAGCAAGTTTGGTATACATGACTTATTGATATCTTTATCGAAACGGCCGGGAGAGCTAAATGTCGGTGGCGGCTAGATAGATAGATAGATAGATAGATAGATAGATAGATAGATAGATAGATAGATAGATAGATAGATAGATAGATAGATAGATAGATAGATAGATAGATAGATAGATACGCTCAAAGTCACTGATATTCGCTGAGATTTAAAAATGCTCAAGATCACGAGGCGTAAGTGACGTTTTTTGTTTGCCCTTTGCATTCCTCCCTGCTTAGCTTCCAGCGTTTTCGTTGATTGATATTTGGGGTTTAACGTCCAAAAACCACCATATGATTATGAGAGACGCCGTAGCGGAGTGCTCCGGAAATTTCGACCACCTGGGATTCTTTAGCGTGCACCAAAATCTGAGCACACGGGCCTACAACATTTCCGCCTCCATCGGAAATGCAGCTGCCGCAGCCGGGATTAGATCCCGTGACCTGCGGGTCAGCAGCCGAGTACCTTAGCCACTAGACCACCGCGGCGGGGCCCAGCGCTTTCGTCGGGACGAGAGAAGGGAGAATGTGATTGCAGCGTGTGACAAATATTTGTAACTCCGCTCGTACTGGACGGACTCTTAAAATTTTTGCGGCGTTCAATATGTGAGGTAATGCGCTTTTGCAGTGAATAAATTCCATAATTACTCAAAAAACGTGTTGCAGAGCCCCTTTGCTATTTTCGAGAAAGTAGGAGAACGCTAACGTACCACGTAAAGTAACTAAATGCCGGGCAGCATATTGAAAAGATAAATACGCCCGAAATGGTAAATAAGGCCCACACGTACGCTCTTCACCATGCTGACTGTACGTAATCGCGCCCAACGTTGCACAAATTACTGCAGATGTGAAGGTCGAGGAAGCCCTTCAAAGACGCCTCAGACGTGTATTGATGCGATGAACATTTTCAAAGCGTTGCTTTTATTCCGTTCTGGAACTAGTATATATTATACTGGTTCACTGTATTCATAGCCCTGCAGCTCAATGTTCGCTAAACCTTTCAAAAGCAAGGTTGTTACGCCCAGCGAGTATAACGTAGGAACCCCTTCTTGTAGAATTGTGCACAATGTACTTGCCAATGGCTGCAAATGGGGAATGAGAGACAGGAGAATTTGGCTTTTAGTTAACGCGCACGCTGCAAATGTTTTTATTGTTCAACAACGCACAGGAGCAATCTCCCACTGGCACCACCTTGCAGGTCAAAACGTAAGACTGGTTACACACTACGACTACGACTACTACGAGGGAAAAATGGGTGCCGCTTTAAGGAGCTACCCCTCGAAAAGCAAGCTGCAGCGTCTGCTGTTTGAAGCAGGTTCAAACCTTCAATCATTTCAACAGAGATTCCGGATGCCATCACTCAGCAGTGCCACGATACCTAGAAGTTGCGAATAGTTGCCACCGGGTACTCGCTTAAAGGGGTCGTGAAACGGTCGCTTTACAATGACAATGGGACACCATCGGCAGCCACATGCGCTAACTATATCATCAGATCGAGTGGACCTGCATAGACACTTTGCCTATCTAGGTACGCAGGAATTATATATGGCATATCAAGCGCGCGGAAGAGGCCCTCATCGGCGTCTGCCAAACGTGATCCGCGTCCCACAAGAACGCTGCTTAATATGACGTCAGAGTTCAAGGTAGTGCCAATTGCGTATTGCAAAGACGCTGATGGGTGTTCTGGTTTCACACAGTTGCAAGTACCGAAAAGTTCCGCGTTCCTAGATAGGCAAACCAATTCTTATGATGACGTCACCAAGTTAGTGCGTGTGGACGCCGCTTCGCATTGTCACTTTAGAGCGAGCGTTTCACTACCCCTTTAATTGTTCGAAGTCAAACGCAGGCACTGAGACGCCAAGCAGACGATATGGCCCGAATAGATTTGTCGTAATGGAGTTCCTCTCTTCCCAATGGCTACCGATTAGCTAAGCCGCCCTGTAGCTTCTAAAATGTTGTGACCAGGAAGGGAAGTATACTATGGGTCGTTACCGTGTGGATACGTAGTTTACATAAATTCGTCACTCCACTTGTCATAATTTTAGCAATCCTTAAGTTGTTGTAGGCGTTCCTCCATGCCTCTTTTTGTGTTCTCGTTTGTACCTTGATCCATTCGTAAAACATGCACAAACTAGCCGAACAAATAGTTCTACTTCTAATGCTTTGTGGGCTAGTCATTTTTGTTTAATAAGTCTAGTCGAATATTTTAAGCCATTGTCTTAGCACTCTTTTTCAGACTTTATGTTGCCCAATAACAGTCCGTTAATTTCCACTTGGCAAATTCGACTTTTGTTTATTTCCAGCTGACGCGGTGGTTTCGACACAGCCTTCGTTTCAAATCAGTTCATTAGAACTGGGACTTTCTCGATCTATTGATTCTTGCACAAGTCCGCCCAAATTGATGACGATATGTTCTTAAACCAAACTAAATCCACAGAAGATGCAAAAGAACAAAGTTGCGGCATTTCCGAGTAGTTGAGCCATCGTATGCAGCGTTTGAGTGTTTGGGCCAGCGGCAAACCGCCCTCATAGAGTGGCGACAGAAGAAACGCATGCAAAAAGAAAGCGCTATTTTAAATTGTCCTTCTGCGCACTTTGTGGCATGAACAAACGTTTTTTTAGAGAATAAATAGCGTCATAAATTTCACAATAAGGCACCTTGCTCACAGTATGCATGTTTTCATTGTTATTGCTGTTGGCCGCCAGAGCTTCATGGACTTAATTTACGAAAGCACCTGCCACAAACGTGTAGTAGAGTCTCGTCGGAAATGACGAGCGCAGAGGTAGTTTCTTGGGGCTCATTCCTCACCATGTGCTGCAAGGTCGTTCCATGGTTGTCTCCTGCCCGCTATTTGGAAGTCCGCCTAATTCCAACAGTTTTGGTCTCCGCTTAGGAAAAGCTTTGACTGTCGCGTTTGATGACGGTGTCTACGAAAACGAAGGCCATAAAATCTCAAAGAATCCCATTTGTCTCCTGCCTTCCTGAGAATTCAACTGCATACAACCAGTGGAGCTTAGAGTTCCCTGAACGTTAGCTGAAATAACTACGTGTCGATTAACAACGGCCCTGTGATCATTGAATGACATCTTTGAAACCCAATTTTCTGCGAATAACATTTTTTCCACTCTTTCTAACACTTCCGTACACCAGACTTTCAAACAACATGCGCCTAAAATGTCTGCCGGTGTTCCTTTGAATCCCAGAGAAGCCCTTCCAGTGCGCGCTTTGCCAAATTCAAAGCCCAATTAAAAACTAATTTCTTTGCGACTTTTAAAAATAGCCTCTGACATAAAAAACACACGTTGGCATTGAAAATTTCTCGACATACATTAGTCAAAATTATTTTGTACCATTATTTACTGAAAAATATTTGCAGTGTTCATAGGCTGAGATAGAGCTTGATGGGAGTGTTCACATAAAGGTGTTTCCAAGAGTGGAAGAAGGCAGAGAGAGACAAAATATCAGTTCCACTTTATCAAAAGCATACGAGGTAGAGTAACTTGTACTCTAAATCGTAAACAGCTATTTCTAAACACGAGGTAGTAACTCCGTGTAAGACACGCACGTGAAATTATGCTCCTGAGATCATTTGAGCTTATTGCTGGGTAAAGAAGTCCACGCGACAGCTTTCAGCTCTCCTATAGTAGAGTACTAACTACTCTAAATTGTTAACCACTTTTTCTAAACAAGAAAAACAGATCTCAGGAGTATACATTTCTTTTGATCAGGCCAAAGAATTTGATAGAGTTGAACACGGGTATCTTTTCGCTATTTTGCGCATCTTTGGCCTCGCAGAGCAGTCTGTGCGACTGGTAGAAATATACTTGATCAGGACCTATCAAGCTGTCTTCATTTCAAATATGAAGTGGCCAGAAGCTTTGCAATTCCAAAAGGAATGAGGCAAGGCTGTCCGTTGTCTCCGGTATTATTCATTTTGTCTCTAGAGCCCTTGATTAGAAAGGTAGCAAACTGCGAGCGCATAGTGCGTTTCCCGATGCCAGGCAAGGAAGACTTCAAAATTGTCACATACGCCGATGATATTTCGGTATTTTTTCGTAACTTGTCTACATTCCTTGACATTTTTGCTGAGTATTCCTAGCTGTCTGGTACTATTTTAAACACCACCAAATGTAAGGAATTGCGATTTGTAGGCTTCAGAGAACTATTGCCAGGAGACTTAGAATACGTTCAAGCTGTTGAGGTGTTAGGCGCTTACTGTGAGCAAGGAGATGTATCAAAAAAGACGTGGGATGACTTACTTAGGAGATCCACTGATGTCATAGCAAAAGCCACTCATTTTAACCTGTCACTAACGGCAAAAGCAACAGTCATCAAGGCACAGGCATGCGCTTTTGCGTTTACATAGCATACATCGCCCTTCTATCTCGCCGTGTTACAGAACGCCTCGCCTCTATGGCGGGGACCTTCCTCTGGGGAGGAAAATCAGCAAAGGTACAGAAGAAATATTTACAGCTTCCCACAAATCGTGGAGGCTTGAGCCTCCCAGATATACAAACATTCACGAGAGCGCTGGCTGCAAAAACAACACTGAAGCTGTTCGATGACAGCAATTACCCCGGGTACAGGCTCTTGATGTACTGGAGTAGTACACTAAAAGATACATTCACAACCAATCGGTACATCGGACCATGAGCAGAAATTCCACATAAGATTCACAGAGCTGCCAGTGGCTTGAAACGAACAGAGAAATCAATAGGTTCCTGAAGTCTGGAAGATGTTTCTTCGAAAGAAGGAAAACAGGGGGAAAAGAATGGCAGGGAGGTTAACCAGCCTATAGGTAGCCGGTTTGCTACCCTGCGCATGGGAGAGGGATGGGGGAGATGAAAGATAGAGAGCAGAGAGAGAAGAGAGAAACACAGCACATTCGGCAGCACACGCGCGCGCACTCAGTCATAGTCCAGTCTTGTCTTTCGCGGTGTTTTAGGTTGCTGTTACAGTCGCTTGTTCAAAAATAAGCAAAATCGTGGCAAGTAGCACACTGAGCAAAGATGAAGAAACAGCATCCTACATGAAAAAATGGAAACGATGGCGTTGCGATCTCGTACCTAACCAGGTGCGCAAATTTGACTGTTTGAGAAGATGGAGGGCATTGCCTACGCGTGGTCGGTTAGCATATTGGGGAGTCGTTCCAAATGACCACTTCCCAAACTGCTGCAAAAGAGAGACGGCCCAACATGCTCTCTTTCAGTGCACGGTGGCGAGAGGCGTCTGCCACATGGCACAAAGCCTCTTTGGCTTTCGCACGGCGCGCATGGGAACAGAACCTGGGCTGTTTGCAAGACTGGTCTATACAGTAACTTTGTACGTACTGTGGCTGCGACGCTGTTTAGCGTAAGTACGGCACAGGCCACATACAGGCGCCTATCCTGCACTACAGAAAATATGGCTCATTGTGTGGAGTTGCCTAGATATGTAGCTGGAAACGCACAGCGAAGAGGCCTTCCTTCGACGAGGGCACACGCGTTCCTTCAAAGTAAGAGGGAGACAGCTGAAGTTTGCAGTTGTCCCGTACTAGCCATGCGCCCACTCTAGTGTGCATGCATAAGTGTTATCCTGTAAAGATGATTAACTTGATTCTTTTTAATTTTCCTTTGACTTGTAACGTTTGCTTAGCCATGGATCAATTAGATTTTGGTGCTAATTTTTAAGATGTGTACACTGTCTTTACTTGTTCTTGATGTTTTGTTTGTGTACGTACAAGTTAAGTGTACAATAAACTACCCTTTCCCAGGATGCATGTTGTATTACGTCGTTTCTTGCCACCATCACAGAAATGCGTGAGGAGCACGGGACGGCTTTAAGCTCTCCCATAGTAGAGTACCCTGTACTCTAAATGATTACCCACATTTTCCACCCCCCCCCCCCTATGAACGTGCAAGGTTTATCTGACTTACTAGTGCGGCTTTGGAAATTGAGGCCCACGGGACGGCTTTAAGCTCTCCCATAGTAAAGTACCCTGTACTCTAAATGATTACCCACATTTTCCACCACCAACCCCCTATGAACGTGCAAGGTTTATCTGACTTACTTACTCGTGCGGCTTTGGACATTGAGGCCCACGGGACGGCTTTAAGCTCTCCCATAGTAAGGTACCCTGTACTCCAAATGATTACCCACATTTTCCACCCCCAACCCCCTATGAACGTGCAAGGTTTATCTGACTTACTAGTGCGGCTTTGGACATTGAGGCCCACGGGGCGGCTTTAAGTTCTCCTATAGTAGAGTATCCTGTACTCTAAATCGTTAGCCACTTTCTTGTAACCCGCTATGTTTAGCTGAATTTTCATCGAACACCTGCTGTGCCATTGTCCTTGATTTGCCTCAGACAGACAAGTACTTGCCAACGCAATGCGCCGACTGGATGATCGGCCTCTTTCTGTGCAGGTGCTATTACAGCAACGTCCACATGCCTCGACTGCCCACAAGGCAGTGAAAGCCCTGCTGTGTTTCCTGAGAAAGACAGGCTTGTGTGAACGCGTCTGACATGCGGTAGAGTTCTACACGCTGCAGTGAAATTACTGTCAGTCTCTCCTCCCCTTTTTTTTCTTTTCCCTCTCTTCCCTCTTTGTCGTCTTTCTTGTCCCCTTCCCTAACCCCCCAGTGTAGGGTAGCCAACCGGATGTCTTTCTGGTTAACCTCCCTGCCTTCTCCCTTTTGTTGCTTCCTCCTCCTCTTCGTCGATATGGCCGCATCAGATGTGAAGCCCAAGGGATGGCTTTCAGCTCTCGCATAGTATGTTACCAAGTACTCTAAATCATTAAACGCTTTTTACAAACACACACCGAGGATCACTGGGAACGGCTTGAGGCCCTTTCCTAGTACAGTACGCAGTTGAGTACGATGTCCTTCCAAATATTAAACACTTCTCTAAACGCATAGATATTCTGCGAACACGCATTATTCCATAGTTGAGTTTGCTTAGAGATTTAAATCACCCGGCATTTTTTAGAAGCACAGTATAGTCTCTGAATTTTTTAAACAATCTTTTGTCCGGTTGTTTTGAACAGCTTTCCGCATATTTAATATAGTTCTGTGAGTCATTTATTTTTTTCATCAAACTCACCATTTGCGGCAAATAAAATGCTCATCAACCATATAACCAAATACCATATGACAGAAAAACCAAGCCCTCGAAGTCTTGGTTTTCTCTCAGTAATTAATTTCACTGGGTGTAAACCAAGTTTGCATGGCATTTGGTGAATGCATGAGATAAGCTAATCTAAGGTGAGAACATGAATATCCTGAAATGCCTGTCCTGACAGATACAGAAAAACGCCATGACGTTATTAGACAGCTATATACCGCTTTAGGCATCAAATGCTATTTGTGCAGATGAAGCATTAACCATTTTACCAAAGGACATAAATGACATCTTGCAAATGAATTGATTCTTTTTTCGTTACGCATCCAGGCATAATGACCGCAAAAACATGCACAAAAACATGGCTTATAATGTTGTCACAGGAATCTGTATAATACGAAAATTAAATGTCCTTTTAATAGGTATTTCAGTGTTTATTCTGCACTGTCTCGCCACAACAGGGAAGAAATGAATTCTATACCAACTAACTGTAAAATTACGCGATGAACGGCAAGCAGCTCTAAACACATCGTGCTTAACACTTGCATCCCGCTGCTGAAATACAAAGGAGAATGCACGAAACGAACGTCAAGTATACGCAGAACGAGTGCAAACTTATTACTGTGACCGTTTTTAACCTCGTTACACTTGGGATGTAACTGCTTCACAGATGTGGGATGACGGGTTGACGAAAGGACGCATCTCAACGTGAAACATAACTTTCTTTGGCGTAGTAGCAGCAGCGGGGCAAAGATACATTCAAAGAGTTAGGGAAAAAATTACACCGTATCTATAGAGTGAAAGATGACGAGTGATGCGAATCGTTTATCAGTCCGTCCCTTCGTTCTTGCTTCCGTCCGTTCATGCGTCCTTACGTCCGTGCGTCCGTCTGTGCGTCCGTCCATCTATGGATCCATCCCTGCGTCGTCAATGCGTCTGTTCTCGCATCCGCCCATCCATCCATCCGTCGGTTTTCTGTGCATCCGTTCATATTTCCGTGCGTCCCTCCGTCCGTGCATCTGTCCGTTCGTCAGCGCATCTGTCCATCCGTACGTCTGCTTGTACTGTCTGTCCGTCCATGCGCCTGTCCGTACGTTCATTGGTTCGTCTGTTTATCAAGTGAACACTTCAAATACCATTATCTCGGATCTTTTCACCATATATAACCCAATACAGAATTACGGACGTCCAGCGGACATTCCATGGACTAAATTAGAGGTGTCTCCTACTACTACTACGACGACTGCTACTGCTACTGCTACTACTACTACTACATACACCGCGGATGCACGAGCCACAGCTTAAAGAGCTTCGCCCCTAAATGAATGAATCTTCCGAGCTTGGAAGCTTAGGTTTATAGCTATAGTCGGTGATGTGGGATTCCAGTCACGCTGCGTTGGCGCTGTCTCTTATTAGAGGAATGTTGCAGCATGCAGCCGTGTCACGTATGCTGGACTAGCTAGTGACCAGGCGGAGGCTACACTGGTCTGAGCGCAGTATGTCCCACATCACATTTCCCCACTACTAAGTGCGGAGCCTTCAGTGTCTGTAGAAATCTGGGAGGCGTACCCGACGTCCAGAGCGTCTCATGAAAGGAACGGGCAGCGACGTCGGCAGCTGTTAATTGATTCCTGCGAAGAGAGTCGTGCTCCCGGCTCGTTCGCAGTGATGAATGGGAGCGTAAATTATTTATGCGAGCTCTCCTTTCGGAAAACGGGTGCTTTAGTGAGTGACCAAACAGGATGACGTAAATCACAAGTACAACATCTCCAAGAAACCACTGGAGAGTGGATCTTGTAGACGGATGAATCTCCGTCTCATACCGGCGAAGGCTTTCGAATGGGAATAGCTTCCGATGGACTACCACTGTCATGCGGCTTCCATTACAACATTTGTACGCAATTCATTGCAGAAATCACGGCCATAGTAGAAGCAGTTACCATTGCCAATCCAAATGACCGTAATTTACTGATACGCACAGATAGCCAAGCTGCCTTTCGAGCCCTCGCTACAGGTGACATTCCAGACGCGCATTACAACAAACTTTCGAAGCACTTAGCTGACCACCCTTCGTTACGTGTTCGCATACAGTGGTTACCTGGTCACTCGGGGATTGGAGGGAAGAAAGTCCAGCATTTGCGACTTCTAGGCCTGTCTGATGGATAGGTTTTTTAGATGCGGAGCTTCTAATGCTCGAGGCTTGTAGTGCGGCGCCGTCCGCAAGCTTCCTCCTCCTTCTTCCACCATCTGTGCATCCCTTCCTCCTCTACACACCGCGCGCGCTTCACTCCTCCACCATCTGTGCACCCTTCCTCCTGTACACACCGCGTGCGCTTCTCCTCTTCACGAACATTCGCTAGCTGTATAATGTAGCGCGCATGCGCCGTCACGCTTCGAGAACATCGGCAGCTGACGCGCGCGCATGCGCCGTCGCGCTTCGAGAACATCGGCAGCTGACGCGCGCGCATGCGCCGTTGCGCTTCTCCCCCTTCTCGAACATTCGACAGCTGACGCTCGCAAGCACCGTCACCCACCATCTGTGCCGCGCGCGCTTCTCCCCTTCGAGAACATTCTACAATTCTCCTGATTCTCCAGTGGACGCGCATGCGCCGTCGCGCTTCGAGAACATTCAACAGCTGACAGTGCATGCGTCGTCGCGCTGTATATATACTCAAGGTCGGCGCTCGCTCGCTCAGTTGCCGCTCGTCGGTTGGTTTGTACGGCGCGTCGACGTCAAAGGTCGCGGTGAAATGAATTCCAACGAATCCACAAACACAATGATCGACGTCCCTTCGACCAGCGCCGCCCTTTCGCATACGTGTGCACGTGTTCACTCATTTAACACCCCCTCCTACAACCACGTTAACCAATTTAGCCATCGACCCAAGTAAGTCGCAATTTAACACCCCATTTCACAACCACGCTAACCAATTTAGCCATCGACCCAAATAAGTCGCACTTTAACACCCCCTTAACGAATTATATGCTCCGCATCTTCCTCAGTGTTCCCCCGAGGGAAGCTGCGGGCCATTTTTTTTAGTCTTTTTAGTAGACCCGGACTGGGGTTCTCTTATTTTTTAAATAAAGTAGTTCTCTCAGCGAGTGAAGTCGCATTCGTGCTCTCTCTAACTTACAGAGAGAGCACAAGACTTCTCAACCACTGCCATTACGAGATACGAGATAACCGCGTGTGCGTTCATCGCTTCGGTGGTGCAGGATGGATAAGGCTGCCGACCGGTGTGCGCGCGCGGCGGCGGCTAGCGCTCGAAGAAGTGAGCCCCACGTGTGGGCGCGAGAGGGCGAAGCGAAACGTGAAGCTGCGCAGCAGCTCCGCGAAGATCCTGCAGTATACGAGAGCGGCAGGCCGAATTGGCGCGGCAGTGGTGTGCGCACCCAGCTTCGCCCGATTTTCCATCATTCACCCCGTGGATATGCTGCCACTTTTTGTGCAGCAATTTGTGTACTTCTATATCTGACGCATTGTGCAGCTCGAAAGCCCGAAGAAGTGGCCGGTACGTGCAGCCGGTGATTCCGGCTCGCAGAGTTCCCACGGCTCCGTAACTTAACCGTCAATGACTATTGTTTAGGTAAGCATCTAGGGTTTCCGCTGCAGATGGAATCTTTGTAGGTACATTCGCAAACTCTAACTGATATGCGCGTCCCCTTTTCGGCATTTTATCAATTTCCTGCTTGTCACGGTAGTTAAGGTGCATATCGTCTGCAGCTCCTTCCTTCGTGCTGCTTACGCCTCCTGATGTAGCGTCATAGAAGCCGCAGAAGCACTGGTGAGAAGAGAAATCGCGCGCTTGCTATGGCGGTAGAGACTTAGGTACATTGTTTCATTTTTTTCTGATTATGACTTTATATTTTATTACTTCAAACGTTGTTTGGATTTTATAAAGTGTTTTTTAGCATTGCTGGCTTCTCTTTAGAGCTGTATTGGTCCGCTAAAAAGGAGTGCGACATTCCACAAAGATGTACAAGAAGTCAGGGCACTAAAGAAGCGATGCACACAAACTATTTCAATCGAGTCCAGCAGCACAAGCAGAAAATGTTTCTTTGTTCAGTTCTCTTTGGAAGGGAAATGGCAGTTCGTTTTGGCCAATCAAAAAAGTGAAGAACAAATAAGGAACAGCGTGACAAGTGTCTTTATTTTTTGTACGTAAATAATAAATGCGGTTAACTTCCTCATACCAACATCCCTTATCTTGTTATCTCTTGGTTTTGCGGGTAATAATTCAGAACATTGAAGAATGCATCATTGAAGAGTAGACGTAATGAGGCTTCTATGCCTCGAAGCCGCCAATTAACAAGCACACTTGCGTTCAACTGTTTTTGCTTTTTATTATCGATGAATGCTTGAGCTTCTTCTGTATACGAGTCATAAGCGGGCTGCTCATATTGCACTGCTTGCAAACCAACCATCAGTGTTTGCGCGATGCACTAATGAAGCAGTCGTAAAAAGAGAAAAAAAAATTGGCAGCATATCCACGGAGTGAATCATGGAGAATGGGGCGAAGCATTTTTCCGTCCATTCGTTCTTGCTTCTGTCCGTCCATGAGTCCGTCTGTGTGAACTTCCATGCGTCACCACCCGTCCGTGCGTGCGTCTGTTCGTTCGTCCGTCCCTGCGTTCGTCCATGCATCCGCCCCTGCGTCCGTTCATGCGTCCATCCATGCATCTGTCTTTGTGTCCGTTCGTCCATCCATTCAACACTCCAAGTACCACTATCTCGCATCGTTTCATAATATATTTCCAATTAGGAAGCCTACATGAACGGCCGTTTTTAGGGTGATGTCAGCCTTTGACCCACTACATGCCGCCAACGCACCGCCGCCCGCCAAAACACATTGTTGCCAGACAGCAACGCCGCGCTGTCGCCCCATCTTGGTGCCCGCACTGCGTCTACGCCCGGTTGCGTTTAGTTCTCAATAATACGGCGTCGAACGTTGCGGTAGCGTGTTAAACGCTGCCGGTGAAGCCTTAGAATGCCTGGATGCTGCGTACCGCTCTGCACTAACCACAACAGAAGGGGGGTGCGAATGTTCCGCTTCCCAGCGAGCCCTGGCCGACGACAACTATGGCTGGCTCAAGTGAAGCGAGACGGCTGGGAGCCCACCAGTGCGTCTCGTATTTGCTCTGTGAGCACTGCGTATTTCGTTCACTGTTTTTTCCTGCGGCACACGTATATGTGTTTCGCGGTGTTCGCGAATGAGTAGATAACCGAAGTTGTCGTTGCTGCGTCCACGCATTGCGAGTAGGAAGCCCACAAACGGGACGCGTCCGCGCGTTCGTACGGAGACGCGCTCGCTAGTCTGAGCTGTTGCCACGATTGCGTTCGTGTCCCTGAGGCATAATACTGAGGCATAATACTGCGACATAATACTGAGGCGTAACCTCAGTATTATGTCGCAAGTGTTTGTGTGTGGGCTGCGAATTTCTCCGTGCGCTCACTTTGAGAACTGGGTCGCTTACACGACCCTGAGAACCGCTGCTGTCAAAAGCCCAGGTGTTGTGTGCTGTTACAAGGGCTGGGCACCAACGCCGTACGTAAGTATACATGCTCGGTCGCCTCCCTACAATAATGCTGAATAGTCCAGCTGAGTTAAATTCTAGCTGTTTGTCGCAAATGCATCTGCAGTCAGATGCCAGATGAGTGGTCGACACGATGTTGACGTGCCGATAGAACGTTGTAAGTGAGCGTCCGCAGAAACGATACGGACATGGGCCATAATTCTATATGGCCGGTAGCCTGCGTCCGCTAAGCCTAACTAAAACAGTTTGATAACGCGCAGCGTGGCTTGGTGACTTCGCGTGCAGCGTGACTTCGCGTTGCTGGAGGGAGCGGCGGCTGGCTCCAAAATGGCGGCGCACAGAAAACTATGCTGAATTTGGTGGAAGCTGGCAACAGCGTGCCCCGTTGCCCGCTGGTTTTGGCTGAGTTTCTTGAAGGCACTTATTAAGATGGGTCCACCCTAAAAACGGCCGTTCATGTAGGCTCCCTATTCCCAATATAGAAGCACCGCCATCTAGCGGACATTCCAAGGACTAAACGAGAGGTGCCACACGTACACTTTCTAATGGCTCGCGCTTCGGGTCTACTTCCCACATTTAAGCACCTCGAGTTTATGGTATATACTAGTTCACTGTTTTTATGGCAGTGTGGCCCAACGCTCGCTAAACCTTTCTAAAACCAAGGAGGTTACGTTCAGCGAGTATAACGTAGCCACTTTTTCCTGTCAGATATTGCTCAATGTACATGCCAATGGCTGCTAATGGGGAATGAGAGACGGGAACAATCGGCTTTTAGTTAACGCGTCCCCTGTGAATTTATTTATTGTTCAACAAAGCACAGAAATCTCCCACCAGCACCACCTTGGAGGTCAAAATGTAACACTTGTTACTCACTACTACTACGACTACGAGGGACGAACGGGTGCCGCTGTAAGAAGCTTCGCCCCTAAAAAGAACGCGTGGTTCCCTTTCATTAAATGAAATGTGTTGATGTGCGTACGCTGACAGTTGACCCCCTTGTTCTATAGACACCCGGCAATGCAGTTTACGAGATCTGATGCTAGCGTTGGAACACAAAGCCTAGCGAGTAGGCGCAGCAAAACCGAGTCTTCCAATGCGTAGACTAGCGAGTAGACGCAGCTTAACCGGACTTGCACGTGCATATTATTTTCTTTTTTGGTTGCGAGCAGGGCGTAACGGCTGATTATGTCAGCGCCCAGGAATCGTTCTTCGAAAACGCGCCAAAAAGGGCATTGACACTTCAGTGTCTCAATGTGTTCAGCGAAAGATTCATTTTCTTGGTATCCGTGGCGGTCGGTACCAACGATGCTGAGGCGGCCGAAAAAGCTTCGTCGTGCCCTCTGGTCCACTGTCGGGTGCCTATAGCCTCATCCGGACGTGCACACGCGCAGATACATTTTGGCACTTCATCTTAAACGTACAAAACGCTGATCTAACTTCCAGGTAGAAATGCTTGCAGCTTTTTTGTAAATAGGTTGATAGAATAATGTACTTCTTGAGATTATTTGTGGTCACAAGTGCAGGGCTTATCGTTAATCTGTTGATGGCTATACTTTTTGTTTGGCCAAAAACATTGGAACCACCGACTGCAGAAATAAAGTATAGGTAGAGAAGTTTAAAGAAAGACCTACCGATTGCGAAAAAAAAAGAGTTGGAATAGCACGGCGCAAAAGACACGAAATAGTAATTTTATTTTCATTGACTCTACGATATATGAAAACAAAAACATCCAAGAAGAAGAAACATAAGGAATAGCACTAGAGGTAAATATTGAAATTAAACAGGCGATGGTGTCAGCTACTTATAGAGGTAAACGTAAAAATAAACTAAGGTGTATGAATAAAACAAACACCTAAAGGCTCAAACAAGATGGACAAGCCTTCAATGGAAGAAACAGGAAAAGCAAGAGATACATTCACGAAATTTGAAGACGCACACTTTTCGCCGACATGCGTCCACACTAGCCCCGCCGCGGTGGTCTAGTGGCTAAGGTACTCGGCTGCTGACCCGCAGGGCGCGGGTTCGAATCCCGGCTGCGGCGGCTGTATTTCCGATGGAGGCGGAAATGTTGTAGGCCCGTGTGCTCAGATTTGGGTGCACGTTAAAGAACCCCAGGTGGTCTAAATTTCCGGAGCCCTCCACTACGGCGTCTCTCATAATCATATAGTGGTTTTGGGACGTTAAACCCCCCATATCAATCAATCAATGCGTCCACACTACCCGCGTGTTGTTTCCTTATGTTTCGAAATAACACAATTGCATACAGCACGTGGCACCGCGTGCGGGCGTATGACACAGAAGGGCTTATTAAAGATGTTGCTATTCAGCCATTCCTACTTAGATTGAAAATAGTGTTGGGCAAGTGCCCTCATCTGGCTCCGAGTGTGAGCCTGTGAGTACGCGCGTGCGTGTATGTGTCTGCGTGCATATGCGTCTATGTTTTTGCACACGATTATCGCGTGGCATGCGTGTGCCTATGTTATCGTGTTTGTAGTACGTGTGTCTGTTTGATGGAACTGTCACAGTTTCCAAAAGCATGTGTAATCGGAAAGCCCGAAACGATCCTTTTTTTGCCCAGCATTTCCAGCGAGAGAAAAACAGCAGTATTCTGGCTTGTGGCTTTAACCCGAAAGGGGGTCTTGTTTTTCGCCGCAAATTGAACGTCGAACGTGAGTGAAAGGTTTGCTGTAGTTCAGCACGACTTCAGCGCAACACGGAGCAGTATTTTATATCCCCTCTATATATTCTGCAGTTTCCGCGGTGTTCCTTGAAGTGACATGAACGTTAAAGTACCCTGTTTGTTCTTACTTTTACTTTCGCGTTGCTGATAATGTGACTGAAAACGTGTATTGTTTCGCGGGTAACTATGAGCAAGAAGGTTTGTTTTGTTTACAAAGTAGTCACACAGTTTCGCCTTTTGGCGAGGCAATGAATGTCACGGCAACAGAATGGAACATCACAGGAAAAACGGGGAGCAGCTCAAAACCGTTTCCGTGTTGCAGAAGCCACACTTTTAAGTCTTTCGTGACGTCATCGTTCACGTCAGAGCACACATAGGTTAATATTTTGCAAAACATGTACGACACTTTACGGTGTAATCATGGCAGCATCGTACGTAACGTTTATTAGCGCATTTTTCCAGACAAGGGAATCACTTGAGTGTAGCCTAAATTATGGATGTCTGCTCTGACTCTTTCTGGGTATATATAGAATGTCAGCCTGCCCCGCCGTGGTGGTCTAGTGGCTAAGGTACTCGGATGTTGACCCGCAGGTAGCGGGCTCGAATACCGGCTGCGGCGGCTGCATTTCCGATGGAGGCGAAAATGTTGTAGTCCCGTGTGCTCAGATAAGGGTGCACGTTAAAAAACCCCAGTTGGTCGAAATTTCCGGAGCCCTCACCTACGGCGTCTCTCATAATCATAAGGTGGTTTTGGGGCGTTTAACCCCACAAATCAATCAAATCAGTAACATGTCACCCTTCTGTGGCGCATACTCATCCGCCGTACATAAGTATGTTGCCGCGCGCGCGTAGAAGAAAGAGTTCGACAACGTACGTGGCGCCCCTGCGTGAAACTCCTTGAAGTAGCCGGCCGGTAGGGGTAGGCTAATAATCGCCCTGCGATGCTCCCTTCAACATTGAGCCGCTGTTCAAGGGAACACGGATGACATCACTTCGACGCGCAAACATCTGATATAACTCTGCGTGGTGTTATTCACGCAGTGTCAGATAACTGTCGTGGACGGATCGGTAAAAATACCTGATAGTATTCTTGATCAGAGATCACTAAACCAGGTTACAGATAAAAAAACTGGTCGGACTAGAAGTGTGGATTTTGATTGACCATAGAAACGCTACAGACCTTAACGAACGACTACGGTAAAAAACTTCTAAAACGGGGATGCACAGGCTATATTCTATACGTTTTTGCTTCACAATGACATACGCTTAGGTTCAAACACCAAAACTGTTAGCGGCTCTATGCGCCGACCACATCGCACTGTTCCGGAAGCTTTGCGGTTGTTTGAGACCATTCTGTCAAATAATACAGGCAAAACGCGACTGGCCCAATTTTGTTTTTCACTTGAAATTGGTAAAGCACAAGCAATAGCGCTGGGAGCTTTGACGACATATGTAAAAGACGTCGTGTCTCAGCGGCGATTAGAATACTTAATGATCAATGGCTCTACACGACGCTATCAGTGCAGCACAGTGTGTTCGCCTGTATATTGAGCTTTCATTTCCGGAGCCAAGTTGACGCAAACAACAAGTTCCGAATTTCCGAGTCCCACTGCAGGCTTCTTTGTCATCACATCGACGTGACAATATGACGATGGCGAAAGCTTTATTCAAGGTTTCATCTCTTCACATGTTGTACCTCAGTTTCAGCCATTCGGTGAGCCAAGCAACGTAACTATCAGGTTAAAGCGTACATTGTGTGCCCTTAAAAATCAAGTAGCAGCGCTTTTTGACCCCTCCTTTGCAATATAAATGAGGCTGCAAAGTCAAGATAAGCGGCGTAGCCGACGTCTAATGTAACCGTGTTTCTACACTGAATTCAACGATTGCTTTGCAAATAAGCCTAAATGCACTCTGTTGACCTCGCTTTATAAGCACGCAATATCCAATGGACAGTAAGTGCGCTACACCCGTTATCTATATTGGCGCGCAATATTCGTTAACAGTAAGTCATATTGCCATACTGTTGAAGGACTCTGGTATTGCGACAACGGTGGTGCGGATACAAGTGGTCATTATCTACTGCATTGTCACACCATTGCGCATCGGGTTTTTGAGATAAGCGTTCTGTATAATTTCCGGGAAATGAACGCAGGGGCGACGCCTATACACTTTTCATTTCTTTTCCTAGAGTTACTCCCGGGTAGTTACATTGCGCAAATAAATTAAACAGCATCGAACGACATAGCTTATTCATGGTCGCAAAAGCCCATAGCAGCTTAACGAGCTTCAGCAGTTGAGATAAAATGGGTCCGTTAGCTCTACTCGCATTAGCCGCTATTCGCGGTTTCATTCCACATGGCCTACGATAAGGTGCGATTGCTGCTCCGTGAATTCAACGGCACGAAAGGTTGCTTGCTGCCGTTCATTGTGGTCGCTCTTGCTGCCTTGCTTTTCAAATGCAGTTAAAAAATCGGCGCATTGGGGCATGGTTATGTTTATGAACGGTAACAAAAAACCCATATGCATCACCACTTTCCAGTCTAAATAAATTTCAAAGTGTGCAGCACGCCCCAACTTCAAAACCAGCTTGTCGGTGCAATTTTCCAGAACAGGGCAGCTTATTGCAATTTCTGTGGCTCCCGGATGAAAAATCGCTCCGCTTCTTTGAACTAAGAGGTAATCTTAAAACTTAAAGGGCGCTCGCCGCTCAGCAATGCGACGAGAGAAATCGGACTTCTTTTTGTACCTTTGAGAGCATCTATAGAAAATTGCTGTGTTGCGTCAAGTGAAAAGGCACTGAAGCAGGCATTGCGTATCTGTAGCTTGTTTAGCAAATGGTGGTGTGGTCACTTCCAGAACAACTGGTACAGTCTAAGTAGGATGGCGTTGCAATGTGCGATGAATCGATATCATGTTTGAATCCCTGATGGTTGCAAACATGAATAAAGAACAAGCTGTGGTTAGGGCAGCCAAATCTCGTTACGGCACTCTTTAACAAAGGTCTTGCTAAAATGTTTAGTTCCTGCTTTAGTGGGATTATCTTCAGAATTAAAAGCTTTGAAAGCTAGAGGGGAAAGAATACGCCACCAAACACTCTGAAAACACAGCAGAGAGCCGATACGCGTGCAAAATAGCGAACTCTTTCAATGTTTAGTCATGTTTTTTAAGCTTATACTGCCGGATGTACTGTGGCCAGCATTAGGAATCAGAAGTGCCACATCGGCTTATTTTAACGAATAATTTACCATTATGACTGCCTCTCGGTCTACAGTGCACTCTGACTGCGCGCACACTGCCCATCATCAAGAATGAAAAACCTTTAACACATGAAAATGTGAAAATACCCTCAGGGTGTGCGTGTGTATATAAAAGCATTTGTTTCAGGATGTGTGGTGTCGCTGGCAGCACGCACTTTTCAGTAGCTTTCATTAGGTTCTCTGAAGCGCAGTATTGTATAGTCACTTTCAATATGAGATAAATCACGCTGGCTGTTAGTAAAGTGACCACAAGCATAAAGAATAACGCCGAAAAATGTTAAATTGGTTCACAATGCATTGAGAACCACTTCCTAAACTTCAGAAAGCTTTCTAAAACTCCCTGTATTAGCGGTAACAGTACCACTAACTTAGGGAGTTTAGTTCAAATTGTTTTTCTATGTAGGTACCACAGTGCAGCGTAGGCAGCCTTCGGAGTCTGGATAGCTAGTTGCAAGTCATATTGAGCGCGAGTGCATTTGGTCGAGAAAACGCCGCAAAGTGCAACACACTACGTACATTAGCCACAGATCACGCGCTCCACCGAGACTTTCGCACGAAGGATTTCGAAAGCGAGGAAGAAGGCGAACAGTATGCAGTACTTCCAACAAGCATAACTGTCACTACGTTTTAACTTGTACTTTAATGTTAGCGTAAACAAACTTGTGGCGGCGTTGTTGAATGTACACGGCGCTTCAGGTTTGCCTAAGTTCAGAACTCGAACTTTCTTAAGCCTACGTGTAATTTTCACTGATTCGTGTGAACAGATTGACTAATTTTTTTCTTCAATATAGCCATGTAGGCCTTGCGTGCTACGTGTGTAGGTTAGCAACAACACTTGTCGATGCATTATATCGGGGTGAAACAACACTGAACATTGTTCTTCCCTGCCCATAGGGACTATAATAGGGGCAGGCAAGGTTAGTACCAATCTAATATTACCGCAAAGGCCGCAAGTAAAGGCTGAAAATATATAAAAACTCTTGTACGTGTTTATTAAAAGAAGTTAGAGCAATGAGAAAATATCAGGCGTAGCGAATATCTTCGTCATGATTTCTGCACTTGTACAATATTGAGGTGTGTTTTTGGCACATTTTGTTTTTCTTTGCAAAAAGGATCACATTTATTTAGAGTGGAAGTCTTTTTTACCGTTCCTTGATGGAATGGGACTGTAAGTTGTGTGTAGTAAGCGTTGATTAAAAATCATGCTCTCTAGAAACCCAGGAGCAGAAAAATATGTTATTTCGCCCTTCATCAAAAATAATCGACAGCCAAAAACGGAAAAAAAGAAATTTCTACAAATGAGAAAATAAATGCGACGTGATTTAGAGAGTGATCGAGGGTAATGGGGTGAAAGCAGCGACAGAACTTGAATATTAGCACCAGGCTGACCACATATATTAAACGGGTAATCTTTATTTTCTTCAATTGCGATGAAATATTATTCCCACACGCCCTGAAGAGCTGTCGGGTTACCGATACGAAAGTTTCCATACGTGATTGTTTGCTTTGATGATTGTACCTTAGCGAAAAGCTTCAATCTTTATTTAGGTAATATGATATTCCACTGGATATATTTTTCGTCTTTTATTTCATTTTACTCAAAAATAAGGCGTTCTGAATCATTAAGAAGTGTAATGAAATGCCCCTAATTTGAAACGTAACTGGCCAAAAAAAAACGTTTCTTCTTTATTTGCAGATTTCGGAAATTGTTGGACGTTCATTGTAATTGTGGCACAGTATGAAACGACAGATTTCATTGGCAGTTTGAGCCGTATGGCCACTTCAAGACAATGTCAACGAAAACACATTTTCATGGAATTTGTGAGAAAACGAGAAACGAGAGGAAAATATTGCGTCACAAATTTGTGGCATTATCACGCCCCGAAAAGCAAGCCGTTTCTGACGCCGGGTAGACGATTGGGGTGCATTGAGAGCATTGACAGATTAAGCATTCTAATTTTGTTTTTAAGTAGCCCCCATCACGCTTGTACCGACAATAAAAGATACCACAGACAAATGAGATCGCTGGCAGTTAAGAGCCTGTGTACATCCTCTGTACTCTCAAAATCTTGAATGAAACGAGGCCAATTTCTACTTCAATTAACCTTATATTTAAGGCGTAGTTAAGGCGTGGTGTTTTTGTCTGCATGTAGATAACACTTATTTTGTGTTCTTGTTGTCACTTCGTTATCTTGACGCATTCACAAGAATCTCTCTTGCATACCTGTTATTATCCGTTCATTCGTACTCATTTTGTTTTGTCATATTTTAGTATGGCTACTCGTTCTCATTTTCTTCGGATGTAATTTAACGTAGCAATATTTTAATTTCGAACACCTTGAACAGCCACTTGATCCTATCGTACTACATTGAACATGCATTATGTATGACACAATGCATGTTTTTGATAAATTTTGAATCAAACTCCAGACTCGACCCTTGCATACGTCGTGTGCGAAGACACCGCTGTTGTCACGTCACGCACAACGAAATCAATTCTGCCCATGCTCTCGTTCGGGGTAGTGCTACAGGGCTACGGGTAGTGCTACAGTGCTACGACTTACGTTTGGCCCTCATAACAGCAGTAGTGGCATTTGGAGCAATATTGTTAACCCTCTGAAGGACATATATTATTGCGTGAATAGATTATGGGCAAAAACAGCGCACAAACTCACGGGACAAAGAGAAGAGATTCAAACAAGCGCTGACTCTCAATTGAATAACTTATTGAAATATACAAGTTGTCTGAACAAATAAGGTAAAAACGCACAGAACATGCGCAGAGGGCCGGCGAAGGATTGTGTCGACGTCGTTAACAATTTTGTGCTACCGGTAACTGCGCAGGCACGGTATATTACATTCAAACAAGCATGCTACTCTACCGGTAACTGAGCAGGCGCGGCATATTCCATTCAAACAAACATGCTACTTGTTACATGCTACACACATGCTACAAACATGCTACAAACATGCTACTGGAAGAGACACAAATAAGAAGCGCTTGTTTGTGTCTCTTCTCTTCGTCCCGTGAGTTTGTGCGCTGTTTCTGCCCATAATGTATCACAAACTAGCCCAACTTTCACTCTTGCTTCGTGAAAAGAACCAGACCAAAACAATAATTTATCTTAGGACCGATATACCGAATCAAAAACATAAAAAATTGTGTCACAACTATATAGGGGAAGAACACAAAGAATTTGGAGTTCTGCAAACATAAGGGATAAGATGCAATGACTTGCACTGATTGACTCAAGGCCGTTCGAGAGCGTCATAGTGAAAGTGGTGCAAACGACATGCAAGAACAATCAGCCGTGGTCTTTACTGAACCACATTTGAAGAAAACTAGACTTCGCGCTTCAGTGTACACAAACATCTTAGACTGAAGTGGAATGAATTTCACTTTAGGAAGGTTGGTGCACTCATAATAACAGCAAATGAGCCACGCAACCACAACTCCATAAATCTGCGTTACGCACAATTGTCATGTGATAGCCACAGTAGGTAAAACCATAGCCTTTCAGTTAATTTTTTTATAACTGACCTTGCCAATAAAGCAGATTTGTCACCTTCTATATTCACTGCGAAGTCTCTTACATCTAGCCGTGATCATATAGTAAACCTCGGACACATTTCATGAGTAGCACAAAAGTAGCGAAATGCACTTTTGAAAGTTTAAATTTAATTATGAAGATATGTACGGCATTCTACGAAGTAGTTGAGCTCGCTTCTAAGTTAGGCTGAATGGCCTGTTGTCAAAAAAAAAACTTCGGCAATGAGAGCCATAAAATCCGCCGTAAGAGTGATATTTGTTTTCGCATAGAAACCAAGAACATTATGTCACTCAAAAATTATGAAATGTGGTGGAGATTTCACTGAATGGATAAGTATCGTGGTGAAATATAGTAAAATGTCGCGATGTGTGCTTTCTTAAAGTATAACAAGCAAACAATTTACAATGCATCGTTGAGCTATCGGATAACAGGCTTTATTTTATAGTTATATACTTATTGATGCGATAGCATTAAACAGTTGGTTTCCCAGAACTTCCGGCGTTGGTGGCAGAGGTTGTGAGTGAAAAATAATCCTCTTTGCGTGAGCGCAATATTGGCTGTCTTCGCGTGACTGAAGAATTGATAAAGATGCGAATAAATTAATTATTACGAATTCCGGGTTTGAGTGGGAATCGAACCCCAATCGTGTGCGTGGCATGTAGGTGTTCTACCGCAAAGCCACGCCTCTGCTTGAGAATAGAGTAAAAATAACTTGCTCTGCTTGGAAACGCAGTGAAATTAACTCTCATGCTTTACAAACAGGCGCGTTCTGTGAACATGTTTCACAATGCAACATGACATACTGCTATGATAAAGCATATGACAAATTTACATTCCTATCGGGCTAAGAATACGGACTTAATATGGCTTCATAGTTTAAAGCTTGCCAGCCACCCACTACAAAAGCCGGACATGCTAATGCACACTTTAGTCCACGTAGTGGGTGCATAGCAAGTTCGAAAATATTTAAGCCACTAAGCTTTTGAAGTACGCACAAGGAACAGAATATGGCTATTGCATTCTACTCCTATAAGCGAAGCGTAGGGGTTTCCCCAATTGTTTCCTCATAATTTCAAAACCTCACTGTCAAAAAGTTTCTTTCGTTTCTAGTTCTAGGTTTACTTCTCATTAATTCCAAAGTTAATTGTAAGACAGGTTCTTGCCAGAACGTTTCATCAAGAGCTGCAGAGGTTTGAGAGCTGTCGATAACAATTGTAATGTCTGTATTTTACGCGGAAGCTAGTTCAGAATAGGGTTAGGAGTGCAATCACCTATATTAGTACCGCAAGCGAAGTTTCTCACTGAACAAACGCGCTGAACAAACTATCAGCTACGCTTTCTTCTGTCATGCGTTGTTAAAGATCACTCCTCTAACTTCTCCTCATTATTGTGCTTTTCCCGTTTTACCTAATGTTAATTTTAGAGCGACAGTCTTCTTGGGGACCTTCGACGCCAAAATTTTGGTCTGCCTGTCGGTCTATCTGTACAATTGTCCGTTTGTCCACGCTAACACTACCCCAAACGGCACCAATCACTACCTCATACGGCCAACCCCCTCCGCAGCACCCATCAATATTGCTGAAGTTTTAGCATTCATACTTGTGCGATTGTCAATTAAAAAATTGGTCCCGTATCTGCATGTGACTCTGGAAATGCCGTCCCTCAATGACGTTGTTGTCAAGTATCTCAGGAGGGCTCGTGTGGCTTTCTGTGTTGATGTGCTGTGCGACCAGGCTCCTAAGATCTTTGCTTCATTAAATGGCTGGCCATCAAGTCTATTCAAGGCACACTGGAGAGTCCGGCGTTCTTCGTCAAATTGGGCACAGTGGCACAAGAGATGTTTAATGGTCTCTATACAGTTGCAGCTTTCCCACATGGATGAATTCGCCATGCCAATGCGATGGCTGAATGACTGTGAAATCCACCTGTGAAACTCGGCATTGTGTGTGTGATGTGACATGTGTCTATCCTTCTCTCTCTCTCTTTTACTCCCCTCTCCCCCTCCCCTTATGTAGGGTAGCAAACTGGACGCATAGTCTAGTTAACCTCCCTACATTTCCTACATTCCTTCTCTCTCTCTCTCTCTGCAAATGCCGTCGAAAGACGATACGCTTGCGTCTGGAGAGAGTGAAAAAAACGTTTATTTGATATTCTGAGCAAGAAAATCGGTGAATGGTATTCTGGAAGCGCTGCTTGAGAGTGCCTTGAGCGTGCATCGGAGGCGAACGAGCGCATCAAGTCACGTCACGCATGAGACTAGAGCGCTATCTGGCAGTTTTCCTGGAAAACGAAGCACTCGCGCTCTGCGCGCCTGGCTCTGAGGTGATAAGGTGAAGAACTCAAGGCGACAGGTAGGCGCCACCACCACGTCGTCTTAGCAAAGCGTCGTAAACATGCCTTTTCGTCCAAGCGTTGCATGGTCAGCGCAGCGTGATATACGCTACGGTCCTTAGAATTACTTATGTATGCCTTTTCTTGTAAAAAATACACATACTTAATATTGACGTGTTGGTATGGTGCCTCAGATATGAGCAATAATTGCTTTTCAATTGACAATCGCACAAGTATGAACGCTGAACCTTGAGCAATATTGGTGGGTGCTGCGGATATGGTCGGCCGTTTGGAGTATAGTTTGGCCACTTTGGTGCCGTTTAGGGTACCATTAAGGACAGAATAAAGAAAAATGTACAGACAGACAGACAGACAGACAGACAGACAGACAAACAGACAGACAGACAGACAAATTTTTTTTTGCGTCGAAAGTCCCCAAGAAAGACAGTCGACTCTAAAAGCAATTATTGTGTATATCTGAGGCAACATAAGAACACGTAGGAATTTTGTATGTGTGTCTTTATACAAGAGAAGGTACACATTAGTCATTATAAGGACTGTAGCGTTTATCACGCTGCGTTGACAGTGCAACGCGGTGCTAAAAAAAGACAAGTGTTTCGAACGCTTTGCTAAGACGACATGGTGGTGGCACCTGCCCGTCGCTTTGCGTTCTACACCTTATCGCCTCCGAGACTGGTGCGCATCTTTCTCTAAGGGCGCACTCGCTTTCCTTCATTTTTGAAGACAACTGCCAGATGGCACTCGTGTCTAACGTGCCTCGATGCGGTCGTTCGCCCTCGCTGCACGAGCCGAGACGCTCTATAACGCACCGCTTCCAGAATACAATTCACGGATAGTCTCGCGCATAACACCATATAAACGTTTTCTTCATTTTACACACGCAATAGTATCGTCTTTTGATTACCTTTGCAAAGAAAACATGAAGACGCGGGGCTAATTTTTTCTATTCTATCTTTGAAAATTCTATAGACGAACATCTACGGCTTCGCTCTAATATGAAAGTGGAAGTATCTTGACAGTTAGGCAAAGCTTTGTGCTTACCACGAACTGATACTATCCTCGAACGTATCGTAATATTACGCCGAATGTTGCATTGAATGCTCTACAATGTCAAAAGAAAAAAATTGTCTTAACCCACCCGCGTGAACTCACCTGAACTGTTAGCGTGGAGACGTATATTATTTTTAGTGCCTTTAAGAAATCTGCGCTACTTTTTGACGATAATCTCTTGCAACTCGCTGATCCAAAATAATTATAGGAGCGCTGTTTAAGTACTGGATGCTTACGCAATATAGAGCCGAAGAAAATATCACAGCTAGATAACACCATATGCCATAAAAATGAAAAAGCTCAGCGTGATGGCAGTGCGTATCTCTCTCATCTGATATCATACATATTGTGACAAGCTTCTTTGACGTGGCCATTGGAGGTAATTGCGGAGGCCCTGCTTCAAGAAAGATTGCATTGCAGATGGCGTCACCGAGTTTACTCAGCATATCGAGATACGCCGTAGCCACAGCCGTTTTTAAAGACAATAGTCTTTCTTGAGGACCTTCGACGGAAAAATTTTGGTCTGTCAATCTGTCTGCCTGTCTGCCTGTCTGTCTGTCTATCTGTTTGCCCGCCCTAACAATACCTCAAACGGCACCAAACGACCAAACCCATCTGCAGTGCCCACCAATATTGCTCAAGGTTTAGCGTTCATAGTTGTGCGATTGTCAATTAAAAAGCCGTTATATCGCATATCTGAGGCGCCACAACAACGCTTCGATGTGTTTTATGTCTGTCTTTATACTAGAAGAGGCACACACAAGTAACTCTAAGGAATGTAGCGTATAATCGCGCTGCGCTGACAGTGCAACGTATTGCTCAAAAAGGTGTTTCCAATGCTTTGCTAAGACGCCACGGTGGTGACACCTGCCCGTCGCTTTGCGTTCTACATTTTATAACCTCCGAGACTGGCGTGCGTCTTTCTCCACGGGCTGCACGCCTTTCACCCCCAAAAACTGCTATTCCGGCTTTGTCAGATCGCAGACATGGGTATTGAAATCGATCATGCATAAAACTGTGATTATCTGCTTCAAAGTAATTTTTTTAAGTGTATCATCTTCTGTTTAGTCGAAAAGGGTCAATTCCTGAACGTGTATTTCTTTCTTTTTTTTGCAACACTTATCGCGCCGGATCTACACGACGTGAACACAATCACTAACGTCGAAATATATCTTTCGCAAAAGACTAACAAAGAACTCTATCAGAAGTCTCAGCGTAAAACGTATATATAGAATCAAAGGAACAAGCAGATGCCTATATTTGCGTCCAAGCCTTATAGGTCACCCCGCATTCGACCTCGATAGGACTGGCTCCACCACTTCCTCGCGTCTTCTTTGGATGCAGCAGATGAAACAAGAGTGGAATGGATTGTTGTCGTAGATGCGTAGGCAAAGGCAAGATGAGTGAGCAAATGTCGTTGACGCGTGGAACACAAACAAGACGAGAGAAATACGAGAGCAACGTTGGCACTACGCGAGAAAACGCGAGAGCTCCAAGCTAGCACCACACGAAAGTATTGTGGGTCGTATATAACTGACAGCGGCAGCCTTGGTAGGAATGACATTTTGCCGACACGAAGCGATTTCCCAGTGCGCTGACGTGACTGCGCATAAACACGTCTGCATGGGGAATAAGGGTTCTGATGGAGAGATCCGTTTCTTGGCGGTAAGAAAAGAAAAAAAAGAAATTTGGTGCCTAAGTCAAAACTTGCGGCAGTAAGTAACTCACGCAACGAAGGCTAGAGTAAGCTTCGTGCAAGAACTTGCGTTTTGCTTACAAATCACAAAAAACGTGTCCGAATCGCTTCAGAGCATTACGCGAGTATTTGATTTGGTGCCGTCTACTTTGCATGAATCTTTCATACCCTATTTATATCCAAAATATGCCTTTTTGTTGCTTCTTTGGCAGACATCAATACTCATTTGGGTATAGGAATAAAAACTAACTATCACTGATAGAATGACTTGAACAAAATGTAAGTTAGGACGAATGCTGTGGTCATAGAGGAGCATCACTGTGCCTCAACAGAGTGGTTGGAATCAGCCTGCGCTGACGCAGTGTGCAATTTGTAGAGGCAATGTCGTTGGAAGTCACTAAAACAATAATCTTTTCGATTTGAAGTGGTTTAAAGAAAAGTGGGTGTACATATATTTAAGGAAATAGTTGCGAAAGGTATCTGCCAGAAATGATTTTTAGACCTTCTGCTCGCGGCTTGTCTTATGTGTGCACCGTGTACAGCAGTGTTTCCTGTACACGTCTGGGGCCGCGCTCAAGGTCACGTCTCCGATAATTGCAACAATTCTCACTAGATGGCACACCACTCGACAAGGCGGGTACGTAGGTTGGTCTACGTATGAGGCTGAGGAAGCCACGAGCAAGATCGTCTGTGATAGACGTCTACGCTTCATGTACGATCACCGGTGGGCTCATAGCATGTTCCGCTACCTGCACCTCGTCGGACTCAGACCATAGTGGTTTTATCAGAGTCTACTTTCTTTGAGCAGGTACGATATGCCGCACCACTCAACACTCAAGTTTTCCGCGGCAGCTCGGAAAAGAATACGCGAAGCGGAAAACAAGCAACGGCAAATGTCGATGCAGCAAAAGGGTGCACTACAGCGTTATCGTACATCTAACGAGGCATTTTCTACGGTATTTCTTCATGACAACCGTGGTGGAAGTGGGGTATAGTGTTAGAAGCGCCCTCGGGAGCGCTGCGCGCGCTAGCTTCCCGCAGGCGCTTCGACCCAAACATCTACTCAACTCTATGTAGAACCTGTGGAGTGGAAGAAGAAACAGAAGAGCACTTGGTGCTACAATTCCAGAAACTCACAGCTTGCCCTCCAGAGGCCATTGGAATACCTCAGGTGCTTGCCCTGATGGACAGGAACGCAAAAGTAGTTTCCAGCTCGAACACGAGGCGCCAACAGTGGTGGAAGTGGTGCAAAAGTGAACTGTACTATGTGTTTTCATTGTTTCTTTTTCTGCAAACCTCGGCTAGAACACCATATGCGCTCTCTCGTTACAAAGGGCAACGCCACATATCATCATCTTCTTCTTCTTCTTCTTCTTCTTTCTTCTTCTTCTTCTTCTTCTTCTTCTTCTTCTTCTTCTTCTTCTTCTTCTTCTTCTTCTTCTTCTTCTTCTTCTTCTTCTTCATTATGAATGATCATTATCATCGTCTTCGTCACCGTCGGTTTTCAATGGTCTATGCAATCACATTATCGAAATGGGTTTGAAAAATGAAGAATTGAAGAGAAAAAGTGCAGTCGTGGTAACTATTTGTCTCTCAGGAAGTCACCTCCCCAGTGCCACATGGGGCATGGATAGCGGCGGAGAGAATGGAATGAAAAAGCGAGAGAAAAAGAGGAGGGTGCCAATGACGTTTTGTCTGGCCACCCCGCCTTCCAAGGCATCGGTTTTCCGGTCATTATAAGCAAGCTCAATTGGTTGCTCGCCATCGCTTACGGCGGCGCAGACCACTCTCAAGCTCGTCCACTTCATTTCTCTTCACTGGAAGCTTACGAAGTGAGCACACTTTGTCACCGCTCAGCCGCATGTACAATCCACAAGCCAAGACAGGAGCGCGGTGGGATGGCAACACAGCTGCCGCTCGGGCTCGCCTCCATGGTCCTGCGGTGGCAGCACGGGAGGCCGAAGTGAAGAAAACTCACTCGCAAACGAACCTGGAGCTGTGGGTTGTGTATATGAAATGTACGTAGTTGGTGCAGATATATATAATGCATTTAATTGTAAACTAATAAACATCGTGTATGTAGTGTATATATTGTTAACGATGTATATAACAATTTCGTCAATGTATATATGAGGATAGCATACGTGTACAGGGGTTTCACGGGTTACCAAATCATATCCGAGCCAGCTCCTCTAACATCATTCCTGTCTTGGTTATGGTGGTGATTTATTTCGACTGGCTATCAACATAAGTACCAGAAAATCAGTTTTCAAGGAAGATTGTGATGATACGCTGTGTTTTTATTATGATGATGCAATGCTCCCACTATGAGCTTACACCCAACAATGCCGAGTGGTCAGAAGTCTAGTGGTTTTATGTACGACATTCATACACCATTTAATTATGAATGCGAAATAGTCCTATAAAGTGAAATGTCGTATACAGTATGCTTTATTCTGAATATTTACCCCCCGAGAAACTTCTGCCTTATCCAGATAAAGTCCTACTAGAATCCATTCTCACATTTCTCTGTCGCCTTGTGTGTTTGCGGTATTGAATTCGTCATTTTTTCGTAGACTTGTGTAGCTGGTTCTGTATTCAAAACGCTTAAAAATCTCGACACTTCACACTGACGATTCTCAAATCACTGTTCGGGAGAACGCAAAATTTTAAGTAGGAACCAATAACTCTTCTCGATTGCGTTCACATTGGCTGGGAAAAAGTATTTACCCTTGCAACGAGAAGCCCCAAACACCGCTATATGAATGGCAGGTATGTCGCTGTTGTCGTGACAAAGTGCGTGTTTAGATTTTAAATGAGGTCTCAAATCACACAAACTGTAAAACTCTCGATAGCTCCAATGTACCGAATTGGTAACTTGCCAATGGTTGAAACTGCGCGGTTCTGCTTATTGTCGCGTCGTCTGTTGATTAAAAAACAAATAAATGCTTGTGATTACTGTACATTTAAGGAAGTAGACGAGGAAAAGGGGTTTCGATTGCACCATTTGTGGAGTAACCGTGCAAGAGTAGCCACGCTCTCGTGGTTACTCCTTCAAGAAGCAACAGTCAATTTGCGCAAAAAAATAAAAAATAGGGGCTTTGGTTTACTTACTCTTCCTTCCGAAGTGAGTTCAGAAATTTGACTGGATGTAAAATGAATTCGGAAGCATCACATTCAGAAATATATTTTTGAAAATTTACAGCAAACACCTGTATATCAAACGCATGACCAGAATGAGCATTCGCGTGCACTAACCACTACATTACACCATGCTACCGCACCATCTGAAATGAAACCGGCTGGTGTAGGCAACAATAGTTCGTTTGCACATGGCGCAAGCGTTCCTGTAGTTACACAAAAAAAACGGGCGCTTTATTCCACAAGAAGAATTGTGCCCCTCCTTGTCATGCCGTGTGCAATCTTTGGCGCACATTCCGTCTTTTGGAGGAGCAAGGACCTCTTTTTGGGGTAACTGTGCAGTTCCTCCGCGAAAAAAGTTTCATTTCAGAGTGTCGCACTGCGAGCGGCAATGAATAGCCTGAATGAAACTCAAGCAGGATTGATCTGCGGGACTTTAGTGTTTTGATTTGCGGCTGACAGGTGGCGCAACAATCTGCAGGCCACAGCAGAATCGGTTGTGGTCATGCGCATGTTTCAGAACGCAGTTTCACAACTGTCATGATTGAAAAACTCTGGATCTATATAAGTGTCCTAAACAGTTCCGACACTGCTGCAAACCATTTGTGACTGGTCAATAAAAGGTGATTCAAGGCAACTGATATACAAAGCAGCTAGCGCTGTCCTACCGACATGTACCCATTTTGACACTCAGGAGGCCACTTTTCATACTACCATTGTGTCACGATATAACCTTGCTTCCTGTTCCTAAGCAGCTAATTGCTTCAGATGCCTAGCACTGCAATCGCATAAATTGATAACTTGGGAAGCAACCGACTCAGGTGAAGGAGTCTTTTTTGAACAAAGTGGTCCTGTTTGTGACTGATGTGGTCTTGTGAACTAGCCACATTCACAAGTGCAAGTCACAGGTTTGAATGTGCAGTTAGATGTTCGTCGCAAACTTTAGCGAGCTCTGCAAAAACATCGGCGGACGCCACGCTGGAATTTAGGCTATAGTCAGAACATAAATTTAAATACTCTATATACGTAAGCATCAATTAGGCGCAAATTAGGTTAGGTTAGATTCGACTTCTGTTTAATTTAACCTAACCTAACCTGTTTAGAAGACAAGCAGGACAGGTTAACAGAATAACTATAAAAGAAATAAACCGAAAAAATGGATATTTTTTGTTTCTTTGTGAACGGCAATCAGCCACCCTTCAAAAACAAAATGCTACAAACGCGTTCTCATCAGCACTTCCAACTTGTTCTTCTCTTTAGTATTCTTTGTAATTAGATGTCGCGGGTGCCTCCCAGGATAATTACGCCTACCTATGCACAAAAAAACACATGCAAAAGTTCCCGCGTTCACTCCTCTACCAACTCACTCATTAACGCAACATTTTTTTATGTTTTGTTGATCTTGTTCTTCTCTACGAACAGTCAGTTTCGGGAGGACAGAATGTGGAACTTGCAACAACACAATTTCGACTAGACCAGTAGTTATGCACTCGCCTACAACTACTTTCGCGGCAGTTGCAATCAGCTCGCCGAGTGGCTTGCTGCTGCTCTTGCTGCTCGTTGTACACGCCTGCTCCGTGGAGCGGCGAAATGAAGTTGCTACGCAGAAGCGCGGTGTTTACCGGGACTTTTTTCGTTATTATTCCGCACAGTCACCTGTGTGTGCTCTTCCTTATACGGCAACTCATTTGTGAGACGAAAGCACCAACGAACGAAATAGGAAGAGAAGCAGGAGCAGACGAACTTTTTCGGGAGAGTTCAACAATACTGCATGCAGGATCTTGAATGCTCCTGTACGTGCACACACACACACACACACACACACACACACACATATATATATATATATATATATATATATATATATATATATATATATATATATATATATATATATATATATATATATATGTATATATAGCGGCGATCCACCGTAACACTGATGGTACATTGCGCATATATTCTAATGTATGCGTGGTCAGGCAATAATTAATTATCAAATAAATAAACAGAAGCTAAAACGTTAGACAGCAGGCAAGAGTCTTTGTATTGCTTGCTGTTGAACGCATCCTGCACTCTTCATAGAGCATTAGGAAATACCATTTGTGGCCGGATTTGATGGAGACATTGAGCACCGAAACATCTAAAAACGTGCGCGGGAAATTACGCTGACTTTCTTCGAATATTGTGAGCTAATGAAAAAAAAACTCAACATCTTCCAAAGGGGACCCTTTATAGGATGCGAAGCCACAGCATTGTGCACGGCGTATTAGGCTGGTGATTCGGTAGAGGATGCGCGGCATTTTCGAGACGTTGCTGATGACGTGTCAGACAATGACGACGTCGAGTATTTGCCGGCGTTTGCATTTCACAGTCGGCGCTTCTACTCGGTTTGCTTGACTTGCGTTTGGTCGGTGTCCGACACGTTGAAGACGCTTGCGCTCGGCTTCCTTGGCTCGCGTCTCGTCGGTGTTACCAAAGCGCCGTCTCCATTCTCGAACGCGATCGGCATACTTGACTCCCACTTTGTCGGTATCAGTCATCCACTGCCAATACTTTTTGGGGCTTCCCTGCCCACATTCGCGAACGCGATCGACTCTGCTAATTCTTGCAACGCCAGCGACGGCCAGGTTAGGCGAAATTGCTTCGGTACAGGTTTTACGGACGAAAGAGCTTGTTTTCAGCGTGGCCTCTCTTGCCGATCAACGAGCCGATCAAAGAGCTGAAAGATGGAAATACGTCACTGAGGTGTTGCTCGATCTCAACACTTTCGTGTTATCAATACTACTCAGTACTTCTTGTGGAGGTATTTTCCCGTGTGATGCCTGAGCACAAAGAGCTAAAATAGCGGGATAAACAGTATTTGCTTATTTTTTCAGAAGCGACCGCTTGTCCTCATACCTACTTTTAATTTCGCATGATGTTTTTTTTTCTTTTTTGGTAAAGAATGCAAGATTATGACGCTTAGCAGTGCCGCCTCATATAATTTCTCTACTGTAATTACTCTCTTGCTTTGAAGAGCTTAAAGTGTTTAGTACCTCAGTTCATTTTTCCGCATTGCGGGGAATACACCGGCACACCGAAAGAGGAACTATTGCCGTAATATTAATAATCATTATCATCATCAGCCTGACTACGTCCACTGCAGGACAAAGGCCTCTCCCATGTTTCGCCAGTTAACCCGGTCCTGTGCTTGCTGCTGCCAATTTATACCCACAAACTTCCTAATCTCATCTGCTCACCTAACCTTCTGTCTCCCCCTAACCCGTTTGCCTTCTCTGGGAATCCAGTCAGTTACCCTTCATGACCAGCGGTTATCCTGTCTACGCGCTACATGCCCGGCCCATGTCCATTTCCTCTTCTTGATTTCACCTATGATAACCTTAACCCCCGTTTGTTCCCTAATCCACTCTGCTCTCTTCTTGTGTCTTAAAGTTACACCTACTATTTTTCTTTCCATTGCTCGCTGCGTCGTCCTCAACTTAAACTGAACCCTCTTTGTAAGTCTCCAGGTTTCTGCTCCGTAGCTAAGTACCGGCAAGATACAGCTGTTATATACCTTCCTCTTGAGGGATAGTGGCAATATACCTGTCATAATTTGAGAGTGCTTGCCAAATGTGCTCCACCCCATTCTTATTCTTCTAGTTACTTCAATCTCGTGGTTTGGCTCCGCGGTTATTACCTGCCGTAAGTAGTCATAGCCTTTTACAACTTGAAGTGCATGCACTATTACCTATCTCGAAGCAATGCTCTTTTCAGAGGTTGTTGTACATTACTTTCGTTTTCTGCAGATTAATTTTAAGACCCATTTCTGCTCTCCTTGTCCAACTCCGTAATCAGGAGTTGCAATTCGTCCCCTGAGCTACTGAGCAGTGCAATGTCATCGGCAAAGCGCAGGTTTCTAAGGTACTCTCCATTAACTCTTATTCCTAATTGTTCCCATTCTGTGCCTCTGAAAACCTCCTGTAAGCACGCGGTAAATAGCATTGGGGAGATTGTCTCCCCCTGCCTTACACCTTTCTTGATTGGTATTCTGTTGCTTTCTTTATGAAGCACTATGGTAGCAGTTGATCCGCTGTAGATTTCTTCCAGGATGTTTATATATACTTCATTGACGCCCTGATTCCGCAGTCTCTGCATGACGGCTGATATTTCTACTGAATCAAACGCCTTCTCGTAAACTATGAAGGCTATGTGTAGTGGTTGGTTATATTCTGAGCATTTATCTATTGCCTGATTGATAGTATAAATGACAATAATAAAACAACTAATAATAATATAATGCAACAACTATAATAAAGCAAGTATGCCAGTTTAGCGCCAGTGGTATCACGACTCACTGCAAGGCGCAGACGACGGCATGTTCCCTGTACCGCTTTATTTATTTTTAAATGCGAAGCGTTTTTTAGCGAACTTCGGCGACTTTTGGCGTGTCTATCTATCTAGCAGCTTACGTATTCGATCATTCCAGTGATTATGGGCGGCGCAGCGTAAGGTCGAAATAGCACACGAGACGGTGATGTCGCGAGCGTTTACGTCAGCGTCGCAGAGCGTGAAGACACGTTCATTGGTTTATTTTTACTGAGAGACCGAACTGCGTTGCAGTTTTATCACCGTGTCACAGTTTCGGAGCACGGCTACATGGCACCGCTTGCGTCATGGAATGACCAAATAAATGCTCTCGTGGTCACCCTCTTAACTTGGCGTGAACCAAAATTAGCATGGGAGGGTAAGATGGTTTGACGAATATGACGCGCTGGTCAAGACATGAGTGTTGTCACAATCTTGTCGCGTACGTCGTCATACACTTCCTGGAAGACATTTGCACGTAACCACGGGCGCGTATGTGCCGCTTGTAAGCGGGTATGCGCCACAGATGATTGAAACTTGGTATCTACCCAGGAACGACGCGAACACACATGGGCAATTTTCATTTCATTTCATTTTATTTCCCTAAAGACCCGCGAGGGGGTATTACATAGGGGTTGGTAAAAAACACAAAACATAGAAGACGAAGATTTAACATAAAAAGTGCTTATTGACATTTTCTAGGAACTATGATGGGCCGAGAATGGTTGCAATTTCACTGGGAGGGCCGTTCCAGTCTGGTGTGGTACGTGGAAAAAACGAGGCAGAAAAAGTAGAAGTCCGGGAGCGTGGCCGAGCAACTTCAAGCAAATGGCTCGTGCGGTGACATATGCGTGTTGCGGGAACTATATAAGGTGGGGCATGCAAGGGACTATGAAAAAGTTTGTGGAACAATGATAGGCTGGCAATACGATGGCAAAGTTCTAGATCTGGTAAACCAGATTCTGCTTTCAATCTAGATACGCTGACAGTTAAACAGTATGAACAGTGAATAAATCTAGCGGCTTGGTTTTGAAGTGATTCGATGGCATGTGTAAGATGAGATTGTCGAGGGTCCCAAATTGGCGATGCGTATTCTCGTTTAGGTCGAACGATGGATTTGTATGCTTGTAATTTTACGTGTTGTGATGCGAGGCGTAAATGGCGTTTAAGGAAACCCAGTGTTTTATTTGCAGATGAAATGATATTAGTGGCGTGTATGTTCTATGAAAGATCGCTACAAAGAGTGACGCCGAAATACTTGTATGACGGAACATTTTCTAGGGGAATGGCATTAACTGCGTAAGGATACACAAGCGGCATGTGGCGGCGATGGAATGAAACGACTTTGCATTTACTCGGGTTAAGTTCCATGAGCCAGCGCTCACACCATTTCTGGAGGCGGTTCAGGTTGGCTTGTAAAGATGACTGTTTCAGGTATTTTTTAACGCTGAGCGTTAAGAAGTACCTGAGATTGGTAGCGTCGATCCGACAAACGCAAATAATAAATGTCATGGTCCCAGCTGGAATCAAACCCAAGCATTCTGCGTAGCGATGAAGCATTCTACCACAGAGCTGCGCCAGGTCATCGAACTTCTTTTAAAATTGACGCTAATGTTAGTGAAACGTGAATAATGGTTGCCGTGCTGCCAACCCAATTTTAGAAACATTACTTATGTACTGCTATGATACAGCTGTGACGTCAAATTAACACCAATTGTGGTTAGTTATTGCCATTTGCTGATGTTGAGTTATGTAGCACTGTCCAGTGTCAGCATCCTCGCAAACATGAGCACATTATATCCGCTTTTGCTGCTGCTATAATAAGCATGTTCCTCGTTGACCTCGTTGCGCAAGTGCAAACAACTGGATTGTAAATATCTGGAAGTCTTCAACATATGTGTGTGCGTGCAACATTTGTACACATATTTAGCGTCATTTTATGACGTGTCAATATATAAAAAAAGTTGCAACATCATCGCCTGCCCTCCGCATGCTTCACATAACGTCGATTCCCAGGTACATGGGATCCGCCGAATTTTCTCATTCCCTTTCTTCTATTTCCATGTCTTTTTGTACAGTACTTCTGACAATAATATTTTTCTTTTTCTCTAATTCTTGCTGTATTTGTTGCTTTCTTTTTATCTCATTTTTTTCATTTTCATGTCTCTGTCTGTTTCTGTCTCTCTCTATTTTGCTGTGTCTCTTTATATTATTTGTCTTGGCTTCCTATATCATTCTTTTTCTTTCTTTTTATTTTATTCTGCATTTCTCACTCTTTCTTTTTTCTCTGTCTTTATATATATTCATTTCTAACTCTCTTTATGTTTCTGCCTCGTTCACCTTTTTTCTATCCTAGATTTCTGCCTTTTCCACCTTTTTCTTTGTGTTTCTAACTTTTAAGTATTTTTTCTGTTTACTCACCCTACAATCGTCTTCTTGCTTTTTTCTATCACTTTCTTCATCTCCATGCATTCTCTTTTGTTTTATTTGGATTTCTATCTTTATCTGCCTGCCTTTCACGTAGTCCTGTTTTCTATGCAGAGTTTTGTTTAAACACTTGCAGGTGTGCTTCTCGAAAGAGATGTTTTTCCCCATTTTTGTGGTGCTTACCAGCCTGTGCAGTTTTGAGCGATGGAGGACAAGGTAAACTTAGCTTAACTGGCCTCACTGTTATAATAGGAACCTGAAATAAACGATGAAAATAACCCGACAACTGTCACCACACTGGCAAAAATTAACTTTGCGTCAAAAAGTTTGCAAGGACACATATCTGTCCAAGTAGTATGCACAGTTTGTGGAATAACACAATTTTTTGTAGATGACTGATCATCTTCTTAGGTGACTTGTTTGGACCAGTGAGGGAGACCAGCATTCACGCGCGTTGATTAATGTTTACTCTAACCTGCACATAAAAAAATGCTCAAAATGCGGCCTGTGTATTGCTGTACTAGCTCATTCCTTATCACCAAGTTGTTTTTCTTTATTTTTTGCTATATTGTTGTTTTTAAAAAGAATTGAAAAGTGAACGACGTTTTTGTTCACTTTTGTTTCCACACAGTTACACTAAATTTACATCTTCTATATTTTCATTGGCATCATTGAGTTTGTACTATTCGCGGATTCTCATTAACTGCAGCAAGCCATTTCCTCAACAAGATGCCATCCTCGGCAGTAAGTCATTGCGAGAGCTACCCAGCTGCTCGGAGGTAGGCTTCCGAGTGTGCAAAATGTAACTGCGTATTTAATATCGAAGCAAATGTCAAACTAATCAAATAGAATATTTGAGTTCCTAATACTTTCACTTCTCTGGATTTTTTTTCAATAAATAGAGCGCACGCGAAATCAGCTTATTTATTATATTGTTCTATGAACATAACAAATGAAGCGGCTTCGTTCTGCACTTAAATAATTTCCCCGGAAGAAAATGTTCTAACGGGAAAGCTTCAACGACAGTGCCCAAAGGGCATCGCGTGGCAGAACAATCCACTGCGCTGTAATACGAAAGATTCGTTCCCTCACGAAAGAGAAACGCCGGCAGGTCAACCGAGTATGATGGATTGCCTGTACACTTCATTAGGTAGCAGAAAGATCGCCAGGCCAGCTTGGTGTATGTATATATTGGCGCCTTTATTGACGAGGCTCATCTTGCCAGTGCTGCTTCTGTCATCCTTTTTCTTGTTACTTACTTTAATTCCCCAAATTCTTCACAGTCTTTATTGACAATATATTGTTAATTATACTGGTTAGCGCTGGTCAGCACTGTAATATGCATTAGTTAGGAGTCACTACTGGTTGACTAGCCCGGCGCGAGATTGAGTGCGGAACTTATTGAGTAAGCTAAGACCAGCCGAAAACTCATGAAAAAATACATAAATATTGCCAGTCTTGCTGTCTCGCTAGAACGGTGCAGCATTCTGCGAGCTGAAGCTGTGTTCAGGAGCACATGATGGTGCGTGCTCTTAAAGAGTCAGTTACAAGAAAACCTTAGCGAATGATTGTTTTTATCTGCGTACAAGGTGAGTTATTTCAACTCCCACGCAGTAATAACGTTTTATAAGACAGCAGTCACGGTTACGATTCTTGACTGTTCGTGCAAAGGTCGAGGACTTGATCCCGGCTGCGGTGCCTGCAATTCGATGCAGGCAGATTTTTAGATGTTTGTGTACTGCTTGGTGTCTGGGAAAATTTAAAAAAAAAGAAATTCCAGATCGTCGCGATTTCCGGAAATCTTGTCCGTGACGCGCACCGTAATAATATCTTAATTTAAGCACACTCAACCCCGTAAATAATATTAAACAATCTTTTATCTGAGAATATTCAGCAAAGGAATCATCCACCAGTGTGCTGCACTCTTTTTCTCGCAGACAAGGCGAGACTTCTCTGACTTGCGAGACAGCCTTGCGGGAAAGAGAAAGACAAACTTTCCTTACTTGGAAGGAAGGGCAATTACTTTGTCCGCGAAAGCAGCCTTCTTTATACCCGTGTCTGTAATTGTGTTTGGTAGCACAGCTGTCGACAAGATGCCGACTCGATCTCCACGGCTAATACTGCTGGCCCATTTGTTGCGGGTCTTTTTTGTGGGTTACTTATCAATCACATTTCGTGGGAGCTCTACCTATGCCTGCGGACGGTTATCTTGTTAATCGGAAGAGTTGCACTATTATGTTGACGTTTGTGGTAACGTATCGCTTCTAGAAATATTGTATTCCAGTGTATGCAGGTGATGGCTATGTTTTGCTTGAAAGTTTATTTCGAAGGTAATGTTTCTTATCTAGCATCTTCTAAACGGGTGCGTTTAGGTTACTATCCCAAATAAAACTGATGTGATGAGCCAATTGAAGGAACAAGATCTGAAAGTCTGTTTTTTTCGAATAAAGTTTTTTCGAGTGATCAAGACAGAAATGTTGCAAGACCAAAGGTTTAACGTGGTGTTATTGGGAGAAGAACCACTATATCAAAGCCAATATCGGAGCAAGAGTTAGTTACTGCTGTTAATAGTTTCTGTGGTTTTACGTTTTTAAACTACGATATCTGAAGAATGAGTACTGTCCTGAAGGGCTGTGTGCAATAAAACCATCCGTTCTTCAATACGCACTAAACATCGCACAGTTCGCTGCGTTCTAGAATTCAATTGAAACGTACGAGTGGGACCAAATACACAATTTGGGAATCAACAGTGGAGAATATAGTGGATCTCGACTGGGAGAGAAATAACAGAACGCTATATTTTGTGGTGTCTCTGCTGCGAGTCGAAACGTCATCTACTTCCGCAATAGCACTCTGTGTATACAAAGCGCCTCTCGGTTCCACGAAATGCACACACAACGTAGCATGTACCTTTGTGCAAACACGAAGTCCCAGACGCGTAGGTCAACCCCGCACTGTGTAAATCCACTATAGTTCTTGTCAGCACGTACCATGCACCATGTTTATGCAGTGCCACAACGCATTCACTCGCCACGTCTTAGTGTGTGCGGTGGAGCACAAAAGACTCGAGCGGCTGTACAAACAGTACGAAAGTAAGTGGGACCTACTCAGGAATTTCATGCGGGATTGAGGGAATAGTTTGGTGTCAGGAAAAGCTGAGAGATAAAAAAAATGAGCGTTCATTGATATTTAGGTTTCGTGTGGTTATGCTGGGTGGTGTTTTTTCTGCACGGTTCCACTTGCAACAACGGATAGGTGGGCGTGGTGAGTGCTGGACAGTGGGCTCTTAATTTCTGATTCGGCCAGCTACGTCTCTCACACCTAGCTCAAAAAGTGTTGCTCACCATAGGCAGCATTATTTAACCTTGACGAAACAGTTCCCACTTCATTAGCAGTTCGTTATGAAGCTGAGTGTATTGACATGACCATTACGCGGTTTTCTGAAATAAAAGTGAAAAATTGGGAAAGCAACACAATGTTTCTAGTAAAGCCGGAAACACAGCAGCGGTGAGTGGTAGATATAAATATCTTGCCTTTTGAACGGTCACGAACGTTCTCCGCGGTGGCTCAGTGGTTGACGCCTCTGCTTTCACAAAGCAGAGATGCCACGTTCTATTCCGAGCGCCGGGGTGCTTTCTTCTGGATTTGTTTGCTTTCTTGCGTTTTTATATATTTAGATACGTATGCATATACGGTGCATGATGTCTATGCTGATGCCGACGCTGGCGGCAAACTCCAGCCGAGAGTGTCCATAAATTGCTATCGCAGTGAAATTGGATATCAATGCACACGCCGACACTGGCAGAAAAATCCAGTCTAGAGTGTCCATATAAATGCTATCGCAATAAAAAGAGTTTGAGAGCAAGGAGAGTATCCCGAGGAGCTACTGCAAAATTTGATTTAAAGACGCCATCATCATCGCTTATGCGCATGCTACCTCGCTATCTCGGAACCATCCGCGAGCGGTTCGTATGTCCTTCTACGTGTTGCACTTTAAACGCGAAGAGATTGCGCGAAAGTTGTCCCTGAAGCACCCGTATTCTCTCAAAGTAGCGTTTTAGAAAGCTGCGTGCCATTGGATTCGAGTGATTTAGCTCTCGGCCTCACTTCGCATAACGCTGCAATTTCTCGCTATTGCATTCATCTGTTTAGCAAAAACAGGAACTTATCGCAGCTTTTAAGCTATCCTTAAATGGCCGCTGCGAAATGCCTCTATAGACTATATTTGATCATTCTACAATCTATTGAGGTAAACACTATGAGTCTGTAAGCCACTGTACGCACATTACTGAAGTTGTAGCTGATGGCAATAAAGAATGAAAGCTGACCTTTCTGTACAAGGGGAAAGCTTCAAACCACTCTATTGTTGAGGAGTTTCAATCCTGTGATGGTTGGTGTGATTGTACAGTTCTTTCAAGGAATTTTTCACGTGTGGACACGGCTGCTAGCATTGCATGGCACCTGCATTGAATTTCCCCCGAAACATTTTCGAGCCCTGACGTGGCTCGGTGATCACCAACTTCTTGTGTAATAATCCGATATTTATACAATTTCTGAATTCACACGTGATTTCATGGAATGTTTTATTTTTTTTTCATGAAGGCGTGTACACTTTTTTAGCATCGGGTGATGATGACGTCAAGTAGCATTGTTGTCTTTGTTTGCTGTTCACCGGTTCCATCCACGCCGTTACGCTGCTTTGTCGTCAGAGTCACAAATTCGCGTTATGGCCATGCCACAGTGAACATTAGGAAGTCTAAAGCAGTACTCGGAATTTTATTTTTGTGAACTTGCGCTGGAAAATGAGGGGTAAAATTCAAAGACTTCAAGCTGTTCACCAACAACGGCAAAAACAGCGTTAGCCGTCCAGTAACCCAATCTGTAGTAAATCAATCCGCCTTTCATAGCTGCACTATCGAACATACCAGCGGCATTGCTGGTAGCTTGGTTATTTTTGGAATAAACTCTAAGATCACTCAGTTCTGACTGGACATTTTAGGTAATCTGTATGGATCATTAGCGCGAGGCTCTGGTTCTGCATGAAACAGAGTGGTTTTATGAAAGCACCAGCAAAGAAGCGCGTGGCACAAAATTGTTTATAACATTTGCGAGATCAAGATGCCCTCTCTAATCTCGAAGGTCGATCTTTCGTACGGTTCGTGCCTTTCAGGGCCCGTGCTGGAAGTTTACAGTAGAAAAAGAGGTGCCTCGGAATCTTCTAACACAATTTATCTGCTTAGGAGGTTCGTGACATGTTAAGCATAGTGCTCTACAACGAGTTGCAAGCTGCGAAGCCGTCACGGCCTTCGAAAGATTCTGAGCACGCCATTTCATTTTCTGGATTTCATCGACAAACTAGTTTTCTTTCATTCAGGAGAAGCCAACGGTAATGGGAGAGTGGCTGCTCGAAGCAACACAGTTTCAGCTTTACTCAACAAAGTAACTTTTTATGTGTTCCATAAACGTGTCTGGGCATTTTTTTGTTCACAGACGGTGACACTGTCATTTTTATAGCGTGATTTCTTTCAGTACCGGAATGTAACACCATAAAAAAGAACTAAATATATGCGTGCGCGCACGTCGAAAAAGAGTAAAAGAGCTGAAGCGATTTTGTAAACTGATATTTTGTCCAGGGACAAGTAACGACGTTCGAAGAATTGCCAAAAGCTTTCAGGTCACATACGTTTGGAAAAGGCCATAGTTTCGTGAAGCCTTGCGGATGCTGCAGATTAAGTTTCAGAAGGTACCGAGAAATCCATTACATGTCTCCGCGTCCTTCCTTTCATGACCAGCACATTGGCAAGCGCCGCTGAATAGTTTTTTTTTTTCTTTCCCCATAGCACGTTTCACCCTCTCCAATGTAAAACGAAACAAGATATGTGGCTTATTATGACTACTTCGTGAAGCAGATGATGACGCCTTCTAGGAGCACTGTAATGGGCAGTGCTGCTTGTTTCATGAGGTTGGCCAATGACATCTCGGCAGAGAAAGCATAAATAAAATGACAGGTGCATTCAAACTTTGCGTCACTGATTTGCCGTACCAAAACAAAAATCAAACGAAACGACTTTAGCAAAAGTTCAGGACAGGCAAAACGTTTTTTAAACGGGGTTCACAGAAATTCATTTGCTTTTGTTCAAATTGTTTTGCCCAAATCACAGAAAATGCATGTGATACGGAGCATCGCCTTAGCTGTGGTTTACCAAACTACCGCATTGACAGGAGTGACAAGCTAAGAGTCTTGTGCGAATAAATGCATCTTAACGAAAGGTTCTTCGTCAATTACAGTTTGATACAACTTCAAATTCCGAGAAGTATCGTCCAGGCCACCAAATCATGGCACTTGATGGCTTCCAGGGCCAAAGAAATATTACCGCTTAAGCAGGATTAGTGGCCCTTTCACTCGTGACGTCAGTCATGCGCGGACGCTTTCTGCTGCAAACGTGTGTGCATCGATATTTGATGAGGCAAGACGACAGGTATCTAAAGTCCTATCTCACTTGAGTCATAGTATAGACCGTAAGCATGTACAAGCGTAAGTTGCGTTTATCTTTGTGTCCAAGCTGTGTCGCCGTTAGCTGCGTAGTTAGTGTCCTTTGTAACTCTGATAGAGTGTGTATAGATGTAGTGTCTTTTAAAGCGACATATTTAGCTGCCTCATTAAAAAACGAAAACAAAAGAAATCGTTTGCCATCGGCATTGAAGTCAACTCGATTGATGCCAAAATCATCACGTCATTAGACCAACTTACGATGTTGAGTCCCATTGAGAAGTCACACATAGCCAAACTCTGTGATGTGATCATGATGATACATCACATGACCTCACTTGCTGAAGTCGTGGTGAGAAATTATCGCTTGTTAAAATGTAATGGGGGTAGTTAGTGCGAAACTATGCACAATTCATTCAATGAGACTGGAAAAAGTATATGCCTCCCGGCTTCGTCTCATCCTAAAGGAATGTATTAGTGATTCCGCGATTGTTTCGGGCCACACTGACTTCAAAAGAGCTTTGCTGTTGTGCAGTTGTGTTTTGGCGCAGTGAAGCTTATGATCGAGCCGTTACACTATATGCAACGTCACAGAAGAAGGCCCGGCAGGTGCTACTGCGCTTTTTGCGATCAACCGGCCTTTCTTAACGGTTGTAGCCAGAGCGCCCTTCCTGCGTGCGTTTTCGTTTTCTCCTGAATGCACCTGCTTTTTCCCTCCTTTTTTTTCTTTTTCTCTCTCTACACCATCTCTTTGCTTGTTTTCCCAGACCCCGTTATTTCCCAGACCTCGTTATGGGTAGCAAACCGGGTGCCAATATCTGGTTAGCCTCTTGGGCTTACTTTTGCCTATCTCTAAGTTCAATGTATTTGCACATGTTGCACAGATAGCCATCGTGGACCTTGGCGGCAACCTGGCATCCATGGCTGCGCAGAATAACACTTTTAATAGAGTTCAGAAGGAAATGTACATCTAAGTGCTGGACAGCGCTCATGCTTCACCCACCTTATAGTAACAATCAAGGTATGCGAGTATGTGAACTGGTAGCATAACTTCCGTAAAGGCGCAGTTGGTGGCTCGTTGGTGCCGTCACCATATACGTTTAGAGGGGACAACTAACAACAATTTAAGACATGACACTACAACGGCAAGCGGTAGCTACATCATGATTTTGCCCTACATGGTGCAGAAATGAATTTTTCCTAATTACTGATTTTGAATGACGTTATATGTACGCAATTTTATTGCACCCCGTGGCTCACATATTGCATACATAACAGTTCTAAAACTCACGTTGCCCATTCATGGAGTTGAACGCCACTACAGCGAGACAGGAGCTTTGAGATTATCGCTTTGGCAACCGTAGAGTAAAGCATCTCGTGACTTATCATGCCGCACGCACCGCCAACAAAGACGAGGGCTTGCCAGCCATTGCCTAGCGAGGCAGTCGACAGTCACAGGAACGGCTATTTAGACATTCTGTGAGCGAGTTCAGCTCTGAAATGCCATGCTAGTGAAAAGCACATAAGTGAATAAATGAACGGCGCAAGGTACGCAGGAAACCATCATGAAAAAGTGAGCGATGCCGCATGGACACGGTAATGCGACAAACTGAACACAAGCTCTGATAGCAGATTGCCTGGGTACGCCCCCTTTTCCTGTTTATGGCACTAGACCAAAAAATGAGGCAAGAACCTGTTTAGCCAGGTGTCTGATAAACCGTAAGCTCTAGGTAACTACGACAAATATATTAATTACAACTATTTAAAAAAGAAGTTATATTGAGTTTCTATTTTTATTTGTTTTCTCCCTCTTGAGATCCACCGCTAGGGGGCCGTATAGACCAGACGCGTCTCGCATGGGCTCCTGATTTTCGTGCTTTTTAACCCGAAACAAGGCCAGTGACGAACCCAAGAGTTTCACAGCCTCAGCCGCCAAGACATTAGGAATCGGCGGACACCTGCTTCTTTTGGGTGAGTGCATTCTGTCTCAAGATATAAGACTTAATTCCCGACAAGCGCGCGTCCAGTTCATTAAGCCTAACGTCAAGTTCGTTCCTGGGCAAAGCCGCGCGGCGCGTGCACAACGCGCTCAGGCGTTCCTGACGGCACGGCACGAGCGCTCGCGCTCACCGTGGCGAAAAGCTTAGAATGAGCAGAGACGCAGCCGCAGCAAGCGAAATGCAAAAAAAAATCAACAAGACGAAGAAAATACAATGCAAGCTGACGGAGTGGACGCAAACAAAGCAACAGAAAATTTGTGGACCTATGACGCTGGTAGTGGCAGAACAATTGCAACAGAAAGCGCTTGGATCACGAGAAATAAGAAAGACAAGAAGGCTGTCGCCAATCCAAGGTCACCGGCCAACCAACCCACAGAGCAGCCACCTATCAATGAGCAGACGCTAAAGTCATCACCAACGCAGCAACAACGCAGGCCCAAGATGCCACCTCTGCCGCTCAATGACTTCAAGATCGTCTACCGCCCGCAAGCTGGTCTTGACCTCGCCAAATGAAACACCGTCGCTGTCACGCATGCCATCGGCAGAGTGAGTGGACTATCACAGCAAGACTTTAACGACAAGGTACGCGTACAAGTCCAGAGAATGGAAAACCTAATCATCGCAAGCACCGCCGCCAAAGAAGACGCCAAGAAGCTGGTAAGCATCCAAAAAATACAGCTTGGAGGAAAATTTTACACTGTGAACGGCAACATCAGAACACCGGACGATGTCTCCAGAGGCGTCATCAGCGGCTTGATACCCGTTACGAGCACCGCAGAACTCATGGCTGGAATTCGCGCACCGGCAAGATACACAGTTCTTCATGCCCGAATGCTAGGTCAATCGACCGCGTCAGTCGTCTTCTTTGAAGGACCGCACGTTCCCTACTACATAATTTTCCAGAGCGTAGACTTCCACTGCAGACCATATCGTAAGTCAGTGCAGTATTGCCGAGATTGTGGCAATACGGGTCACCGCCAGGACGTCTGTCCGAAACCTATCCCGGACTTCTGCTATAAATGCGGCAAGGCCGGACAAACGCAGGGACATGAATGCGCACCCATCTGCAAGATCTGCGGGGAAGGACACGAAACAGCAAGTAAAGAATGCAAAAGGAGACTAAAGCCAAGTTCACCACCCTTCAACGTAAGACAACAGCGCCTCAACAGGCTTCAAGAAATAGACAACTGGAACGCCAGCGGAGAAGAGTTCCCTGAGGTTAGCATATCGGCCGCTACCTCTAAGAGTAACAATGAGGGCCGCGTCTCCACGCGCAGCAGTTCCAAGTCAAAATTTCGTTCGAGTTCGCGCTCCCACTCTCGCACGCGTTCAGTCTCTGCGCGCAGTATATCCAAATCAATACTGCGTTCCAGTTCGCGCTCCCGCTCTCGCACGCGCTCGCGTTCCGTTAAACGTGCGAGCTACGCTGCCATGGCAAGTGGATCTAATGACCGCAGCAGCTTAACCTCTTCGAAGTCGGACACCTCATCCATACAGGGTCTCGAAGATAGACTGAAAAACCAGCAAGAAAAGCTCCAGAATCAGCACAGCCAACTGCAAAGCCAACAAAATCTCATAAATAAACTGCTTCAGAGCCAAAACGACAACAAGAGCTCATTGACAAACTACTTGAAAAGTGCACGCATCAGCAAGGACATTCGGACAATGCAGAACAACAGTATCAAGAACAAGCAAACTCAAGCACAGAGCCGGCAACGACGCTGACCAAGGTAGGCGTCCAAGCCCTAGTGAACGCAAGGTGCACGATATTCGAAGAATATTTTATGAATAACATGCACGCCACGATGGAAAAGATTGTCCAGTCTGCAATAGAAAAAACAGCCTCAATGGTTTGAACACAAGATCACTACGCTTAATGCCAAAATTGATGAGATTGCTGCGCAAGTCAACAATTTCATCGCACACGTGAAGAAAACTTACGTAACCATGACACAGTTCGACAGCTTGAACAACCCACGCCAAATGACTCGGAAGAAGGCACGAGCGAACAGTAACAATGCCTCTCGCTCAGTCTCGCCGAGTCGCGATGGCAGGCGTGACATCGAATCGATTGAAGATGGCAGTCCCTAACCATAAGTATAAGAACCAGCATTCAACTTTACGCATATGGCGATGGAACTGTCGGTCATACCGCCCTCGACACGCAAGCCTACAAGAATTCATCAAGCTTAACCAACCAGACATCATTGCACTTCAGGAAACCAACACGCAGAACGTACGACTGCAAGGCTACACGACCTGCGCACAAACCCATCGAACTGCCATGCTTGTCAAGAAAGCACTTTCAACGCAAAAACACAAATCGAGGACACTCAAATAGAGCATACCCTAATAGAGATTCTGCCGGAACGAAAGACGGCAGCAAAGTATTTTCATAACCAATATATACAGCCCCCCACGAGACCAACTACCAGACTTCGATCACTTAATACGAGAAATCAGGAAGCGCACAAATGGCCACCAGATCATAATAATGGGAGACTTTAACGCCTCTGACACGGCATTGGGCTATCATATCACCACGAGGAAGGGTTCTAGAGTGCACGATACTGCTCAACATCACAGACTAACCCTGTGGAACGACCCTCTTCAGAAGACGAGAATCGGGAACAGCGTCTCCAGAGATACAAATCCAGATCTTACATTTACGGCGAACGTCACTAGGGCAGAGTGGAGTGTGCTACCGGAAACTTTAGGTAGTGATCATCCCATCATCCAACTCTCCGTAGCGCACACTCGTAAACAGACCAAGACTCGAATAGCGCGGTTAACGGAATGGCAATCCTTTAGGAATGACCTCGACGTTGAAACCACCATAATCGACATTGAAGACTGGTTTAAGAATGTGCTCAAAATAGCCGAACGCTACACTAAGGACATACAGCTTGACGTCGATACACCCGCCGTCGACACGCATCTCCTCCACCTTTAGGAGGCTAGAAGAGGACTTCTAAAACGGTGGAAGCGACAAAACTAAACAGAAAGTTACGGAAACGCATTTCTCTCCTCACCGAGCAAGCTCAAGACTATGCGAACCGATTGACCAGGCAGAACTGGCATGCTTTCTGTGACAAGCTGCAGGGGACTCTGAGCACCGAGAAAACCTGGCATCTGCTACGCACACTTCTAGCCACGCAACCCTCCAAAGCAGCACAGAAGCAGCACCTTCAGAGGCTATTCGAAACTACGCCGGTACAGAAGAACACCTCCTAGAAGAATTACAAAAGAAGCTCTGTGGCGATGCACCCACTAGGGCTTCAATTCACACCAAAAAATACGCTGGCGCACCAAACACTGAACTCGACCGGCCCTTTAGCCTGGCAGAGCTGCACACAGCCCTAACGAAGTTGACAAGAAATACCAGCCCCGGAATAGACAGGATTGTCAACAAGCACTTACGCAACCTACCGCACCAGGCCACCACGGCTCTTCTCCGTTATTACAACGACTGCTGGGATAAAGGAGAGCTACCTGCGGTATGGAAGCACTCGGAAATCACCATGATCCCTGAGCCTAACAAACCACTCGGCATCGAGAACCTACGCCCGATTTCTCTCACCTCGTGCGTGGGAAAGCTGTTCGAACACATGGTGCACGACCGCTTAACCCAGTACCTGGAAGATAGTGGACACCTACCGGACACCATGTTTGGCTTCAGGCAGCATCTTTCGACGCACGACGTGCTCCTACTACTCAAAGAAGACCTCCTTGATCACCTCACCCATCGAAGTAAGTACTCCATACTCGGAGTTGACGTCAAGGCGGCCTTCGATAACGTCAGCCACGACGCGATCCTCAACAACCTCGAAGGCGTTGGCTACGGCATTAGAACCTACACGTATGTCAGAAACTTCCTGACAGACCGTACAGCAACTGTGGGCATATGCAAAATCCGCAGCAAAAGCTTCCAACTACCGAAAAAAGGAACGCCCGCAGGGTTTCAGTCATCTCGCCGTTACTTTTCAATGTGGCTATGATCAATCTACCAAAAATTCTCGACAAAATACCTGATTTACGACCCGCGATCTACGCTGATGACATCACGCTCTGGACCAGGGCTTCGAACACTGGGAGACAAGAGACGTGCCTACAAACCGCCGTAGATGCCATCGAACGGTATCTCAGAGACTGCGGTCTCTACTGTGCCCCCGAGAAATCCGAGCACCTCGTCCTCAAAGCGAGAACAAGAGGCAGACCCCCTCTATACGACGAGCCCGACCCTAGCGTAACGCTGAAAGGGACCTTAATTCCAAAAGTCGAGACCCTGCGAGTGCTTGGAGTTCACATCTACAAGGATGGATCGGGAGCTGCCACCATACCGAGACTCCAACGAACACTATCACAACTCACGCACCTCGTCAAGAGGATCGCGAATCAACGAAACGGACCCAAAGAGCACGACACTCTACGTATAATGCAAGCTCTGTTCACCAGCCGCATTACGTACGGCACGCCATACCTAAAGTTGAAAACAGCTGAAATTGAAAAACTTAATATCATGATAAGAAAGGCTACTAAAGTTGCCCTGGGACTTCCGCCAATGGCCTCTACCACACGTCTCCTAAAGATGGGCGTCCACAACACGTGGCAAGAGCTCACTGAAGCGCATAGGAATAGTCAGCTGGAGAGGCTCAAGCTGACACCTACGGGGAGGTCGGTGCTCCGGTACCTCAACTACAGCGACACGTTCATCGCCGATGCAGATCAGAAAAAGCCCATCCCGCTGTACATTAGAGAGTCGCTGTCCATCGCACCTATTCCACGCAACATGCATCCTACTTTCCACAAAAGTAGACGCGAGGCTAGAGCTAAAGCTATTCGATGAAAGTTCAAGCAAGACCCGGACGCCCGCTACACTGACGCAGCCAAGTATCCGCATAGAAACGCGTACGCTGTCAGCGTCGTCGATTCTCAAGGCCGAGAATTAGCGTCAGCCACGGTACACGCACTGAATTCAGACGCTGCAGAAGAATCGGCGGTCGCCCTAGCAACCACAACATGTACAGACGCCGCGGTGATTTTCACCGACTCACAAGCCGCCTGCAGGAATTTTGCTAAGGGCCGTATCTCAGCCAATGCCATCAATATTTTGAAACGGCGAAGCACTCCACTCCCATACACTTGTGTAATATGGGTGCCAGGACACGAGGGTCTGCAGGGAAATGAAGCGGCCCACGCCGCTGCCCGCGAGCACGTCAGCCGGGCTGCCCCCTGCCCACAGGACATTCGATCCGTCGTTGAAGAGACGGAAGTTGTTCAAAGCACCTACTCGTCGTTACTCCAGCATTACAGGCTGGAGCGACGAGTATACCCTCCACCACACTCAAAACCGACAAAGAGGAAAGCGTAATACTGAGACGCCTGCAAAGCAGCACACACACACATGGGGCCCTAATGCACCGTCTCTACCCAACCAGATATAGCTCTGTGTGCCCGCTTTTCAACGTACCGGACACCCTGGCGCACTTGCTTCTTGCATGCCAGTGTATTACCAGACGTTCTCTGCAACAACACACGACTGATAACGAAGCAGGACGGACGAACGAAGACCTAACCGAAACGTGGGAGGTGAAGCTCGCCCTCGAAGACCTCGAAGACCAACAACAACTTGTCGCCAGGGCAAAGAGGGCAGTAGAAGCCAGAGGGTTCCTGGACTAAGGAGCCCTCCCACCTCACGGTGACATCGGGCATTGCTCGGAACACTGTTTCGAAATAAACGTTTACTTCTCTCTCCCTCTTCTCCCTCTTCACCTAGTCGCGCTTCAGTCGTCGGTGGGCGTTGATGCATGTGGCAATCAGTTTTCGACATTAATAGTTCAAAGTTTCGCGACCCACGTATTTGACCATGGTCACAACGGCGAGCAGCAAAGACCTGTGGCAATAAACAACAGGTAAGCATGACCGCTGACGAAGAGTGATCACACAATGGAGGGAACAGCACTTGAGAGAACAAGTATTGATGAAAGTGGTTGGTCTTCTTAAAATCTACCTGTTGTAAAAGCTGCCGGCCCTTTAAGCCGCAGTTGAGGCTTCGATGTGAAATTCAGAAAACATATCGCATCGCATTTGTTTATTGATTGCGAAGCATTTATTAAACAAAAATATCAATCAGTCTATCTCTCTATATCTACCTATTTATCTTTCCAGCCTCCTAATACTTCGTGCTCTGCAGACCATATCGTTAATCCGAAGCGCAAAGTTCAGACAAGACACAAGATGAAGGAGGCACAACAACAGCGCTCACTTACAATTCACTTCAATTTTCGACATGTGAGCCCATATATGCATGAACAGTAAAAAATAGGAAGAAATATTATAATATGAAGTCTCTATCTTTCGTTGATATGCGACAACACCTGGCGTCACAAACACATGCTGTACTTCCCACCTATGGTTCAAGAAATCAAATTCTTTTTTGGGAAAGCGTCACACATTGCATTCTTACATAGTCTGATATGTTTATATTGTCACCCACGTTCTATTCCTCAAGCTTTGTTATCGCCCAATACACTACACGATTCTCAGCGCAAAACGCGCCTTCAGTTTTCAAGAAGCTTCGGGACTGTAGTAGATTGTTTCGATAAGATCACGCCCACTCCGCGAACTGTATAGATTATTCTGGAACACTCGTCACCGCCAGCGATAACGCTAGAAAGTTCGGTGGCAAGAGTGTATTGCCTACGCACTTCGCCTCTTGTGAGTAGTTGATCGACGGCCGACGCTCCGTTCACTGCTATCTGCGCAAGACTGCTACTGTAATCAGACTTTCCGTTTACAGGGCATAGGTTCGCCCAAATAAACAGATAAATTCGAACATAAAGTCTCCTGCCTTCGGCCACGTCACGACCCCATGACATCTGGTGGAGGTGCTGCTTCGTTCATGTACTGAACGCCCCTGTCAAGCCGTGAACCCAGCCCATGTCGCGGAGAAGACACCGACGCCAACCAGGAGCAGCGAACAAGCCGCCGACAGCAAGGGCTACCACCGGAGTATGGCCTTTTACAAGACAAGGCACGTCACGACCCCGTGACATCTGTTGGAGGTGCGGGCTATCGATCCCCATATCTCTCGCCCGCCAAGCGAGGATACAAGAAAGGTACTACTGGCCACGTCTTACCCCCGACGTCACTCGTTATGTGAGGACATGCCGGGACTGTCAGCTTCGCAAGACACCACCGACAAGGCCAGCGGGACTTCTGCAGCCAATTGAACCACCTCACCAACCGTTCCAGCAGATTGGTATGGACCTACTGGCGCCGTTCCCGACATCGGCTTTCGGAAACAAGTGAATCGTGGTAGCTACCGACTGCCTCACCCGCTACGCCGACACAAAAGCCCTGACCAAAGGCACTGCATCCGAGGTAGCTAAGTTTTTTGTCAAAAATATCATCCTACGTCACGGCGCCCCGGAGGTACTCATCACCGACAGAGGAACGGCATTTACTGCAGACCTAACTCAAGCAATCTTGGCATACAGCCAGGCAAACCACCGCCGGACGACAGCGTACCACCCACAGACCAATGGCATCACCAAGCGGCTTAACAAGACGATCGCCGACATGCTGGCACTGTACGTCGTTGTCGAACACGAGACGTGGGACGCCATTCTTTCGTACGTGACCTTCGCATACAACACGGCGGTGCAGGAGACGGCGCAGGTATCTTCATACAAATTGGTCTTTCGAAGGAGCCTAGCAATGACTCGCGATGCCATGTTACCCAACGTCACCGACGAAGAAACTCGCGAGTCTCCGTATCAAGAATCAACAGACGACCGACAGCCGCCGTTACAATCTTCGACGACGCCTCGTGCAATACCAGCCGGGTGAACGTGTTTGGATGTGGACGCCGATACGCAGACGCGAACTCGGTGAAAAGCTTCTGCGACGGTACTTCGGACTGTACAGGGTGGTTCGACGTCTCGGCCCACTTGATTACGAGGTTGTCCCCGACGGCATCACGAACTCTCAGCAATGCCGATCGCGACCTGAAGTCGTCCATGTCGCGAACCTCAAGCCGTTTCATACGCGTTAACTAAAACAGTGTATTTTTTATTATTGCGGTATTGTAATTTATTCAATGTACTTTCTTGCATAATTGTTGTACCTTCATATTTAGTTAAAGCATCGGAACGATGCCTTTTTCAGAGAGGGGGGGGTGCATGCCACGTTCCATTTCTCAAGCTTTGTTATCGCCCCAGTACACTACACAATTCTCAGCGCAAACGGCGCCTGCAGTTTTCGATAAGCTTCGGGACTGTACTAGTTCATTTCGATGAGATCACGCCCACTCCGCGAACTGTATAGATTATTCTAGATCACTCATCACCACCAGTGATAGCGCTATAACATTCGATGGCAAGAGTATAAATGCCGACGCACTTCGCTGCTTTTTAGTTGATCGACGGCCGACGCTCCGTTCTCTGCTATCTGTGCGAGACTGCTACTGCAATTGGACTTTCTGTTTGTCGGGCACAGGTTCGCCCAAATAAAGTTATATCCCGACATAAAGTCTTCTGTCTTTGGCCACGTCACGACCCCGTGACAATATGTGCAGCTTCAATTATTTTTCAACTGGCCCGCAGTCTCACACTGACTGAGTGGAACACACCAAGCATACGACGTACAAGACTGCACGAGCTCGACCCTTCACTACAACTCCGGCCTCCACCCGGCCTACATCGACGTGCAGCGTCGCTTCTCTATCGCTTTTGGCTGGGAGTTGCTTTCACGAAAGCTTATACTACGTTAATCGGAATTACTGACAGTGCGGCGTGCGATGTTTGCGGCACCGACGAAAATACCGAACACCTGCTGTGCCATTGTCCTCGATTTGCCTCAGATGGACAAGTACTTGCCAAAGCAATGCGGCGACTGAATGATCGGCCTCTTTCTGTGCAGGTGCTATTACAGCAACGTCCACATGCCTCGACAACCCACAAGGCAGTGAAAGCCCTGCTGTGTTTCTTGAGAAAGACAGGCTTGTGTGAACGCCTCTGACATGCGGTAGAGTTCTACACGCTGCAGTGAAATTATTGTCAGTCTCTCCCCCACTTTTTTCCCTCTCTTCTCTTTTTCTCGCCTTTCTTGTCCTCTTCCCTAATCCCCCAGTGTAGAATAGCCAACCGGATGTCTTTCTGGTTAACCTCCCTGCCTTCTCCCTTTTTGTTGCTTCCTCCTCTTCCTCAATTATTTTTGTAGTCTTTTTTTCTTTTTCCTATTATTCATGCTTCAAAATAGATTGGCTTTAGGTCGCAACCACTGCATTGCACGCCTAGATGTACATCACCTGTATGTGGCGCCCGCCGGTGAAGCATATCGACAGGAGATAGGGATGTTATTTAGTCATAGACTTTAGGGGCGAAGCTTCTCCTCGTCTAATTTTGTCCTGCATGTGACGTAACTGAGAGAAAAAGAGAAGAGAAACCGAGAGAAAGATAGATGAGAAAAAAATGAAGACAGTATCTCTCGAAGAGTATAGCAGGAGGCTCTGTCTCTTAGAAGTACATACAAACTGCCCTGGAGTGATGATATTCTAGATGGCGCTGTATCATTACGCTCCGATTGGCGGCTGTGTGGGTTTTGCGCGTGATTGCGCGAGGGAGGAGTGCCTTCCTCACTGTTCTGGATAGTCGGCGTACGTAGCGATTTGTTGAAGGGGCATGAACGAAGCAGAGCGGCGGGCACCTTGAACACGCTTTTGATTGATTGATTGATTTGTGGGGTTTAACGTCCCAAAACCACCATATGATTACGAGAGACGCCCGTAGTGGAGAGCTCCGGAAATTTCGACCACCTGGGGTTCTTTAACGTGCACCCAAGTCTGAGCACACGGGCCTACAACATTTCCGCCTCCATCAGAAATGCAGCCGCCGCTGCCGGGATTCGATCCCGCGACCTGCGGGTTAGCAGCCGAGTACCTTAGCCCACCTTCCCATTTCACTAGGCTCCTATACAGCTTCAGTATTGTATGACATGACTCTCTGAAAACATGAATAACAGTTGGTTATACAAAAATTATGACATTTCATGTACATCATGAAGGAGGCGAAACTAATGAAGGAGGCGAAGCTAATGAAGGCCCGTGTACATTGATTTAGTTGCACGGTAAATAACCCGAGGTGTTCGAAATTTTCTGGCGCGCTCTACTATGGTATCCCTTTTAATCATAGGCGTGATTTTGAGACATTGAACCTCGCAATTAAAAAAAAGATGCCAATCTACTGAACTGAATATTATTGCAACAACCAATGAGCGTGGAGTTCAATGTCTACATTCAAGCAGCATCTGGAGCAGGAGTAGGGAGATAATGACAGAATAAGATGGGGCGTTGGTTAGTAGTTCCAAATTAAAACATTGCTATATCAATTTAGACGTCGCAACGGGAGCTTCCGAGTATTAGATTAAACCATGACTGCCCCTGCTTTCATAACTTAGCAAATGACCTCCAGCCAAAGCCAAGTTCACGTTATAGACGAGCTGGTGCTGATGCTTCTAAAAATTACCCGAGCCAAACGCGGTCAAAAGGGCAAAATAAAGAGGCGTCACTTGACATCAATCCTTACTTAGCATCATAAGGTTGCAGATGCCAAGAGACATTCATAGGTAGCTATATCTGACTTCAAAAAGAGTTAAAAGGGTAATAAGTGTTACATTTCCTCTGGTTGGCCGAAGACTCCACGGTTACTTAGAACTTAATGCTCCATGTTGGAGATGCAAATAAAGTTCTGTTAAACTGGTGTTTCTCCGTACAGCAATGTGGGCTATTCAAATGAAGGTGATGGCATATACTTCAGCCTAGCTGAAGTATATGCTGTGTAAAACATGCTTTGTATACACAGGAATACATAAAAGAGTTTTGCGTACAGTCAATTTGCTGAAACAAAATGAGGCTTTCTCTCTTGAGAGAGTGCTTAGGGTATTTCTCTAAGGAGCAGCCCTCGCCCTCCCGTATGGCTAGCCTGAAATGTGGGAGAGCTGTTTCATTTCTTATATAAGCTTTCCGCTTAGCGACAACTCGGCGCTATATACAAAAACGCTCAAAAGAACTTGTCAGAGCAATAAAGAAATGGGTTTAAAATTCTGTGAAAATATACGCACTTGAAAAACGTCACGACAGTGGTCATATCCCTAAGATAAAAGCCGCATAATATGTGAATGCCTGTTCAAAAAAGTGACCTGCATATACTAACGGTCAAGAAAAGAAAAAGTAATGTTTTTGGAATCACGAACAAACAGGTACAGTTGTGTATCACCCATTTCTTTATAATAACGCAGATAGAAGGGGGGAGGGGGGTCAGGTATAGAAGAAAGCTCCGCGGGAACTATTAATGGCACATTTACGTTAGGTCAAAAGCAAAACTGTGACTCATATATTCTGCCATGACCACCTGACCGCAAAGACCTACGCATGGTATCGTGCTATTTCCTTGCTGCATCATAAAACGTGGTCTTATTCGGGCTGGTAAAATATTATTTGGGCTGGTCATATATTTTATTCTCTTGCTTATCTTGTAGCGCATTGATTCAGGCCCCTAGAAACACGTCGATTCCTATGTAATATGAGGCAAAGGTGAAAAGAAAGAACAATCTGAAGAGCACAATAAAATAACTGTTTAAAGTCAAGGCATGTTGCAGTTATCTATGAAACGCTCCATGTGGAGGAACGTGAGACCCCTAAAGCTTACCCTATACTACGGCGTCGCTTCAACCCGCCCTAACTCTATGTAAGAAAGCATGTGTACGCACGTCAGGGGATCAAAGCAATTTATCAAAATTAACTCATGCGGACTTACACTAGCGACGCATGGAACGTTGTGGTGAAAGTGTACTACCCTGTGATGCCACGCCAAGGTTACCAGTACATCTCAACAATTTGCAACAGCACCCTCAAGGCTCGGATTGGCTGTGTTGCTTAGGACACTTTTCTGAGTAAATAAACCATGAATCATGCGTCAATCTTTGAATGAATGAATGTACTTTATCGGTGTTTCAGAATATAAGTGAAAGAAAGCAAATTTGTTGTGTGGTTCGTCAAGTTCAGGTAATGTGACAGGCGAAACACCGTGTAATGTGACAACCTGCTTGAAAACTGGATGGGATTTACATATTGTTACGGTGCGATGGATGCCTTTATTTACAGGAGATGATCAATGCGAGAGTCCAGGGATCTGGCCGATCACCGCTCGTGCCAACCTCGTTCTCCTCTTCTACCACGCGCATCCTCAGTATCGTAGCAATTCCCCCTTTGCAGACGATGCCCACCGGGCGAGTTAGGCTTCGTTGCGATGATGATAGCGTTTTAAACGGGCAACATGAACGATGTTGGTCTTGCTTGAGCGGCGGCCAGTTGACAACAGCTGAGATATCACGTACGTGACATCACTTAGACGTTCCAAGACAACAAACGGACCGGTGTAGTTGGCCAGAAACTTTTGGCAGAGGCCGCGCTTGCGAAACGGCGTCCAAAGCCACACCAAATCCCCTTTCTCAAACCATACGTGCCGGTGACTTCTGTCGTAACGGTTTTTGGAGCGTTTCTGTGAGACGAAAGTTCGAAGACAGGCGATGCGCCGGGCCTCTTCTGCGCGGCAAATGGTTTCGGCGAGAGTAGGTTGATCAGTCTCGGAAAAAGGAAGAATAGTGTCAAGAGCTGTGCGGGGCTGGCGTGCGTAGAGCAGATAAAATGGACTGTATCTCGTTGTTTTCGTGCTGTGCAGTGTTGTAGGCGAAAGTTATAAATGGCAAAATCGCGTCCCATGTTTTGTGTCCAGAATCAACATACATGGAAATCATGTTGACGAGAGTCCTATTGTTCGTTCCGTCAAACCATTAGCCTGCGGGTGATACGGGGTAGTGCGACGAAAATGGCATGAAGCAAGACGAAGGAGGTCTTCAACTACATCGGCAACAAATTGCCGCCCGCGATCACTGATGATGACACGGTGGGATACATGGCGTAATATAACGTGTGACAGCATGAATTGTGAACTTGTGTGGCCGTTGCCGCAGGAATCGCCGCAGTTTCGGCGTAACGTGTGAGGTGGTCAACGCCCACAATAATCCATCGGTTGCCGTTCGTTGATCGCGGAAAAGGGCCGAGCAGGTCGACACCTACGACGTCAAATGGTGAACTCGGGGTGCTATGGGATGAAGTAGTCCGGCTGGCGGAGTTGTAGGACGCTTGTGGCGTTGACATTGCTCACAGCTCGCAACGTATGCAGTCACACTTTTACGCATCTTCGGCCAGAAGAAGCGTTCTTGCGTGCGATAAAATGTCCTAGAAAAACCCATATGGCCAGATGTTGGGTCGTCGTGCATTGCTCGAAGTACGTGTTGTCGAAGACTTGTAGGCACAACTAGAAGTAGGCGAGGGCCTACGCCGGAATAATTCTTTTTGTAAAGAACGCCATCCTTTACGACGAAACCACGTTGACCGTTCGTTCCGGAAATAAAGAAAGAAGCGAGACTGTTGTCATTGCGTTGCTCTGCTCGAAAAGTTGTTAGGTCGGGGAACGGAGTATCCACTACAGCCAAATATTCATCAAAGTTGTCAGCGTCACACTCGGTTGTCGGAAGGGGAAGTCGTGAAAGGCAATCAGCGTCGGCATGACGACGACCGCTCTTGTAGCAGACCTCAAAGTCGTGTTCTTGCAATCGTAATGCCCAACGAGCAAGACGACCAGATGGGTCCCGTAGTCCAGTGAGCCAACATAAAGAATGGTGGTCCGTGACAATCGAGAATCGGCGTCCATAGATATAAGGGCGAAACTTGTGCACGGCGAATATGACCGCGAGACATTCCTGCTCTGTCACAGTATAGTTTCGCTCCGGCTTACTTAAACAGCGACTGGCATAGGCAACGACGTGTTCAGCAGCTCCATGGCGTTGTACCAAGACGGCGCCAATACCTACACCACTGGCGTCGGTATGAACTTCTGTGGCAGCAGATGGGTCATAGTGGCGAAGTACGGGCCCTGACGTAAGAGCAAACTTGAGTTGCGAAAAAGACGACTCGCATTCCGCTGACCACCGAAAAGGTGCGTTTTTGTTGAGTAGGGACGTCAAAGGGTAAGCGAGGGTCGGCGAACCTGGGCACGAAGCGACGGAAGTACGAGCATAGGCCCAAAAAGCTTCGCAACTCTCGTACCGACTGAGGTTGTTTGAAGCTGCTGACTGCTGCGACTTTCTGGGGATCGGGTCGAACGCCATGCTTGTCCACCAGGTGACCGAGAACGAGAGTCTCACGGCTGCCAAAGTGACACTTCTTAGAGTTCAGGGTGAGCTTAGCTCTCTCAAGGCAGGTGAGAACAATGTCTAGACGATGGTTGTGTTCATCGAATGTACGGCCAAATATTATAATGTCATCCAGGTAGCAAAGACAAACTTCCCACTTTAGTCCACGTAACACAGAGTCCATGAAGCGCTCAAACGTGGCTGGAGCGTTGCATAGGCCAAACGGCATTACATTGAATTCAAATAGACCATCTGGGGTTATGAAGGCCGTTTTCTCTTTGTCATTCGGGTGCATGGGTATTTGCCAATAACCAGATCTCAAATCCACGGATGAGAAGTACGATGCCGAATGTAAAACAATCGATGACATCATCAATCCTGGGAAGCGGGTAGACATCCTTTTTAGTAACAGAGTTGAGCCTTCTGTAATCCACGCAGAATCGCCATGTACCATCTTTTTTTCGGACAAGAATCACAGGGGCAGCCCAAGGACTACACGACTCTTGGATAACCCTTTTCTTTAACATCTCTTCTACCTGTTGAGTAATGACCTTGCGCTCCGCAGATGAGACACGGTATGGTTTCTGTCGGATAGGGTGAGCGGATCCTGTGTCAATCCCATGGCGAGTACGCCACTCGGGTACACTTATTTGCTCTTCTTTCTGCGCAAAGTCAAATATAGTAGCGTGCTTCGCAAGGACTTCGACCAAAGCTTGACGTTTTTCTGCTGATAGCGACTTGTTTACCATACTCAGAAAGTTGGCTTCTGTATGGTACGTTGCACAAATAGGATCTACTCTCTCGTCACTTAAAGATGCAATGAAACTGGTCGCATTTTGTTCGAAGCGGGCGAGTCGCATTCCGCCGGGTAGCATAACAGGTTCATTTGAATAGTTCGACACCCATAAGGCCGATCGCCTATCACTGATCGACAGAACACAATGTGGAATGAGCACATTTTTCTTGACGCAATTAAGAGGAATGGGCTCCACAAGAACATCAAACTTTCCGGCGTCCGAGGCAGAGGCGTCAACGCGTACGGTCTTCATCGAGTTGGGCGGCAAGACAACATCCTCAATGACAGTGATAGATCCTTGACAGCACCTAGGATCGTCAGTAAATGCCGATAGCATAATCTCGCCAGCACCGCAATCTACAGTAGCCCCGCACTCGCGTAGAAAATCGATGCCCAAGATGATGTCATGGGTGGAGCTGGTCAGGACGGCGAATTCAGCCTCGAAGACTTTGTCACCCAAAGTGACACTAACAACACACACACCGATCGGACACAATGTCTCCCCGCTCACTGCACGAAATGATGCACAACTGTCCCAGCGAAACATCACTTTATGTCCTAGCCGCAATTTGAAGTTAAGACTCATCACTGAAACAGCTGCTCCAGTATCTATCAAAGCCATCGTAGGAAGTCCATCAATAAGCACGGGGACCCTATTTTGAGTCATAAAAACGGGTGGAGGCATAGGCGGATGTAGTGACAAATGTTCGGCGACCTCACCTCCATTGGCCGCACCACCTAGTTTCCCGGAGGCGGGGAGGTGACGCGTCGACCAGGAGATGGGGAACGGAACCGGCGTGTTGTGGGGGGCGTCAAGCTTCGCACGGAGGAAGGCGAGTCGTTGCGTAAATTCTGGTGGAAATTGCGTCCTGCATGTGTATCACTGTGGGTCGTTTGCTGGAAGCCGTCCCCAACGTACGCGTCCCGCATTGAACGCATGCCACCGCGCCAGCGGTTTTGTCGAGAAGAAGGTGATGGTCCCTCGTAGTAGCGTTGCTGGGGGCGACGCCTTTGACCACAGAATCGAGCCACATGTCCACGGAAACCGCAGTTATAGCACACAGGGGCCTCACGCACGTCGCCAAACCTTCCACGAGGCGCCATGTGCCCATGATCGTCCCACGAAGACACCATTGTAGGTGGTTGGCGGGAGGCGTTCTGGAAACCACGGCGATGATGTAAGTTGTCGGTTGGGGGCGCTGGTGCTCTTGATTGGGGCACATCATATAGCGTGGCATCAACGGCAGCACACATTGCGTCGTATGGCGGGGAGGTGTTGATAGCAGGTGCTCCCGGCGGGTTGACAGCATCACGTCGTCCAAGTTCTTCGCGTACGATTTGCCTGATCATTGAGGCAAGATCACAGGGGGATGTTGGAGGGACGTCGACACTTGCAACGGTGGTGACGTTGGCAAGTCTACCAAATTTGGGAGTGATGCGCCTAGCCTTCAGTGTCTCAACGTGCGGCAGTGTTGTATTACGTCCGCTACAGACGCCAAGGTGTCCTTGCCGATGAGGAAATTGTAGACATCCTCAGCAACCCCCTTTGAGAAGATGCCCTACCTTGTCATCTTCTTTCATGCGTGGGTCTACAGACTTGCACAATTTCAGGATCTCTTCGATGTACGTTGTGCATGTTTCACCGGGGACTTGAGCACGCTGCATCAAAGTTTGCTCAGCGCGCTTCTTCTTCATCAATGGGTCCCCGAAACAGCTCGCTATTTCTTTCTCAAACGCTTCCCAGGTCATTATTGTTTCTTCGTGGTTTTCAAACCACACCAACGCCGTCCCTTGAAGAAACAATCCGACGTTGGACAACCGGGAGGCCGCATCCCAACAGTTGTATTTACTCACACGGTTTGAAGTGTTTCAGCCATTCCTCGACGTCTTCTCCGACCCTCCCTGAGAAGCTTCGTGGTACCATGTGCCGGGGCCACGCAGCGCCAGACGAAGAGTGCGTGGTGTCGCCGTCAGCAATCGGATCCATAGAGAGCGGTGGTAGACCAGCCAGTCGGCGGCTTCGGCGTAGTTCTTGAGGTAGCGCTTCCGTGATCGTTGGCCTTGGATCGCTCCGCTGTACCCCGCACCTTCCACCAATCTTGTTACGGTGCGATGGATGCCTTTATTTACAGGAGATGATCAATGCGAGAGTCCAGGGATCTGGCCGATCACCGCTCGTGCCAACCTCGTTCTCCTCTTCTACCACGCGCATCCTCAGTATCGTAGCAATATATACTTCTTATACTTTACAGCGAAAGCTGTTATGACGTCAGAACAACGGTAGCAAGTGCCGTAATTGTTCACAGCTGCCGCCGTCGGTGTGAGTAATCCCGATCCCGCGAAATAAGAAAGAAAAAAATCAAGTAAATAAAAAGAATTTGCCCCGTAACTGCGTATTATTCTGCAAATGTCGTCTAAAGACGATAGCCTTGCGTGTGGAGAGAGTGAACAAAACATTCAATTTATGTTCTGCGCGAAAAAAGCGGTGAATGGTATTCTGGAGGCGCTGCGTTAGAGTGCCTCGAACGTGCCGCGGAGGCGAACTAAGGCATCAAGTGACGTCACACGTGAGACATGAGCGCCATCTGGCAGTTTTTCTTGGACAACGAAGCGCGTGGCTCTAAGACGGGTGTGCGCGCCCGTCTCACAGGTGATAATGTGTAGAACGCGAGGTGACGGGTAGGTGCCACCACCGTCTCATCTCAGCAAGGTGTTGAAAACACTCGCTTTTTCGTGCAAGCGTGGAATGGTCAGCGCAGCGTGATAAGCGTACGATCATTGAATTTACTTATGTAGGCTTTTTCTAGTAAAAAACGCGCATGCAGAGTATATACGTGTTGTTATGAAGCCCCAAACATGCGCGATAACTGCTGTTTAATCAACCATTGCACAAGTATGAACACTGAATCTTGAGCAACATTGGTGGGCGCTGTGAATGGGGGTCGGCCGTTTCAAGCACCCAGTGCCGTTAAAGTGTGGACAAACAGACAAGTTACACACAGACAGACCAAAATTTTCGCGTCGAAGGTTCACAAGAATGAATATCATGTTTAAAACAACGGGGGGCACTATCGTGATTCAAACCAGGGTATCCTGCGGGCCAGTCCAGTATTTTGATTAATTTGTGAAGTTTAACATCCCCAAACCACCATTCGATTATGAGAGACACCATAGTGGAGAGCTCCGAAAATTTTGACTCCCTAGGGTTCTTTAACGTGCACGCAAATCTGAGCACACGGGCCTACAGCATTTCCGCCTCCATCGAAAATGCAACCACCACAGCCGGGATTCGATCCCGCGACCTGCGGGTCAGCCAGTACAGTATCTTACCACACAGCTGCGACATTTCTTGAAACTCCATCTGCGGACTAACCGTTTCATATGAGAAAAGTGATCGCGTCAGCGTGACCTATAAATCGTTTTAGAATGGCAATGGCAAAGCCACAACCAGGCGTCGCACACTACAAATTGAGTTACGACTGAGTCGATGAATGCTCCAACCTCCCTCCCTTTTTACAAAAGTTTCAGGCACAAATCTTCCTTGTTGTCACCCACACCTTAAAAAAATAAAGAACATTCCTTGCAAGTTTGCTGTGAGCACCACGCTTCTCCCAAGAATGACGAAGCATCGCGTAATGAATGCCTCCCTTCCCTTTCCTTTCCTTCACCTTTTCGATATTCATTCACGTTTCATCAGTGTGTTCATTTAAAAAAACACATTCATACCTGAATATATTCGGCAGGTAAAATATTTTCATTTATTAAGCAAAGTACCGTCCATTTCTATGCCGGTCCCCTATTGCTCAGTTTGGCCGGAATTTTAAGGACAAACGAAGAAACCAACCGTATACACTTAGCTGAAATTATGATGATTTAATGCGTAATGATTACCCTGCAAGTATGCTTGTAGCAGTTACCGAAAGAGCGTCTAAAAATGCTCTGAAAGGCTGCTCCACCATCTTTCACTGCGACTCAGCTGCGTGCGCTGTGCAGGCCTGGCGGATATATTTTTTTCAGTCGGGCAGCAATAGTGAACTTCTTCACGCAAATACGTTGGTTGATGCTTTTGGTAATTATACAGACGACAAAAAAGCACGAAAACGTTTGCTTTAAGTGTAATTGAGTAATATTGCTGATCGCATGCTGTATAAAAACAATAGGTCACAAAAATAGGTTAGCTGCAAGTAACTATCTCATGCTTCAAGCAGTGAGTCGGCACGATTCTTCAAAGTATTGCTATCAAGGAGAATGAACCCCTCTACATGCAAAAAGACGGAATGTTGGCTGACGCTCTATTCTCCCCTTTGTCTTATACGTAATGCTTCAGCTCTCTCCCGAGTTGGCTGATTGCTATTACGAAAGACTATTCCACTCCCACATAAAACCACATATCGGCCGTGGCCCCCTACAATATTTTTGCAGTTGTGAAACTCCCGAAAATTTAATTACTGACCTGCGCGTTCTCAGACGAACAATTGTGTATTCGTACGTGTACTTTTGAAGCAGTGCAATCCTGTCTTTCTATTGGCCCAAAGTTTGCGCCCCAAGTACCTTCAAGATAGTGCTAGAAGGCTTGCATTTAAAACATCAGCTTTGCCGTCTACAGTAGATATAATCTTTAAATGTGCACCTTTAGTACAATAGTGCAGGTTCATTGTGCGTGCAGTCTTGTGTTGTCTTTCAGAATATTTTTCGATACAGATAAATGAAAATTATATTTACTCTGGTGACAGTGGGCTTCGTTAACGCTTCAGGGTAATACAATGGTGGCATCCACGATTTTTCAGACTCTCCACGCTCCGCACTACCACAGGCTATCTGCGATATACTCTCCTGTTATTACTCCTTTTCCCTTTCTGTATTTGGGTAATTACATATTTCTACGTCACTTGATCTTCTCTAGAAATGTGCGCACACAGTCGTACATTCATTTTTAATCTTTCTTGTAATCATTATTGAGAAGTAATTTACAGTTCAGGCTGCCTAACCTAGACGAAATAAAAGCGTAGAAATTGATAACACTTTGCTGGTACTTCCAGCACGCTTGCCGGCCTAATCTATCTATCTATCTATCTATCTATCTATCTATCTATCTATCTATCTATCTATCTATCTATCTATCTATCTATCTATCTATCTATCTATCTATCTATCTATCCAATAAATGTGAAGCATGTATTACCAGCGGAGTGCAGGCACCTTTAGCCTTTACATATATGTATCTCTCGATCTAGCCGCCCGCATCTGTGTGTTTCCGTGTACGCTTCCTTAACTTGGTGTAGACCTAAATTAGAATCGAAGAATAAAGTGGTTTCACAAGTATCTCTGGCTGGTGGTGACAAAAAAAGTGTAGTGCCTCACAAAACCTTTTCCTGTACACGGCACAAGTACATACCCGTATAAAACGGGCTGTGGTATGCATTTGTTTGACAATTTATATCTGCTCAGAACGGCGAGAAAATACTTTGCCAATTTAAATGTGAGAGCGTCAAGAATAAAAAAGTGCAAAAAACAAATCTGAAGTTCTCAGCAGGAATCGAACCCAAGCATTAGGTGTGGCGGTGATGACGCGCTGTATTGAAAAGCCACGCCAGGTCTCAGCACTGTTTTAGAAAAGACATGCCGCTGTAACGGTAGTGAAACGTCAATAGTGGTTGCAGTGCTGGCCACCCAATTTCATAAATATTGAATACGTACTCCTGTGACACAGGCGTTCTGCGTGGCAACCAGGTTTTCTAGCACAGATCCACGCCAGGTCACAAAACTGCTCTGAAAAAAGACTCCATGCAGGTGTAATGTTAGTGCAACGTCAATCGTGGGTGCAGTGCTGGCCATCTAATTTTATAAATATTGAATACGTACTCCTGTGACACAGGCGTTCTGCGTGGCAACCAGGTTTTCTAGCACAGATCCACGCCAGGTCACAAAACTGCTCTGAAAAAAGACTCCATGCAGGTGTAATGTTAGTGCAACGTCAATCGTGGGTGCAGTGCTGGCCATCTAATTTTATAAATATTGAATACGTACTCCTGTGACACAGGCGTTCTGCGTGGCAACCAGGTTTTTCTAGCACAGATCCACGCCAGGTCACAAAACTGCTCTGAAAAAAGACTCCATGCAGGTGTAATGTTAGTGCAACGTCAATCGTGGGTGCAGTGCTGGTCATCTAATTTTATAAATATTGAATACGTACTCCTGTGACACAGGCGTTCTGCGTGGCAACCAGGTTTTCTAGCACAGATCCACGCCAGGTCACAAAACTGCTCTGAAAAAAGACTCCATGCAGGTGTAATGTTAGTGCAACGTCAATCGTGGGTGCAGTGCTGGCCATCTAATTTTATAAATATTGAATACGTACTCCTGTGACACAGGCGTTCTGCGTGGCAACCAGGTTTTCTAGCACAGATCCACGCCAGGTCACAAAACTGCTCTGAAAAAAGACTCCATGCAGGTGTAATGTTAGTGCAACGTCAATCGTGGGTGCAGTGCTGGTCATCTAATTTTATAAATATTGAATACGTACTCCTGTGACACAGGCGTTCTGCGTGGCAACCAGGTTTTCTAGCACAGATCCACGCCAGGTCACAAAACTGCTCTGAAAAAAGACTCCATGCAGGTGTAATGTTAGTGCAACGTCAATCGTGGGTGCAGTGCTGGCCATCTAATTTTATAAATATTGAATACGTACTCCTGTGACACAGGCGTTCTGCGTGGCAACCAGGTTTTCTAGCACAGATCCACGCCAGGTCACAAAACTGCTCTGAAAAAAGACTCCATGCAGGTGTAATGTTAGTGCAACGTCAATCGTGGGTGCAGTGCTGGCCATCTAATTTTATAAATATTGAATACGTACTCCTGTGACACAGGCGTTCTGCGTGGCAACCAGGTTTTCTAGCACAGATCCACGCCAGGTCACAAAACTGCTCTGAAAAAAGACTCCATGCAGGTGTAATGTTAGTGCAACGTCAATCGTGGGTGCAGTGCTGGCCATCTAATTTTATAAATATTGAATACGTACTCCTGTGACACAGGCGTTCTGCGTGGCAACCAGGTTTTCTAGCACAGATCCACGCCAGGTCACAAAACTGCTCTGAAAAAAGACTCCATGCAGGTGTAATGTTAGTGCAACGTCAATCGTGGGTGCAGTGCTGGCCATCTAATTTTATAAATATTGAATACGTACTCCTGTGACACAGGCGTTCTGCGTGGCAACCAGGTTTTCTAGCACAGATCCACGCCAGGTCACAAAACTGCTCTGAAAAAAGACTCCATGCAGGTGTAATGTTAGTGCAACGTCAATCGTGGGTGCAGTGCTGGCCATCTAATTTTATAAGCAATACATTTGTATTTGTTTTGATATACGTGTCACGTTGGGTTGCGCTAAATTTTTTACTTAGGCGTTTTCCACCTAAGCTTGTCTACCTAGCACTGTGCTCAACGATGTTCACAATATGTCTGTTTGTATGTGTGTACCCGATTTCAGCGTTATTTCGTAACGTTTTGCACAAGTAACAAGTTACCCCGAGGGTACTTTCCTCAAACGCTTCGCATAAGATCGATTGAAATGGTACGTTGGATCTGCCGAATTTTTTTTTCGTTTGTACCCAGTAGTACTCTTGAATACACATGTACTTATTCCATTTACAATAATTGTGTGCACATTTTATTCATCATTCGCCGATGTCATTTCCGCAAATACGCTGCGTTAGATTGCTTACTGAGCTCTTTTGCTGCAAATTGTGTTATCGCTTCAGTTGCGATGATGGATTCAACGGCAATAAATAGGAAACAATCTGCAAACGCTGTTGTTCGATGAACCGGAAAGCTGCCTGTAAGCGTTTCTGGTCCCGTGAGAAACCCCGCGAAGCGTTGAAAAGACCAACTCTTTTTACGACACGTTCCCCTTTAGTGCCAAGTGCCACTCTTGCTTGTTAGAACACCAAAAGGCCACTTCGTGCTCCTACACGAAACCACTCATGCAAGAAAGAGAAACAGCACCATCAGCAGAGCTATTTGTCCGGGTGTCGGCTGGTGTGAAAACAGGAGGGAAGAAACGTCGGAATAGCTAGGAGGCTTCATTTTGCTTCATTTCTTCCTCGGCAATTCGAGAAAATGTGAGAGGGAAAGTGAGTGAAAGGAAAGACAAGGATCTAAACTTGAAGGTCTCTCGTTTATTGCCGTGTTCTCGGGCAAAGGGGGCGCAGAAGAATCAAAGAATAAAAGAATCATTTCGTAACGACTGTACAGAGTCGTAGTTGTCGCACTGTTTGTGTACGACACACCAATGTCGTCTCTGAAATCTGAATTGTTACAATAATACAATTAAACTGCTAGAGAAAGTGAGGCAGAATAAAGGCAAAATATTTGGTAGCAGACATACAGCAGACACAATATACCACTGCCTCACTAGGGTAAATCTTTTCTGCAGAAAAGATTTGCCCATGAGAGAAACCAGCCTGAGAAACAGTTCAGTGCAGAAAGTTGTCTTTTCCTTCCGCGATGGCCACTTTTTGGTTGAACAAAGTGACCCTTGGTTATGCGCAACCCACTTTCCCAAGTTTGGTGACATTTCTTAACTATCCATTCATCTTCGTTTCGACGAGAAACATGCTAATTGAGTTAAGCCTATGTTTCTCTGCCACCCATCTGACGCGATCATTTTTACGTGAAGGAGCTGGAGTTAAGACTGGCTTATATGGTGTCACAGATTTGTATATTTCAACCAGAAAAATGGGTGCAATTTTCACTAACTAACTGATCAGTGAGTAGTTTCTATAGCGCAAGCATAGAGATAATTATTTTCGCAGTAAAAATATGCTTTTATTACACATTGAACGACCGAAACGCAGGCTAGAGGTTCAACCTATACGTTGAGCTTTTTATTCGCACACTAATGGTGTAGGTTTAACAAAACAAACGAATATTAACTTACCATGTGCGCACTTTGCACCGTTTCATGAATACAACACTTCGAACAGCTAAAACGGGTGTCTTTAGTGAAGTCTTGCTTAAGCCGTTCCGACGACACGCACCCATTGGTTTAAATGAAAAAGAAACCTTCAATTTTATGATTGTCTATGCTTTCAGTACTGATGGCTGAATGAACAAACGAAAAGAAGCATAGAAGTGGCAGTGCATATTTCGGCTGCAAGCAGACACCTTTCGTGGTTTTTTGAGCAGCTGGCGTTGATGTCTTACTGGTAACGTGACTGAGCTCTATTGAACGGTAGTTTGTGATTAAAACAGGCATACTACTAGGAGCGACAGACAGCGCGTTTCTTCGCATCGTTCACTTGGTGTAAGCGTCAGCAGGGTCTTCTACTGCAGAGTTGCATCAGCGCTGCCACCGGTGGTTCTTGCTTGACTTATTCACTAATTCTTTAGCGACTATACATGAACCTAAGAAACTTAAAAAGGCGGCGGAAATATACGAGGCAATAATACCATGCATTGCAGTGCAGCTACTTGCACCAGGGTACGCAATATGGAAGACCATACGATGAACCCCCTCTGCTCCTACCCCTTTCCATAGTTGACGACCAGAACGCACAGTACCCTAGAAGGCACACTATCCCTGTTACACATCAACAAACTCACTGCATAACAATAAAAATATTCTCCGGTAGTATACAGGCAGTCTTATCACCCTGTGTCTCCGTTCTCTCGCCCATCACCTGCCGGAGAATGTTGTGTTTAGGAGGCTTCTGTAAGTGATCGCCTTTAGGCAAGCTGTTATCTGAACGTGGAACTGGTGTCTTTTTACTATCTCTCTCTCTATTTCTCAGGACACTGGCTGCTACTCAAAATTCTTTTGTTATCTAGGTCCCAGCTGAATATTGAGAGATAAAAAAAAAACTTCGTCAGTTGTAATGCAGATTGCCAGCGTTGCTCACTCCAAACACTATCTAATACATAAGAATAATTGACACAAAACAGGCTGAAAAGTCAATAAATAAAGATTTTATTGAAGAAAGACAGATAATATGGTTTGGAATCAGTGCTTCTACATATATGTCGTTGCAAAACATAATCATGAGGCTCCTGGCTCCCTTAACGCGGTTGCCCGGGTGCATACCATGACTACAATGAAGCAGCACAGATGAAAAATTGTTTCCAGGGACATAGAGTTCATTATTGTGTTCGGACATTAAGGAATCAAATAAGCGAGTCTCAACGAGCACGACCTGGAACGCAGGCTGCCTCGGCATTATGACGTTAATAAATACATGAAATGAGAAATTCCAGCGCTCAGCGTCATAAAAACGTCCAACCCATAAAGGGCTAATATGTACACAACCTTGTGAAGAAACTCAAGTAAGACGTGGTGAACGCCAAAGCACAATGTTTACGCAGTCACGCAAACTCTTTATGGGAAAGCTGTCACTCTGCACCCTCGAGGGCGTGATATTTTTCCGCACAATGACGATCACAACCAAGCCCATTCTCCATTATACTTTAACGAGCCGCAGCCAGTGTTATCTTTTCCCTAATGCCATTTATGTCTCGGGGGGAAGGCAAGCAGTGAAAAACACATGCACAAAAGCCAGATTCTTGATCGTTTTTGTAAAGAGAAGAAAGGGAAGAAAATAACGGAGAACGCGTGGAGCAGGTCTAAAGCTTGGGCCAAGGAGGTTTCAACGATAAACATAGGTTAATAAGAATGGCGATAATTTCGCGACAGCGTTTCGTACGAGCGCAAATGTCGCCGCTAGTGAGCTCAGTGAAAGGGTTTCAGGTCTTCGCTTTTGTTAAGTTGTGTGAACCGATGAAAAGCGAACTGGCTCAATGAAAAGGCACTGATGTTTTTGAACGTACTATGACGAAACATTTTGTAAGAACGTAAATAATGGCGCAAGCGGCTCTGTCTTAGTAACGTCCTGTCTACCAGCTAGCGCAATCCATCCATCCATTCATCAATCAATCAATCAATCAATCAACCAATCAATCAATTCATTTGGATTAGTTTATTTTAATTGACAAAATGAGACAAGGCGCTTTCTTTGAAGACGGGGGGGAGTTACGTCCTAGGGTATAATATACTCTTAGCAAAATAACATATAGAGGTGCATAGAATACTCGCTGAGTACAGTGTTTGAAGGGTTCATTAAAGGCAACGTTTTTAGATACTGTTGATTTAAGGCACGGTACTGCGCAGTACGTACTGAATGCAGCAATGTTGTTTTTGAATGTCACACAATTTCTTCTCTTCTTTATGGTCACAAGAAAGATAACTAACGTTCTTACAGAGATCCTGTATATGAGTAGGACACGTTCGTCGGCAGGAGGTAATTAATTCTGCAGCACGACAATTTGATACAGCCTGATACTCACTGCTGGTGTACTTCAAATAAAAAAGAAAAATACGGGTGCCAACCACTATTGAAACCTCGTCAAACCCTTGCATCAAGCCGCACAACACTGCCTTGTCCTGCCGAAAAACTCACGTACGCAGTTAAAAAATCAGGGAAGAAAGTGTAAATGTAAACGCGACTTTAGGGACGTAAATTTTGGATAGATTTACAAGGTGTGTTATAGGCTATGGTTCAGGATTTTCTGTCGCCTCTATGTCGTGTCTGAAAGAGCCTCGCAGGTCAGTCAAATTCACAGTCGAATGGCTCCTCAGTTTTTATCAATGCCATGTGCACCTTAACTTCGCGCCATGACGAACATACAGTCGAAATGTCGTGAAAGCAACGTATGATGCCTCGTCATGGCACTCTCATAATTTTTTCTTTAGAAAAGGTTGCGCAAGCTATTTCTATTTCACGGCTATTGCTTAAGAGATCTCATTTCAACAATAAACAGCTTCTATTCTCATGTAAAAATCATTTCCTCTCCATTCCTTCTTTTATATATATATTGTAAGTTTCTAAAGCTTTAACATCACTTGTATTGTAAAGGTGAAGCCTTAGCCTGTCTCGGAACCGGAAAAGGAGACCTGGGGATCGAGGACAGAAAAACTGAGGGTAAAAGGCGACAACATTCCATAACTTCAGAAAGTTAACAGCTGGATAATGCACGGCTTCATTCATTTTACCACTCACCTGCATTCTCTGGAGCGGAAGTTTCTCCATGGCTTCTTACTGGTTATAGGAGGGTGAGCAGCTAACCAATAATATTTAGCTATTTTTACTCACTTCATGAGTTCCTCTATGGCTTCTTACTGGTATAGGAGGGTGAGCAGCTAACCAATATTTTTTAGCTATTTTTACTCACTTCAAGAGCATATCTATTTCTTCCGTAATATATGTCCCTATATGCATGCGAACCTATGCATGGGTGGCGAACTTCCCTGGCCTATCTGTCTTTCGTTTACCTCCCCACTGGCTGACACCGCACCTAATTTCACCTACTCCATCAACTTACGCAAGCGCGTGCTTTTCTCGGTCCTTATCTTTATGGTTTTATGTTGCGTCCTTTGCGCGAAGTCTCATCATTCATGTGAAAAACAAAAGCGTTACGTGACAAGCGCCAGCTCAGAAAGCGATTGCGTCAGGTGGTGCCGTATGAAATAGGCAGTGGTGCTAGTTAGAAGAAATCCGGGAAAAGCACAGTCATCCATCTTCGAGATTAGTTATCCGCAAGTGGCTAAGGCAAACTACGCAGCCGAGTAAGTGTCTTTCTGCTCTATCAGTAAACTCAGAAACAGCTACGCATGCCCTTTTAATGACAGCTTTCTATATACAATAGAAAGCTGTTAAAAACAATGAAAAGAAGGAGAGTTAACTTTGAGCTGACTGTTAGAGACTAAAGTTTCTATTGCTTGGAAAAATGGTTTGTGCTTCATAATGTGCAGCGCTGTGTCAGCAGTTTGTAAAAGTAGTACCGCAAATGCGATTGTTGCGCTAATAAATTGAGTGCAACTCAAAAATAGGAAGATTAAACATATGGCCGTTGAAAACTGCTTCGTGCTTGCAGAGGAGCAATCAACATAGTAAATGCAATTGAAGGAACGAAAAATATAGTTAACGCAACCAAACAGCAACTGATCTGCAGCACGCACCTCCGTTACTATTACGATTTGATTTACTATCCACAAGAATTCCACTATTCCATAACTATAGATATAACTATGGTGTAAAAAACACTGAAACTGGCTGACATCCTCTATCCATGCAGCTCCTGGGCGCATCACTCTCGTAAAAAATGTGAACTTGTTTCACAAAAATTTCATGGTCACTAGAGGCAGTTCTTTCTGAATCAAAAGCCACTGACGCATAAACCGAAAGACTATACACGTAATTGGTGGCGCAAGCAGCATACATTCATTTGACCCAATATAAAAAGAAATCATGACTGTTGGAAAATACCAGATAAAAAATGCCTAAAGAGCATACGTAGATGAAATGATTGCAACTCAGGAAGCACTTTATGGCATCTTTACAAACAACTTGAACACGCTATCTATAATTTACACAGACTATCCATTCTTTCTAATGAAACATTCAAGCCTCACTGAAAACGACGGAAAATTTGGAACATCAAGCTGCTTTTTAATTATATTATCTCTAGAGAAAACATTAAAATAACCGTATCATCTACCGGGTCATATAGGCAGCTTAGGAAAAAAAAAACCAGCTGATGTAGCAGCTGCATTATGAGAAAAATCATGATTCATGCATTACGACAAAATATACAACTATGTCAGGGGGTACTTACTTTCACAAACTCTTCAATTCGCATTATCACGATTATTGGCACAGTGAGAGACCTGACATTACGTTACTTTATTGGATCCCAAGTTCGTACAATACTCTTCAGTGCACCCCCCCTCGTGAAAGCCTAACACATATATTGTATGAAAGTTTCAGATTTACTTCATCGAATAATATAAATATACCACACAGGTGTACATGTGGTGCACTTGTGCTAGAGAACAGCAGCACTTCAATGAACACGCAAGTACACAGACTCGTGCACGCGCAATTCCACACACAAACGCACGCACATGCTGTCGATAAGTGATCGTTAGGGGCACGAAGGAAATGAGTGAAGCCCGTGATAGGGTCTAGCACCCAGGACCCTATACAGGGGGGGGGGGGGGGGGGGTTATTGTAGAACGGGTGCACAGGAGCATGCGTTCGGGCCCCTACGCAGCTTGTCTGGTCATTGCTCAATATTTTTTTTTAATTTAGGGGAGGGCATTCCTTCGGGGAGGAGATTCAGGCGCTGCAGAAAGTGTTCAGAATACCCTCCACGCAATAATATCGCGGCCACCCCGCACGAAATCAAGTTGCGGTACTGTTTTGGACTATAGAAAAGTTTCGCTGCCGAATGCAGGAAAGGGTGATGCTGTATCCTATACATGCAATAAAGAGTCGCCGGAACTTTAGAAGAATCTAGCAGAGATGGATTTAGAACCAGTAAATTTTCTTATGTGAACGATGACTGCAAAGAACAACCGGCACGTAAGGTGTCGTAGTTTGTTTTGAATAATCTAGCCGCAACTTTTTTGCCTCAAATACAATAAACTAGCGTATGTCAGAGACCCTGTTTTGTATTCGTTAAGCACAAAAAAAAAACAATGATGAACTTACTCGAAAAAAGAGTGCAATACTGCGTCTGAGTCTCGCACTTACTTTTTAAGGTGCTAGAGCTCGCCTTGACAGAAAAGAACTACATGTGCTATTAACGCTCGCAATATTTCTGTGTGTTTGAAGGTTAGCGTTTTTTAAACAATATTCTGTGGTGCTTCAGATGTAGTAACATATGCAAGAAGTGTTCCCTAAGGTTAAAATACTACAGAGTCTTCCCTAAATCAAACATCGACTTTTGCATGCCGATGGCAAAGATTCAATGTGAGCGGCAAAGCAGCCACAGCATGTATCCGTAAATGCGGCCACATGGAGTGAAACATGCAAGCTTCTTGGGACTGTGCGCATGAAGTTTCCCATTTCAAAGTGTCAATGAATGGCTAGTTGTTAAGGGCCCACCACGCCTTAATTCTTCTTTCTTCAATCAGAGAAGGGCCTACTACGCATCCATAAAGTTTCAGGAGAACCAAAGCAGCTGGTGCTTTATTGATGGTTCTGATGCTGCTAATGACTCAATGTGTCTGAGCGCCTTCCAGAGGGTGAGGCTTTTGAAGCACCCAATAGTTGCTCAATTCATATCTTTGACACCATACGCGATTGTGATAGCTTCTGCCATGTATTATGTGATACACTAACGAGGCTTCTTCTACTTTCATTCAAATTGTTTTTTTTTTCTGAAAGTGGTTTCGTTCAAATATCGTGGCTCTGTGGTAAAACACCTGCTCCCCATGCAGACGAGTGTTTGATCCTCCCTCAAACTGGGCAATTTTCTTAATTAATTTGCATTTTTTTCATATACTTTGGTCACAGACAACATGATCGTTTTTCGCTTACAACGAAGAACGCTAATGCCGTAATTTTGCGAAATAAGTTCTGTAACGTTATATCGTCATTGGAAGCATATCGCGCTACACGGAGTGAAAGCTTCACTCCCTCCCATTTTAAATGCGAAGCATTTCTTAGTGAACTTCGGCGACTTTAAGCGTATCTATCTATCTATCTATCTATCTATCTATCTATCTATCTATCTATCTATCTATCTATCTATCTAGCCGCTTACGTTTGGGTGCTCTCGTGATCACCCCCTTAACTTAGCGTGAACCAAAATCAGCATGGGAAGGCAAGATTGCTTGACGAATATGACGCGCTGTTCAACACATGAATAATGTCACAATCCCGTCGCGTACGTCGTCAAATATTTTCCGCTAGACAGTGACGCATACCTATGGACGGGTATGTGCCACTGGTGATTGTCACTTAGTATCTACCCAGGAACGACGAGAACGCGCATGGGCAATTTTAACGTGCGAACGTTATGAAATACCCGACATCGGTAGCGTTGACGGGACGAAAGCAAAAAAACTAATGTTAGGGTCCCAGTACGAATTGAACCCAAGCATTTTGCGTGGTAGTGAAACATTTTACCACAGAGCTACTTCAGGTCCACGAACTACACTTCAGAAGACGCTAATCTTCTTGAAACGTAAGAAGTGGTTGCAGTGCTGCCTACTAAATGTTATAAACATTACATATGCACTCTTTTGATACAGCCGTCACGTCGGGTTAAGGTCAATTGGGATTACTTGCCATTTTCTGAAGTTGATTTATATAGCAGTGTCCAGGGCCAGCATCTTCGCGAGCATCAGCGCTTCATATCAGCTCCTGATGTTGCTAATACGCATGTTCCAGTTGGCATCGTTGTGCAAGTGCGAACAGCTGGTTTAGATATACATCTGCAACTCTTCAACATATATCTGTGCATGCAACAGTTGTACATATATTTAGCGTCATTTCATGACGTGCCGCTCAATCAGAAAATCGCAAGATGGTCACCTTACCCTCCGCATGCTTCGCATAACATTAATTCCAGGAACGTGGGATTTGCCAAGCTTTTTGTGGAAGAGGGAAAACAGAATTTTTAGTGTAACCTCATTGCTAGGAGGCTTGTTAAATAAGTAAACTAAAGATGAATGTCCATTGCATTTACCGTTGATCAGAAAATAGTTTATACTCCTTTAAACGAAAATCGGGCCTATATAAAATAGCACATTCTGTTGGCCCCCCACCTGAAGAATCTGTCAGCTTTCTGCTCAAAATAGTTTTCCATCAGATCGACAATCATTTTTTGCTGTTTACCTCCCCAGGCCAGCACAAATCTTTTCTTGAACAGTTATTGTTCTTTATTTCGAGAAATCTATATTGTTCACTGCTCCAGTATTTTTTATTTTCACGTATATGTTACTCTAAACTGAATGTCACTTATCTTCATGCACGCCCTACGTTCCCGGACGCATCCCAGAAGAGTTAAGGGCAGTTCAAAACGTTTTCAAGCATACATAATTCGATCAAGTCTAAAACACCAACGATTACACTATATGCGCTGGTAAAGCTTCAAACGATTCTACTTAAAAGCACGTACAAGAATCGCAGAAGCACTCACGAAAGCAACGCTGAGAGAAAAAAGTAAATATGAAAATATATTAGTGTGAGTACGACAACGCAATTAAACGCCAGAACGATGGCAGGCAGGATTGGTTGACCCAGCACGTAATATAGACAGCTTTTCCAGTTTAATGAAATGCTTACAGCATAGACATAAAAAAGAAAGTGGTGAACAAGCCTTGCTTCTTTATGTCGCATTGTCAATGTTAGCGCTGTTCTACACGCTGTGTTATTGCGTTTTGATTAAGGCTACGTAAAAGTTAACGCGGCGCTTGACTGAACCTCTTGTACGTCTGTAGAAAATCATTCCTATTTCTTCCGAATGGCTGCGCTCTCAACCAGGGATAACGAACTAGTAATCAGCCCTGAAAATAGCAGTGGGCTCTAATTTAATTCAAGTTCAAGATATTCAGAATTGCGGGTCGTAATGCTTTAAGGTTTGCCAACAATGGGGAAAGACCACTACGCACGACAAGACACTAGTTAGTATAGGTAAGCTGTGATCTAGTTAAACTTCGCCACATAAACAAATTAAGACACATGTTTTCCCCATTTCGCATACATTTATTTTTGCTGTGATGTCCTATGGGGGAAATGATAGTTGATATAGTGGAAGCTGTAGCAATCATAATGGCTGATCACGGTGAAAGTGAAAAAAAGTGGTGGCAGATGGTGGTGATAGTGGCGATTCAATGGCAGAGTGAGCGGAAAATGTCGGCTGATGACGA